>PYXC01000176.1:3507500-3805000 GCA_015244755.2 Tenualosa ilisha | reverse complement strand
CACTAACAGCTGTATTTTTAATCCCTTAAGTAGGGCTATTCTCTAGTCAATTGTTTTTTCTTTTAATCCCATTCAAATGAGCACATTTAACTGTATATTCCATCTGCCAAATGAAATGTGTGAACAGTGGCACTAAGAGAGAGAGATAGAAAGAAAGAAAGAAAGAAAGAAAGAAAGAGAGGGAGAAAAAGATAGATGGAGAGCCAAAGAGAGACAGAGAGAGGGGGAAGGGGGGAGAGAGAGAAGAGAGATAGAGAGACAGACACAGGGAGAAGAGAAAGAGGGAGGGAGAGAGAGAGCAAGAAAGACGGAGGGAGACAGAGAGAGAGAGAGAGAAAGAGTGAATAGAGTGGAGCGAAGGATGAAGGAGTGCATTTGGGGCGAGCCATATGGAAAGTGTTGTGAAGGGTGGATCAGAGAGGGCCCTGGTTGTGCCTCTGCTCTGTAACCAGCCCTGCCTGCCTGCTTCCCTGCCTATTCATTTGCCCTCCTGCTCCTGCTGCTATCCCGCGCTTGCTCCGAGAGAGAGAGAGAGAGAGAGAGAGAGAGAAAGAGAAAGAGAGAGAGAGAGAGACCAACTTCCACCTTATTTCTGACTCTCCACTCTTTCCTCTCCTCCCCTCCTCTCCTCTACCCAGAGCAACCTGTTCCTTTCATCTCCAATCACTTCACTTTATCCCCTACACAAAAAAAACAAAGTAAACTCAAAGTAAGTAAGTAAAAAAAAAAAAAAAAAAAAAAAAAAACCTTCCACATTTATACACTCTCAAACTCTTTTCCCCAAACTCTATAAAAAAGAAAAGAACATTCCCGCAGAAAATAGACCCTTAGTTTCAAAAAGTCCCCCGAGTAAAAAAAAAAAAAGACAAAAGTTCTTCTGTAGAAGGCAAGACAGATGACTCTGCTGCCAGCCGCCGGGACTTCCAGCCATGCATGGCTTTTAACGAGAGACAGGTGTCTCTTTTTATGCCCGTCCTTATAAAAGAGAAATGATGGCACTGCTGAGTGAGCTTTTAATATGCTTCCCCTTTCTCAGGGTGAGGCTTTTTTCCAGCATAGTCCGCCCAGCCCACTCCGCTCCGCTCCGCTCCTCAGTGCTCTCAGGACAGGCCGCCACCTCACCTCTCCTTTCCAGGTCAAAGGTCAAGATAGCGTATGAGCTGCCATTGCTGCACAGCCATTGCACTCAAACTACGTACGGCACTCCAGTGGAGGACGGACATTGTACACCGTCCATCATCCAACATGCAGCCAGTGGAATCCACCCTCCAAGTCAAGTCAAGTCAAATGGATTTTATTGTCATTTCAGTCATATACACTGTACATAGTGAGACGAAAACAACGTCTCACCATGGATTCAAGTGGTGCCACATTTAAGATATGAAGAAAGACATTTGAGACAGGCTACATTTAGTGCACTTAGGCTAGATTTAGTGCACATAGGCTACATTTAGTGCACTTAGGCTAGATTTAGTGCACATACATTATAAATATACATAAAGGGCGTCCCCCCCTTTCTCAGCTGCTGGAGGAGGCCCTCTGACTGGCACAAAAGGGAGCTGATGGGAGGGGGCGGGGGAGTTAGGGAGGTAGTGGGGATGGAATTTTGCCACCTGAGCTGTGCGTCAGATCTCGGATCTCCCTCCTTCGCTGGCCGACCCCGAGCGCAGCCCAGGCGCCAAACAGCCCTCCACCCCACAATGTGGCGTTTATCTCCATCTGATACCTGTATTGATCACACACGCAGCCATGGTAAATGAGGTTACATGAGACGGCTGGAGGAAAACCCACACCGGAGGACTGACATTTTAAAAGGGACCGGGAAACATCAGTTTTGAAAAGCACTCGGCCAAAGCAAGACACTGGAAAAAGAGACTAAAACAGAGAGAGCGGGAGAGAGAAAGAGGAGGAGGGAGCGAGAGGAAGAGAGAGGGAGAGAGAAGGAGAGAGACGTAACTTAAATACAACGTAGCATTTAAGACCAGTACGTGAACCAGGGAGGCATTTAGGGGCAATTAGGGCAGTTTTGAAGTGCACTCAATAACTCATAGTTACACGCTGTAATATGAATTGTGGCGATGATTCACTGTGTTTGCCAGGGGAAAATCCCCATGGAAGGGGAAGGAGCTGTGTGTTTATATGTGTATGCGTGTGTGTCTGTATATGCATGTGTGCGTGTGTTTGTGAGAGAGAAAGACAGAGAGCGAGAGTGAGTGAGAGAGATGGAGTATGTGTGCATGATGAGAGAACGGAAGGAGGGAGTAGTTTTTTTTGGTGGGTGAGACCACGCCGTCATGCTGACGTCCCTCGCCGCAAATGAGCTTGTTCACCCTCTTCCCCCCTGGATGAGTCATGGGCTGCGTCGGACCGCCCGCTCGCCATGGGGAGTCTCTCGCCCAACCCCATAATCAGCCAGCCAGCCGACCAACCAGCCGACCCTCCACACGGCCAGGCCCCAAGAAGAAGTCCAGAGGAGGGAGAGAGAGAGGGAGGGAGGGAGAGAGAGAGAGAGGGAAGGAGCAGAGTGACTGAGAGAGAAAGCATAGGAGAAGAGAGAGGCAGAGAGAGAGATGGAGAGATGGAGTCATGGGTTCCACTCCCAACACTGTCCGCAGCAGCGCCACATGAAGAAACCCCCCACCCCCCACCCACAACCAGCCACTATCCTCCGTCATTATTGTTGAGTCCCTTGCAAGAGTGTAAACATGACCAAGTAACACAAACAACCTCTGTGACGGAGCATCGTTAAATCTTCCAACGCCTGCTAGTGACCTCAAGAAACCGAATCAATAACATCAACGAGGGTGGGGGCAGCAAAAAAATATGACATCAGAAAATCTTTTTACATTGATGTGAAACGGGCAGCATTGGGAATATAGCCAAGCTAGCATTTGTAGACAAACGCTGATTGTAGACAAATGCTGATTGTAGACAAACTATGACTGGCGGAGTCCCTGAGGTCACCTGTCGAGTCAGTGACGCTAGAAATGACTCTAATGAGATCCTATGACTCGCTGTGCTCACTGGGGTGTTGCATACAACATCAAAGGCCACCACAAAAACAAGAAATTGGATGCAACGTAGACTGAATAACGTACCAATACCTAATGTTTACTGAATGGGGCATAGCGAAATGAAACTGAAAGTTAGTTCCTGTGTCCCCTTCACTTATAGTTAGTTGCTGGTTCACTATTCGGTCTATGCAGTATCAAATTTTCTCAGTCTTTTTCCTAACGACAGCACTTGGTTATCTCAAACAACAGCCAATGGATCGATTTACACACTGATTTCTCCTTTAATGCCATGTGTCATTCATAAGCATGTTATCAAGGCGTTGATTTAGACACAGACTGGTGTGAAAAGAAAGGACTCTAATCTCAAGTTCATAGCTGATGGTTTGATGCACTACCAAATGCCTCCAGCAGCCCGTTTTGGAGCCAGTTTTGTAGAACAGCCAAATCTAAGTCTCCCATCACAAACCAAAAGCAGAGGGCTAGAACATGCTAATCAGAATTTGGCTCCCGCTTATAGTGGCATTATGCAAGACAAGCGAGCTCACATATCATCATGTAGTGCTTGATCTGACATTGATGTGTGGGTGCCTGAGGGAGAATGGGAGGGGTCTGGAGAGTTTTAAAGGCCAGCCATTGGTTATGCTGGGCCAGCTGTGCAGTCAGTCACTGACACACACAGAGGGGAGAAGGGGAGGAAGAGGAGCTTTAGGAGAGAGAGTGAGAGAGAAAGAGAAAGAGAGAGAGAGAGAGATGAAGGAAAGGAGAGGAGGAGGGAGGTGAGTTGAGGAGGAGGGTGGTTATCGCAGAGACTTCGGCACACAGCCAGGAGCGTCGCGGAGCAGCTCTCGGAATACCATGGAAAAATGCGAGGCAGGAATGCAGGCTCCAGGGAGCAGCGTAAACAGTCCCGGCCGGGAGAATGCTTCCACAGGGCTTTGAAGTCACTGATCCCCCTTCTCTCTGCACCCTTGACTCTACAGCACCCCCCCACCCTCCACACACACACACACACACACACACACACACACACACACACACACACACACACACACACACACACCACCACCCAATTTTTCTTATCGCCTTGGTGATCAGCCAGACTGGGGGGGCCGAGGTGGGGAGGAGTGTGTCTTTTGGTTGTGTGTGTGTGTGTGTGTGTGTGTGTGTGTGTGTGTGTGTTTGGGGGGGCGGGGGGGGGAACTGGACAGCGACAGAAAAGAAACTCTCTTTTTCCAACCTTAAGATTACGTACCAGGATGGAGATTTGTTGGAAAAGAAAGAGAGTATCTGATGCTTTATCTCACCCTGGCCTCCCCACATATCTTCACGGAGATCTAAAACTTTTTCGGTAGAGCATAAGTGTACACACACACACACACACACACGCACACGCACACGCACACACGTATAAACACAGACAGACATACATGCACTACACACAAACACAACACACACATACAAAAACAACAGAAGGCTACATGAAAGCAAAAGTTGCATTTACCCCACCACCACCACCACCCAACTTCCCCCTATCTGATACCTTTATCTTGCCTGATTTAACAAAACAGCACTGTGGCAGGTGGATATGGGGGTACAAATTTGAACCTCAAAACAAGTAGCCCTGTTTATCAGAAAACCATAATGCTCTGTATCAAGGGCGTTTAACAGTCTTTTTTCTCCCACAGACACCCTATGGTGACTCTGAAGTCGGGCCGTGACACACAGCCATCTTCCCTTGCGGCGTTCCCGGGTGAGCCCCCTTTTCTCCGAGCGCTTCAGTCTGGGCTTTCAACATCTTTGTTCCAGGCGGGCTAGCGATATCAGGGTAAGAATGTGTCCACTGTCCACCGCAGACTAGCAGGCACCGGCGCCCCAGCCTGGACGTTTGAGCAAGCCGAGGAATCCGACGAGGAAGACAGGTAAACAGTATTCCCTTAGAGGACTTTAAAATGAGAGTGTGTGTGTGTGTGTGTGTATGTGTGTATGTGTGTGTGTGTGTGAGAGAGAGAGAGAGAGAGAGAGAGAGTGAGTATGTGTGTGTCTGTCTGCAAAGATGATACAACCAGACACCCTCAATTGCTCACACACACACACACACACACACACACACACACACACACACACACACACACACACATACACACACACACACACACACACACACACAGAAACTTAGATGACTACCGTGAATTTCAATTTTTTCCTGCCGGATTTAATTTATCCCTGGATTAAAGGCTGCTCCAACACCCAGACAGATTAAATGCTTTAAAAACAGTCATTATCTGAAATTATGGAAGACTTTAAGACGGCAGACAAAAGACAAAATGACTACAGCAACTACTAGACACCCAGGTAATTACCTTGCAGAACACAGCACAATGGCCCACTCGTCAGCTTCCTACATAAACATCCCCTGACCACACTCAAATGCTGAATCTGCACAGATGTACTACAGTCAAAAGGTGCTGCTTACACACCATCACAGACACTTACACCAGACACAAACATAACCTTCATCAGGTCAAACAAGGCTGAATGTGTGAATGAGAAGGTATTTTTCTGAGACGGAAACACACACACACACACGCACGCACGCACACACACACACACACATACACACACACAGGCACACACAGACAAATACACACACACACACTTGAGAGAGACAGCAGCTGAATGACTGGAGACGCACGAAGCCCAAGAGAGAGCTTCCTTTTTCACAGGCTGGTGCCACCCCAAAAGGAGTCGAGTCAAAGCGGCTCGGGCTGCCAAGACGACAGCCTAAAATTGATACAAAAAAGACGATGGCATAAAAAAGACAGTCTGTCATAAGAAAGAAGAAAGAAAAGAGGAAAGAAGGCAAAAAAAGTCAAAGAAAAAGGAAGGAAGGGAGAGAGAAAGAGAGAGAGAGAGAAGCCTTTGAGGCACAAGGGAAACCCATTGGGTCCAAAATACCCCCTTTGAGCACACAGGGAACAAAATGGCATTTATTTCAACATCATTCCTCTTTAAAGTGTATTTTTGACATAATTACAGAAGGGGAGACGTCTTGAGTCACCCTGGAGGCCTACGCACACTGCCTCCCACAACAAAACACCACAAGACTAACACTCCCTCCATTTTCTGAAAAAAAAAAGAGAAAGACATTCGGCCTTTTCCCTACTCTTTACTTCTGCAAACGACCAAGACTCGACCGAATAAAGAACGGGCCTGTAAACAGACGTCACTGGACCCTGTCAAGAGTAACACACACCCTTGATACTACAAGGCAACGTTTTAATTGGCGGCTTTGGTGACACTAGCTGAACTTTGCAGCAGCTTTGTTCGAGGCTGCAGTAACTGTTTTCCATACCGTAAGATTTATGTAATGGGGCAACACAGACAAGTCCTGTCTGCTCCATTAGCATTGATGAGCGCACTCGATAAAGACACACCGTAAAAGTCCCTCCAAGCCAGGAGACAGTCCCAGTGTAAGGGGAGGGGATGGAGGGGGGGGAAAAATCCTGTTTTATGTAGACAAGAATCCTGGCAGAGATGTTGGGCTTCTCAACATAGACAGTCCCAGACAGATTCTTGCGTTTTGACTTTTTCTGGCAGATGTTCTACGTAAACAGTTTTGGTATCCGCGCCTCCTTTGATGCCTCTCCGAGCAAAAGGGGGCCAAAAAAAGAACATAAAACAAGTTTAGTTTCGGACAGAAACTGGCATATTGTTTCTTCCACCCCCCACCCCCTTCAGCTTTTTAATACAAATATATTACAAAACCAGTCCAGGAACACTTCCAAGGGGCTCCTTAACTCATTTCCTGCTGGTATATTTATTTCAATCTCGACTCTTCAAAGAGCTCCTCTCTGTGCAGTGCCGCACGCTTTTCCGTCCACGGTTGCCACATTCTCTGAAATGTCACCACCTCAACCCATACACAGATTTACAACACTGCCACATGTTTATCCCAATCTTCCGCCCTATGCTCCTCAAAATGCGGATATCCTGATGTACCGCAACAGTGTCATTTTTTTTTATATCTATAGATGTGATTATGAAATTTAGATTTTTATCAAGCCATCCTTACCCCTACCCTCCAAGCCCAAGTTCAGGAATAAAAGAGAACTTCAGTGGAAATGCAAAACTTGTTGAGAATCAAGCTTAATCCATGTATGGAAAACTGGTCCTCAACGTTCCCTGATTCAAGCCCATGTTTTATTTCAATGACTGTATAAATAATGAAAAGGTTAGCCTGTACCACAGACTGTCTTGAATCTACAGCCAGAATCTGTCGGGCTACTTTAATAATATTTACAGTAGCCACTGGCCCATGGTTAACCTCTATTAGGACACAGTCACAAGTTGGAAGACTACTCTGTACATGGAGACCTCAATGTTCAGAACCTTCTCCTAGAAGTTCAGTTGTAGATGCCTTTTATGCAGATGCTACCACACCTGTAGCCAAGCCCATGGTTTAGCTCAGCTTCCTCCAGACATGTAATCGAAGAGTCGGTGCGATGCCTAATTAGCTCCTCTCCATTGACTCATTACAGTGTAATGTAGTGTGACTGTGACGGCTCACCCGACAGCCGCCAGTGGGGAAGATCACAGGAGGGGCAGCTTAAGCGGTGCCCACACACCCTCTTTCCCACAAGGCACTGCTGCGCAAAACGCTCACCGATCACTGACTGACTGCAGGTTTGTGAATATGATCTCTGAGGGCACTTCAGGGTTGACCTTTGACCTGAATAGCCTGAATCCTTCCTTGCTGACAGAGAGGGATCAGGCCAGCCAGCATCACCAACAGTGTCACCAGCAGCAGCAGCAGGCTTAGATCCTGAAACTGAAGCTGCTCTCGGCTCGCAAGGTGTCAGTCACACGGCTCACTTTAGAGTTTCACTTCCTCTATGATAGATAGATGGCTTCTGACAGAGCCTCCAGGTGATGGGGAGGATATGTGTGTGTGTGTGTGTGTGTGTGTGTAGAGCTTGGGTCTGTGTCTGCGTCTGTGTAAAGTGTTGACAAGTCTGTGTGTTGAGGCTGGGGGACAATAGGCTAACCTCATATGGCTTAAAGTAAAGCAATACTGCGGGGGAACCGAAATCCTGATACTATGGACTCTATCAAATGTCACCAGTGTGGGTTTGCACATTCGTTTTTTTGTGTGTGAGTGAATTTGAAAGTGCGTGAGTGAGAGAGAGAGAGAGAGAAGTACAGAGAGTACAAGAAGACACAGGATATTATTCATGATATATGCCCAAAACCATAAATTCTTTACGTGGTGAGTTTCATTCAGTTTCATAAATCCCAGACACGAGGATTCCCAATAATCCTATAAGGTAGCAAACAACTGCTTTTATCTGGGCCAGGAAGCAGCTTCAGAAGGACTGCAGCTTGGGGAAGAATAGGATATTAACAGCTTTTTATGATGTGGAGCACATTTTAAACACACACACACACACACACACACACACACACACACACACACACACACACACACACACAGGGTCAGGACAAAAAGAAGGGTAAAGTGGGAGAAAAAAAAAACTCCCACCTCCATTTTAACGTCTGAATCTTTGTAGGCATGCCAGGACAGAGCCTTGCTCTAGTGCATACACACCTGCACAGGGCAGGAAAGCAGACCTCTCAGATCAGTAGAACTTCACAGTCAAACCGCAGTAAATAACCGCAAAAAAAAAAAAAAAATCAAACTGCTGGCAGTGAAACGGCGACTATTTAGGGGAAACACAGCATTCTTTCCCCCGCGTCCTTCTTGAGTGCCGCCACGTGGGTGGGCCACAAATCAAACGCAGCTTTACAAACACGTCCACCACGGGAAACGGGCCACCAATCAAATCACAGCTTCAGTCACCATTTAATGCCAAAAACCCCCCAAAAAGATCACATCCTGCCTTGCAAGGTATGATTTACAATGCATTACCCCTAAACAATTTGCTGTGTTAAAGACTGTACACATATTTTTTTTCTTCTGCTAGCAATCTTGAATGAAGGTTTTGGGTCGGTTTTTAACGGTACTGGTTTTACCTCACTGGTGCAGTGAATTGTCAAATGCTGAAGGTGCAGGCTCACATACATGCCACACATGACAAGTGCCGAGAAGTGACACAGAATCTTGGTGAAACTACACAAGGCAAAAATGGACTAATGGACAGATTCAACGGTTCACTAGAGTGATCATCATAAAGAAAAAAAAAAGAAAGACAGAAAGCCGAAAAGCCTTATCTGAACACTTCTTAAAGAAAATACTAAAATACTTACTTAAATAAAATCATATGGCGTATCAGAGATGCCATAAGCGCTTGATCCTGTTGATCTCTTCACAGATCATTTCCTTGTTTTACAAGCTTCTTTGAGCAGCAGAGCTTTTACACACTTACACACACACAAATGTACATACACACGCACAAGCCAAGCACGCACGCACACACAAGCCAAGCATGCATGCACACGCATACACACACACGTACACACACACACACACACACATCAAATGGTGTGACTTGCTCTTAAAAAAAACCCTTCCAGGTTATGGCTGATATGATATTTCTGGACTGCAACATTTTTGCTACAGGGCCAATCAAACATGCCCAGATTTGCGGAGGGGTTTTGATTATGTGAAGAGGGAAAACTAATGGGTAACCTTCACTGCCTTAAAAACAGCATACCCTTTGAGCTTCTGCAATTGCACCCTGGGTAAGTGCAAGGGGAAAAAAAAACAATCTGCATCTGCATTTGGAAATCTGTTTAAACACATATTAGAGGCCTTGTAGCTATTAAAATGACATTTAATAGCACCAGCTGGCTTGGCAAGGTTTGAACAGCCACCATGAGCTTTGTGTGCTTAAAAATAAACTTGATCAATCACAGGCTAAAACACAGATTAAAAAAAATACTGATAGGGCTGACGAACGTGACGTGACCGACACCACTTGAAAGTGATTCCCATGGAGAATCCTCTCCGGAAAAACACAGGCTATCAAAGTCTGGGCTGTGGCTCCCGACATGGGGCTCCATCGGAAAAGCTCGCCGCCTTGTTCCAGTAGCACAGAGGTTTATTGTTCCAGGGCGATGGGATCCGATAGGGAACGTCCGTATCACCGACGTGCTGTGGTTGTTGGCACGGTGACAGCGTTTTTGTGCAGAGGTGCCAGGGAGACATGTTGTGCAAAAGGTTAGCAAAACACAAGAGGAGCGAATATGCCTTACAATGGTGGTGTCTGCTACACAGTTCCTCGTTTATGATTACAGCTATATCATCCCCAGAAATTGAAAGAGGATTGTGTTTACATTGGAGGTAAACAGTAGGCATAAAATGGCCACAGGTGTATTTGTCTGTAAGTGTGTGGACAGCACTAGTGTGTTTTTTTTTTCTGCTCTAATTTTCATATCAACTGCACCATGGCAACGTTTCAACAGACGTATGAATCAGAATTTGTTCCGCTTTGCATTTGAGAGGTATGTGGCCAATTAGATAACATAAACTGAAAAAAAATGTCAGAACTAACGTATAGTTGTCTTGGTGCACTTTTGGCTGTGCATTGCTGGAATATACATTTCCAAACTCCCACTGTAATTTATGGAAAAAGGAAATAAAGTTTTTTGCCAAAAAAAAAAAGACCCAAGGACTAGACCTTGAATTAGATGACGGTTCTCCCCTACACGCCACCCACTGATGACAATGTGGGAGGTGGAGAAACGTCTGGGGAGCTGAAGGAGACACTCTGGGCCAAAAAAAAAAACCCTCCAGCCAAAAGGCAACTGGGTTTGCTCAGCACAGCACAGCGCTGACGGCACCAGGCCCTCTCTGCCTTTCATGTGTTTTAATCTTCTCCCAATCTGAGTTTAGGGAGCGAGTGAGTCACCGCTACTGCTCTGAGTGCATTGAGTCACAGGCCTCAGGTGAGAGTTCAGCCTGCCCTCCCTCTCCTCTCTCTCTCCTCCTTTTTTTCCTCTCATTCTCTTCTGTTTAAATGTGGGCTATGCTAGCTTTCTCTGCCTTAGAAAAACTTGTCATGCGTGTTTGTTTTTTAGCAATTTCACACCCACATCATCTCTCTCTTGCTGTCTGATCTATAGGTTGTCTCTCTCTCTCTCACTCTCTCTCTTTCTTTCTCCCCAGAACACTGTGGCTGAGTGATTGTTTTTACTTTACAGGACAAAGTTGTTTGGAGCCAGAGGGGCTCTGCGTTGGTTGCTGACTGGAGCCTCTGCTGTTCTTGGAACCCAGCAAGGCAACAAAATACCTCAAAGGCACTGTCTCTTTGGTGAGACGGATGCGTTGAAAGAGTCAGAGGGGGAAAGGGGGGGGGGGGGGGGAGAGAGAGAGAGAGAGAGAGAGAGAAAGAGAGAGAAAGAGGATGAGAGACGAATGAGGACACAGGCCGAGAGGTGGATGTGAGAGGGAGGATGAGATAGATGGGTCAAGGAGAAAGAGAGAGAAGAGAGGTGGTGATGTGTGTGTGTGTGTTGGAGGGGGGGGGGGCTGTCTCAGCATGCACTCCCTCTTGGAAGATTAGCGAGAGCGTCCCAGGCACTTCCTGTGTCGCCTCACAGAAAAACTCACTGGCAAGATGTAGCAAAACAAAGAGGGCCCCAGAAAATGGGCTGCTTTCAGGAGCACTCCAGTACAGTACAGCATGAGCTCACCTACCTACAACACTCCATTCTTCAGTTAATTCGGCACGATCAAACACAATAAGAAGCAAAACACCCTATTCTTCATTGTTCCCTGGGATCACAATTCTAGCCAGCCAGTTGCCTTCCTATTAAGAATTACATTTTCTAATTTTCTTTATATGCTAGAACACAATTCATCAGCACAAGCTGGTACATCTATGTCTGTTTTCACAATAAACTGTGCACCCCACTATCACACCAATATGACAACCTTGAGGGGGGGGAAAGGAAACATAGTTCTCATAGTTCTGGCTGAATTCTGCAGAATAAACTACAAATCTTTGGGGAATTATAAAAGCAACTGGCATGCAAAACCCCCATCGTTTTGAGGGGGAAGTGAAGCTGGGTCAGGAGGGTGGTTTCCACATAACACAGGACCCAATATCAAAGGAGATAGCAATCCCAGCTGCACAGGCTCACTGCTAGCACAATATCATCTGCAGGATCCATCCAAGGCCTGGCCGCCTCCAGCACACAGGCCAGCCCCTCTTCCTCACCCCCTCCCTATCCCTACGCAGGAATACTACTAGTTTGTATGCACACACAGTCTTTCCCACAAACACATATGCACAAACGCGCACACACACACGCACGCAGGCACGCACACACACACATACACACACAAACACACACACACAGAGGGAAAAAGACATCAGCAGCAAAAGCAGCCACAACAGTGAAAACATTTGGGCAGATGAGAGCACGCAAAACACAATAACAAAACTTCCAGGAAATCGCCGCGTTGCTTGTAATGGAGATGGGGAAGCCACCGAAGGGCTTGTCATGATTGGACGGGACGCTTGCTTTTCAGAGTGTTTGGGGAACACAATAGGAAGTCAAACATTTAGCCTTTTGTCCCAGTGCTGCTTCAGGGTAACAGCTTTATTTTTTTAGTATTCAAAAGGCCACAAAGGCAGTGGCATGGCCTTGGATACGGCATGTCTGAAGTCAGCGTTGGCAGATCCTCATTCAGAGCCATGGAGCAGCTGACTGGTGTAGCTCTGGTTTCTATCCATACCAGATCAGGGCCAGATTGGAATGGACCAGAGCCAGGATCCACGACTTCCAGTCACAGCAACTATGCAGAAGGAGTTCTGTATGAGAACAGTGTATACACAGTGTATATGGTCTTAATAAATATCAGCCCTGTGCCTAAACAGGACTTAATTAGAGGTTATGACTGGATCTGATCTGCCTTGAGGAACCAAATGACAGAGGCAAGAAGGCGAAGGCGGGGGGGGGGGGGGGGGGAGGGGGTTTTGGGGGGCTGTGCTACAGTTTAAAGTGAAATGTTGGACAAAAAGAATGTAGTTCTTGAGCTGACGATGCAAAACAACCTGCAACATATTTTTATGAGCTGACTGCTTCTTAAAACATGTTGATGTGCATGTTAGAGTAATTATTCTGTTCTCCTCTCATCCAAATGTACACTACAGCGACTTTCTCATAATGTACAGAAGCTGACTAAACAAAGAGACAAGAGATCAGATCACTTCTGAAATAACAACAGAATAATATACCTACAACCGGACTACTGTGGCACCTTTAAAGTAAGTAAAAAAGCATAAGAATGACGTGTTGCGCAAAACAGTTTAATATGGATTAAAGTTTAATCTGGATCAGTGTTTCATCTGGATAAAAGTTAGATAAAAATTCCATGTTTTGCTCTCTGTGATCAGGGCCCGGTTGTTCAAAAAGGAATTTCCTATGATTCACCTACAATAAAACATGGGATTTACAAATCTGAATCGCTTTGATCCAGATTAAACTGCTCTGAAAAACTGAGCTCTTGTGATCTTTTATTTTTCACTCGTTGACCAGTCCTCCCTCTGTGAAGCACCAGATTATTTACAGAAACGGAGTGAAATTATACCTTTTCACTAACAAGAGAGGTGCTTACAGCTGAACGTACAGATATAGCACCTGTATCTCAAGGAAGTGGTAAATCAGGTTTGTATGACTGGAGTGGGACACGTCCAATTGACTAATGGCATTTTAATGTTTGTAGTATGTGTTATCTACTCGGCAAAGTCCATAAATGTCCCAGGAGAATAACCTCGGTTTTAATCGGAAAGGTAAACAATAATCTGCTTTTCTAAACAAGCGTAGCTCACTGCTGACATGGCTGTTAAACCAAATCTCCCTGACCTCATGAATGTAAGTATGAGAGTACATACTGACGTCCTTGGTCTTAATCTTTGCACAAATCAAACAAACAAACAAATATAAGTAACCAAAATAGCCAAGGCTGCTTGGGAGAGCTGTACAGAAAGGGGACACCAAAGATCTCTCTCTCCTATTAAAAAACACAGGGAAAATGATTAGTTGACCTCTACACAGACACATTAAACAGCCACTTCCATCTCATTTCCCATAATTATCCCCATTTAAACATCAGGAAGTCGGATACTTATTCCAGACATATCATCTATAAGCATTTAGAAATAAATTGTGACCATCAAATCGACACTGAATGCCCTAACCTCCAAAGTTCAAGCTAATGACCAATTGCTTTTATTGTAATCGTTAATCTTTCCAACATGTCCCTACTTACCTAAATGCAGCGAAAGGATTTTCAATTTGGTCCCATTTGAACATAATGGGAAGAGCAGAGACAAAGGGGAAAAGCTGGACCAGCTTGTAGATGACACAATTCGAACCACTTAATTAGGAAAGGAGCAAAGCATTCAGATACAAAGACATTCCAGGCATACTGTATCTTCAAACAAGAGTGAGATTAAGCTCTCTATTGGGAGGACATGCTCAGGGGGGCCAGCATAACAGGACGATGGTAAGGTTAGAAACATTTCCTCCTCCAACACTGTTTGCACGTTTTTTACTTTACCATCGCTTGCTTGTGTTATCGCTGCAGTATTGCCAGTGTACACTTCAGGTTCATTGAGTTGGCATTCCGGCACTATTTGGAGACATCACCCATTTTGGGCTAGGACCTTGATGTAGGGTTTATTATGAAGGCTCAGACAGAGGAATAAAGGCTTGCCGACTATGAAGAGAGGAGGGGAGAGAGAGAAAAAAAAAAGTTTGCACATAAAAGGAACTGATAAGAGATGTGAATTACTGATAAGACACAAAGGCCCTACGTGCAGAGACGCGAAAAGACTAGAGAGATGAGAGGCTGAGATAAGAGCCTGTGTAAAGGTGGCAGGGGCAACAGGATCTGGAGAGAAAGAGAATACAAGAGAGAAAGAGAGTGATATAGAAAGAAACAGAGCGAGAGCGAAAAGAAAAAGAGAGAAAAAAAACAGACAGAACACTAAAAGCAAGGGAAGTGAGAGAAATAACTGCAAAAGGGGCAGCTGGGGGGGGGGGGGGGCATCAGAGGCACAAGACCAAGGAGAGCGAGGGAAGGAGCAAGGGAGGAAAACAAAAAGCAGCCCTGCCTCTTCCCCGCACCTGTGAGCAGTCATCAGGTCGTCAGCAGAGCCGTCGCTGGGTACCCCAGCAAGCATGGTTTCCTCTCTATAGCCTAGAAGAATACGTAATCTCTTCATATTCATCTCTATTGATTCTGCTGCCTTTCAAAGGTGCCCCCTCCCTATTCTGATCCCCTTCCGAAGCCTTTGGTGGCTTCTGTAGTCTGTGTCTGGTGGAAATCACCCAGACATGATGTTATGCACGCCACACAAAAGAAAGGTTCAGATGATGATAATACTATAGACCACCCCCCCTTCTCCCCCAAAACACAAGATAAAACACAGTAACTCTGAGGAGTGAAGCTCATTCACAGGTAGCCTACATCTGTGCTATCTGTTAGCAACGGAATCTCGTTCTTAACGCTATGCTCGACTGCTCCATGAATGAGCGAGGATTCCGAAACAGCTGGCCTCTGAAACACAATCCCAAACAGGAGTATATGGGCATGCCTTTCGGATCCCAAGATGACCCCATTTTCCTCTCAATGCTCTCGAATAAGCCGCTGAATTTTAACAGAGGGAAAATGTTCTCCATCATGTGGCCCCTTAGGGGCGACATGGGTCTACGCTGGGTTGGGGGGAGGAGGGGAGGGGGATATGGGGTTGGTGGTATGGGAGGCTTGGCATCGATGGCAGTTTTGAGGTTGACTGTGGAGCCAGTCTCTCTGGCTACAAGCTTGCTTGGGGGCAGTATGGTGGCTTTCTATGCTCAACCTCCTCGTGCACTGGGTGACCTGCCTCCTACAACTCATGACTTGACTGCTGCTGGCACTGGAAGATGGCGGAGGAGCTGACAGGTTTGGCCCGTCCCATGACCCCTTGGGGCCAAACTGACTATAGGGGTTGGGGGTGGTGGGAGGGGGGGGTGGTGTTAGAGAGAGGGCACGCTGGGCCCTCAGGGGTTTGGACAGAGAAAGAGATGGGCCGCAGGGATAAGGGGCTTATGTTATGACTATAAACAGTATCTGATTTGTGCTGATAGAAGGACTGTTAGAACAAGCCTTAAGTGTAACAAGGGATGAGGGGCAAACTGAGTGCATGGGGTGTTACTTTGTGTGTGTGTGTGTGTGTGTGTGTGTGAGAGAGGGGTGTACGAGGCAAGATCATCATCACACCCTCAGAGAGACGTTGGTCAGCGGGGTCAAAATCCTCTCGATACAAGCAAGAGCCATGAACGACTGATGTTAATACATGACAGGGCCTGTGCAGGCACCATCAGCGTGCAAGAGTCTGCATGGAGGCTACAGTTTAAAGTTTTGCACGCAGTCTGTGCTTATCTGGAGGTCTGTGCCATTGTTTATTCACCCAACGCTCACTTGTCAGAGCCTGGGTGAAGAGAGACAAAAGGGGCCTGTGACATCAAAGGCTGGCGCAACCAAATCGACAGCACACCGTGCATGCAAATGTCAAGGCTTTAAGCGCTTGGCGAGACCATTTCCCCCGCTGTGGCTCAATCCAACTTTTTTGCCCTCGCTTTCTCATCTCATTTTCAATCTCATTTTCAAGGCAGTTAGGAGAAGAAGAGCCACTGGTGCAACAGACTTTTTTGGGGTTCTGAAAGCTCCTATTAATGTTAGCCAAGAGTGCAAATAATCAAACAAACAAACAAAAAAAACACGCACCCAGTCCGTGTGTAGATTCGAGCGCATTCTTCCACCACCTCCTCTGCCTCCTTCTGCTGCTGCTGTGGCAGATACGCTAGATAGTTTCATCCACAGCTGTGAGCAGGCGGTAACCCATCAGTGAAACAATGTGCTCTTATTAAAACTGACCCACTTCACTCGGAGAGGAAAGTGAAGCTACAGTAATGGAGACAAAGGGGAAAGGGGTGTGGGTGTGTGTGTGTGTGTGTGTGTGTGTGTGTGTGTGTGTGTGTGTGTGGAGGCATCTTCAAGAGCTGGCAACTTCTCACAGCGAGGTTCCTTTTTCCTGGCCTTTTATTAAACCTTATAGTTTCCACAGTCTCACAATGTCAGACAACAGCAGAATGAGTCTGGGTATTACTTAGACAGCCAAATAAAAGTTGAAGTTATGTTTGGACTCCTCCAAGCAGACACTATTTTCAATGTGTACAGGTTTAGCTGTCAAGCTAGTTACATTGCAGCAGGCATCTGGTGGCCACAGCTCCAGTCTGTTTTAGTACACAGTCACAGTCTTCAAAGCACTGTTTATCTCTCTTGTTTATACGTGAAATTTTTTAAATCCTTTCTATTTACCTTTAAAGTCACTAAAAGAAGGAGCAGAATGTCCACAAAAATAACTGCTGCTTCCCTCCGTTATTACAGAACTGGTGTAATCTTTTCACAATCGCATGCAAGGCCTAAGCTAAGACTCAAGTCAACTCACTCAAAGGAGCAGATTTAATGTTTTAATGTGGTGAGTGTTCCGTCTTGGCGGGAAATGATCCCGCTGGTGGTCTTGGCCTGAGAGGGTGTATATGGTATAAGTTATGGTAACCCTAGTCATGGGAATGCAGAACATGCCGATCAGTGGAGAGCTCTGCCTTCTGCTGGGGGGCCCACAGTTTGCACGCAGGGCTGACACGAGCTGAGCTGGTCTGTGCCGTCCTAGGCTAATAAACAGGACCTATAGGACCATGGAAAGTGCCTACAGAAATACATTTCAGCTGAGTGTGTGGGAAAATTCTAGAAACACATGATATGCGATTGGAACAAGACTATATAAACTGACTTCTGACTGATGTTGAAAAAGCATAGGTTGGTTTCAGTTCAATTGTAATTGACATGCAATGTTTAAGCATATAAGTACAGTTGAATGTGAAAAAAAAGTAAACCGTTTTGAATGAAAGTACACACCAAGTGGGTCAAACCGATGACGGCCCAAAATAATAACACGTAGACCTTCAGACCAACGCAGCCATCTACCCGTTGTTAAGTCTATGGAAAGTCTCTTTCTGGTAGACTCAAGCTGACAAGCACGAAACATATGGGCTGCCTCCTTACACTATAATTCTCTACAAAGAGTCTTGTGCCTGGGAATGCAGCTACTAGCAACAGCAGCAGCAGTCTAGAGGATTTTTTTTTTGGAGGGGGTGGTGGTGGTGGGGGGGGGGCAGACGGCAGCATTATAGCCTGTTGTGCTCTATTTCGGGTCGTATGGTTAAGATTTACAGAACTGTGTCCTTGCCACTGGACCTCAGATTGGATGAATGGAACCCTGCTGGCAGCGCAGCTCGTTGCTAGTCGCGCTGTGCGCTAACCACATCCCTTCTAAATGAACATACATGTGCTGGTGCAACCTGATGCCCACTGGAAACAGCACTTTAGCTTTATGCTTGCTGCCAGGGATGCCTTGGCTCTGCAAGCCACGGGGTGAGGGTGGGAGCGCTGGCAGTAGAGGAGTGGATGGTGGAGGTTTTGGCGGCACGGAAGGAGCCGGAAAGGGGAGTGGGGGGCAGGCGAGTAGTAGTTTTTTTGGGGGGGGGTGGGGAGGGCCAGAGGAACAGCTGGCCTTTCATTGACAGGTTTTGAATGCTGGAAGTTAAGATTACACTCCAAGTGGGACGGGACACTGGGAGAGCCACGCTTATTCCCAGTGATATTATTCCAAGGCAACGGCAAAACAATGATTTTCAGACTGAATAACATGCCAGCTCGCAGAATACTCAGTACTTTGCCACCAAAAAAAAAAAAAAAAAAACATGACAGAGGAAAAAAAGGAAGATCCATGGTGACTTTTGTATGAAAGTACGGTAACACTATGGTAATGGTGTGCATGTTAGGCTAGGATGACAATGCTGACATAATCGTCACGCATGTCAATTCCAATGGATTGGCAATGCATACACTGTGGCAGCACCCCAACCCTCCATTATGCAAACACCCCCCCCACTACACACACACACACACACACACACACTTACACACACACACTCTGTTGAGGGGTCTGAGAGGGAGAGGTGGAGTTTGGCATGTAGCCCACTTTCACTGCTCCCATAGAATTAATGGCCTATTATATAGCTTGCAATTGCAGAAAAAAGAGAAATGTACACAAAGCATCTTTTTAGCCACTTGTTAATTGGTTTGTTACATTTGCTTCCTTATCAGAAGGATCATGACAAAAGCTGCATGAGAGCGAGCGTGAGGAGAGAGAGGAAGCAGTAGAGGGAGAGAGAGAGACAAGGGCACAATGGTGGCAGATGGGATTCGAACCCACAACTCTTCAGGATACTTGCATGCTAGCCAGGTTTCTTAATCACTACACTACTACCACCCTAAGACAGAAACAAAGAGGCTTTGGGTTCTTGTGAGGTAGTTATGAGGATCTGTGGGTGGGCAAAAGACGAGTGTGGGTAGGGTAACAAGCCTAAATTCAGTGTCCAGCTCTGCACTCCCCATTCAGAAGCACAAGTGCTCGTCCCCAGCTCCATACTTTTCAGCCTGCACAGAACTAGGCCAACGCGCTAAGACATGAACATGCTGATTGTATGTGCTCGATGACATCTTCGCTAACCCCTATCCGGTACACATTGGTGCAGTCGCTTTTTCCCACCCGATCCCTGCTTCTGGTGGTGCACATCACCACCCCCCTCCTTACCAAGGGGCCAGCACATGATGACCTCACCATGTATGGGCCCATATGCTCATCAGCAGCCACCCCCCCCCCCCTCCCCCCAAACATCCACCACCACTCTCTCCCCTGCCCGCTTCACCATCCCCCCATGGCAATCAGATCCCACAATGCAGCCATGCAACTCAAACAAACCCTAATACCTCACTGCGTGCACACACACACACACACACACACACACACACACACACACACACACACAAGCATGCTACAAATAACAGTGCATACAAACTGGGCAGTACACAGAGCAGGCAACAAGCACACTGACACCCGCCGCCCCCCTTTCCAGAATTATGTGAGCAAAGGGTTGCACGCGAGGTGCCAACGCTGATCTTTACAGCTCACAGCAAGATGGGCCAATGCACTATCGCTGATCTGATATTCCTTCAATCTGTCTCAGGTTGGCCACAATCACAGGAGCATTTCTGCTGCCGTGCATCAGGGTTCACGGCAGCTCCTGTTGTGTTTCGCTTTGTTGTGTTTTCTTAAACCTCCTCTGGATGCTTGGCAGAATAAAAACGCTCTCTGATCAAAGCAGTAGATGAAGCGAGAGCACGGGCTGCTGACAGCCTCAAAACCCCCCCCAAAAAAGTCCTGTGTTTGTTTACGCTGCATTGCCATGACGATATCAGATAGCAGATCTAAAAATACAAGAGGAGAAACCCGCGGGCAGAAGTGTGTTTGCAAGTTGCCTTTAGGTTACGGGGAGAGGAGGGTGCATTAGGGTGGAAGCTCAACCAGATAAAGGGGGAAATGGTGCTTTGGCCCCCGGCCGGCCGGATAGAAATACTTCAACCAAACAGTGATGCCTTTTTATTAAATATCTCCAAAGGACTGTAAAGTCAATTTACTGTTCCTCTTATGCCCACTGATTAGGATTAATCACGGAAAGAAATACTGAAAAGAATTTCTTTTGAAGTCACCGTCTTGTTAACTCAAGCACGCTCTCATATGGAGAGGCACAATGATTTCCAGGTTAAAGTGCAAGGATTTCCATTTGCAGGGGGAACAAAGCCCAGCCTTAAAATAGCCAGCTCAAATGAAAGGCCTGTCTCACTTCTATTTACATTAGATTAGAACTTTAGATGAGAATCCAACAATGAACAATGTAGTTCAAAGTTTTCCAACTGAGTCTTATGCATGGATATCTCCTATCAAAAAAAAAAAAAGAAAGAAAAAAAAAAATCTGATTGTATAATTGGATGATTATATAATTATGATGCATTAAACTGTATTCTGCCACAGAAACCATAGCTCAACAATAATCTCAAAAATAGGCCACAAAAAACACCAATATCCAATGAGTCAGGAGGCATATAACAAAAAAAAAAACACTGTCACTTTGATAGATGTTAACAGTTTGTGAGTGCTGCTACTTTCCTGATAAACATTTGTCAGAGCACGACAACCCTGTCAAAGAGTGACAGTGCTTGAACAAGTCCAGCAGGAAAAGCTTCAATGCACCTGCCTCACCCGTCCAATCAAGTAGGTGGCAACAGATAGCAGCCCAAATTAAACGACCGACGAGACAAGGTGTTAACCTCAGGTGAAAGCCAAGGTGGGGAAGGTGCATGCATGCCTGAGACGCCAGGCTTGAAAGGGAGCTTGAAACCCTAACTTGCAGCTACAGTTACTTCTCCTGTCATTCAAAACCCCTGGGCAGCTGTAACCGTACACCGCCATCCCAAAGGGCGGGGCCCAAGCCTGCTTCGCACTGTTTATTTTTCCAGGGATTTATTACCTGTTGTCTCTGTCTGCTGGTGCTTTGAAGTTGTGAGTTGTTAAATAGGGTTTGATCTAAGAGCTGAAGCTCGAGTCCATTAAAAAGGTGTAAGCCGCCTACCGTGTCAATGATTGCCTTGGCCCTGGGAGTGAACCCTGAACTTAAGCAACCACCGCCCACCCCTCACACACCACACGCACACACAAACGCACGGTGAAAGGGGGTTAACTTCACTTGCTCATGATTCATGACTTGTTCTAGAACGCTTCCTGAATAACGGCGGAGGTTGAGCAGCCGGGCCTAGTACGTTAACCTTTCTCCAGCTCAGGTGCCCACTGAGCTATGAAGAAACGAAGGAAGACAAACAAAGAGGGGCTCAGGCTAGGGGTGGGGTGGGAAGGGATGGGGGTGGGGGGGTGTGGGGTATCCTTTTTAAGCTCCAGATCTGTCTCTCTCTCTTTGTCTCCCTCCCTCCCTCTTTCTGCCATCTCTATCTTGCACTTTCTCTCTCAATTACCCTGTTTCACAACATTATTGGCTGCTTGGTGGTGCTTCTTACTTGGTGGAGAGATAGGAGTAGTCTCACCTTTGAAGGTAGAATATGAGGCGTTTATTATATGGGGAGAGGACTTATCTGCCTCGCTCTATCTGATGGTCCGTGTAATGGAGCTTGGGTGCGCGTCTCCACTTTCACTGCCCTGAAAAGCCCGTGGAAGTGACCCAAAAGGAAATTATTATGGTGCGAAAACAAAAGCCACTGGTCCCTTTTAGCCAGCATCCCTTTTAGACAGCATGGCTGTTCCCTCCCTTTCCTTCTGCTTGCCTTGCCTAGCTGCCGTCGCCTGCTACTCCCTGACCCATCTCAAGTTTACACCAGCAGGTAGAGCCAATGTTCAGAGAACCCCCCCCCCGCCCCCAACACCTAATACACATTGTACCCCAGCCCCTCTGTCAGCACTAGCAAAGGGTCTCCTAAACGGCCCTGAAATTCACCTCTCGAGACAATGACAACAAATGACACTGTGAGAAATCATTAAGGGAAAAAAAAAAAAACGACAAGGCAACAGCAGACACCAGATGACCGGGTGTATTATCAAATCCCAACGCCTCCGGCTATCCATTTACCAGCATTTAACAAAGGCCCATGCAACTCACCCAGGCTACTTTATGCACACTATATAACTGACTATAAAGTTCGTCATAATGGCCCAGCTTTGAACGCGAGGAAGAGAAAGAGATCCTGTAAAAAGCCATCGCCCCAAGGTGGTGCACTCAAAACGCGTAATTTTATCATGTCCTACAGAGCAACCTTTGAAGTTACTATACAAGAACTTTCTGGAAGAAAGCATTCCAAATTGCACGCACGATTAGCCACTGACACAAGGTGCAGGCTGAATACCTTGTTCCGAGGCATTGTTGCAAAAAAAAAAAAAGAATAAAAAAAAAGAAAAGTTAAGCCTGCCTGTTTTGCCACCAAGCACAGATTCACTTCCTCAGACTCCCAGGGTGCACCTCTTGTCCAGACAGTACCATTGTCCTGGAGCCCCGGGGTGGGGGGGTGGGGGGGGGGGGCAAGCAGTCCTTTCATTTTGACTTATTTAGCATTCACACTGAATCATGTATTCAGGTCACAGATAAAAGAGATAGGCTCTGCCATTGTCAGCCCTCTTTTTTTTAACAGCACCTTCCCTTTGCATGAACGGTAGGGATGTAATGGCACTAGGGCAGGATCAGGAAATTGATACCAATTTGGAGAGATAAGGGCCCCTGATAATTGTCCAATGAGAGACTCTGATCTTTGCTAGGCGGGGCCTGAGGCTGACGTAGTCTCTGGGCGATGAGTGAGCTCAGTGGGAGCAAGTTCCAGGAAGGGTTTCCCCACTGCTTCTTTACGACCAGTTGCAGCACAGCACAACACCACCATCCAATTTCATCTCCATCTCCACCTATTGTATCCCTACATACAATACAATGGATTTCATGTTTCCTTATGACAAAGTGCCGAAACACTGTCCACTGTCCAATTTTGGCCTTTAATGTCAAATCTATAAACTTTACGTTTAGATTTCTGCACACATATTACACTAATTCTCTCCTGTGTCAGGCCACAGAATAGCACAGGCATGACTACTCCAAAAGCATCAATAAGATTCAGTCCAAGTATTTTGACAAGCTATAAATTCACAGTCCATTCACCTGACATGCACAGAGGTTGTTCCATTTACCAGTTCATTCTACTAAGTCATAACGAGCCTGGAAGTTCAAACTCCATCTCAGTCAAACGTGTCCCTATCACCTTCTGAGGGGATGTGTAATCACATGACAGAGTTATAGCCCCACCGGTACTACCATACAGCATGGTTAGTAAGGCCAGAGCACATGGACAAAGAAATGACTGGTCAATGATTTATTTACTTACTCTATCTAAGGTTTGCCTTTTGCAGTGCCATCATCAATATCTACTTTCCCTAGTGTTTGTGATATGGCACCACAATACATTACATCACAGCATCACTGCTGCCTTGTGTCTGCTGCATGAACATTGCATGATCTCTTTCAGATCATGCAGGCAAACAAGGCCAGGGAGACAGCTGCTGATTGCCTTTGCTGTTAATCAAGCAGCATAAAACTGTATGAGACTATTTAGACGGGTGGGGCTGTGATAGGGTGTGGTGACCTGACCAGATCTTCGAGTGGGGGTGGTGAAGTGTGGGGGTGGAGGGGCGTTTGCAGAACCTAGCTTTGGGTTTTTGGAAGGACTCCAGCCCTGTAGTGCAAGTCCGCTTTGATAATCGCCCGCGTGTGTAACAGTTTTGGGACGCAGCCAAAGTACACAGCTCTTGGTAATAGTTAACAGAGTCAGCAAACAGTGCACAGCGGCTGCAGCAGCAGCAGCAGCAGCAGCAGCAGAGACTGTGGTGTCAATAGGAGAGGTAGTGGAGAGGTGGGTCAGAGAATTACATTACATTCCATCTACTCTTGGATTTGGATGTTTCATTTCTCCCATCCATTCACCCCACCTCACCCCCAAAAAGGAAAAAAGAAAGTTCCCGCGCTTCAATCCACTCTGCAATACAAGAACAGTTCTGAAATGGGGTCACAGCAGGTGTCTGATTAACACAGACAGAACATCAACATGGACAAGTTTTATGAAGAGTCCATAAAAATGCGTTGATAGTGACTTTTGGCACCAGTGTCTGACAGCTCATGATGTTTTGAAAGTCATGCCGAAATCAGGGTCACATATATTTTTTAATTGGCCTGAAGCACAGGCAGTTAAACACAACCACAGTACAAGATACCATGAGTACCGTCTCACCACTACCCTGTCAGGTGCTAAATGGAGACATGATACAATAAACGGAAAATAACAAACGGTCTTGATGACAGCAGGCTGTATTGGACCAAGGCAAAAGTATGAAGCCTACAATAACTCGTACGTTGACAAATGACTCCATGCTGTTAGAGCCGCACGAGCAACTTCTACGTGGAGAGAAACATTAAAATCCTCCTTGAGAGAACATTCCATGCATGTCCGAACACACGTGTGCGTCTGTGAATGTACGCTGAATGGAAGGAATGCAAAAATCAAGAGCAAACTCGACACTAATTGAGCCTGTGCATTTATCTAATAAAGGGGAAGCACAAGGTTATACAACCATCAGACCCTACTCAATCATCACCGTCATCATCACAGTCATCAATGCCACTCCTTGGCAGGGGGCAATCAGGGCAACACTGTGACAGAAAACACGTACTCCAAACGAGGGTAGGTGGCGATGGGTAATCAAGGGCAGTGTACTACACTACTACAGTCTACTACACAAACACACACCTGTACCCAAGCCCATGTGCACATCATGTGTAAACATGTGGAGGAAGTTTGTGCATACAGAGGTGGGTGGGCACAGGGTTAGGGCTAGGTTTAAAGACCGGTGCAGAATAGGGCCATTATATTTGCCAAGGGCCCCTAGCAGGCCAGTCTGTAGCCTGAGCTGTGCCAGACAGTCAAGGCCTCAGAAACATGTCATTATCTGGAGGGAGGCTGAACAGTAACAGCCTATGACAGCAGGATTCCAGGAGTAAAGGGGTGGTGGTGGTAAAAGGAAACACACACACACACACACACAAAAAGAAAAAGACAAACACACACACACACACACACACACACACACACACACACACACACACACACACACAAAAAAAAAGACAAACACACACACACACACACACACACACACACACACACAAAAAGAAAAAGACAAACACACACACACACACACACACACACACACACACACACACACACACACACACAGACAGACAGAACACTAGCCGTCTCAACGTGTGGTACAAAAGGAAGCGATGTCCCCATGGACGGCTTAAAATAGCGTCTCCTATCAAAATCTGGGTATGAGCCCTGCTCCCTCGGAACCTTGTGTGTGGTGTGTGTGTGTGTGGTGTGTGTGTTCAAGGTACAAGCCGAGCACGGCACAGAGCCCACTTAAGGGACAAGAAGCTATAATGCTCTAATATACAGAGGGAAAGAGGGAAAGAGATAGACAGAGAGAGAGAGAGAAAGAGTGATAGAGAAAGAGAGCAGAAGAGAGGGAAAGCAGAAGTGAGAGAGCGAGAGGGCAAGATAAAAGCAATCTTTTTAAGAAATACAAGTAAAATCTTAAAAGCCTTTCTCTATAATCCAGACAAAGAAACACCCACTATTTATAACTGAAGTTTGTTACCAAACACAATAACCCACTTTTCATCACAACTCAACAAGGTCAGTGGAGCCTGACTTCCCCAAAATTCTCCAAAACCGCTTGCAAAGTGCCCGTCAGCATATCATCTGATCCTCACCCGATCTCTATCAAATCAGCTTGGACCCATTGACTGTGGACTTTGGAGCACAGAGGGTCATTTTCCCTTAAAGATTCTAGGATGCAGGAAGTGCCATATTCATGAAAATGTAAATAGAGAGATTATGTAAGAGATGAGGGATTGATAGCGCATGCAGTACTGTGCCAGAGACCAACTTTTAACTCGCTCAGAAATCTGCACAGCACCGCATGTGCGTACGCACGCACACACACACACACACACACAAACACACACTCAACTTCAACTACACAGTGTGTTAATACTTAGGCATTAAAACACACATTCCAATGCTGGTGCACATGCAGGAAAGACAACGTTGTAAACCATGATGCCTTAAAGCAATTGAATGGCTTGAGATTCACGTCGCATAGAGCAAGGCGAAGAGCTGCCCCTTTTGTCTGACAACAACAGTAACTCACAACACAACAACAACACTAACTCACAACACAAGAGATTTTTAATGCCAGGACAGCGGATGCAACAAGTAGATGGTATCGGAGATGATAACATAGGGAAGTCACTGTGCACTGGTGGTGGAATCCAGTGTAGGTTGGGGGTGGCTGATTTAAATGCTATTTGAGATTTGTGTGGTGTGGTGTGAAATCTGACTATACGGCGCTGGTCGGCCTGGAAGGGGTTAAGTGTGTGGGCACAGGCTTCTTGTCCAGCCCCTGTAATCTCACTCCAAGCCACTGGAGCAACAGTGCTTATACATTCCTGTGCAGTGCCAAGGCATTCACTTTAGACAGGGAGGGAAAAAAAGGGAGGCAATGAGAGGGACAGCTTTTAATTAGGGAGGGGAGAATGAGAGTGAGAGAGAGAGAGAGAGTAAAAGAGAGTGAGAGAGAGTGAAAGAGTGACTGGGTGAGTGAGTGAGTGAGTGAGTGAGTGAGTGAGTCAGTCAGTCAGTCAGTTAGTCCAGAGGTCAATGGCAATACAACTGCAGAGCGTGCTGGAGATGACCCTTTCGTTCCAGACATACCCAAAGCACTTTTGTGAATGGCTACTCGACTCACGGGGGTGTTTTCCGCGGCAGCCCAGAGGGGTCTGGGAGAAGGCCGCTCCAGGACGCATCAGTTGTCTCGGCAGCATGTGGTGTGGCAAGCGCCACCGATGGAATTTCTAGTAACATTCTTATCCTGCCTCGGCGCACTAATCATGAGCGGTCATCAAATCAGGGCGCCAGGCTGTAAGCACACAGCAGTGCACGCCATAACCCCTGTATACCCCCCATACACTTCCAAATACTCCCATTCTTTGACAGAGACCTCTCAAAGACTCCACACAAGGGTTCACCACAACAAGAAGTATAAGTTTTGTGACAGTTTCAGACCTTTTTTTTCACGAAGAATAACCTCAAGTAAGTCTGTTTCCATATCCCTTCTGCTACTACTGACAGCAACTGGCTCTGGCTTTTCTACCCCATGGGTGTGCTTTTCAAATTGCATTGCTGGGCAACAACTATGGCAACCAGCAGGGAGAGAGAAAGTCACCATGTCCAGCAAAGGACATTAACTGTTAGTTCCAAATAGTTCCAATCTCAGTGGCTATCAAAGGTAGTTCTATCAGAACCACTATCAAAGCTATCAGTGAAGAGTTCTATGAGAACCAGTCGATTTAAAAGAGAACTGGCTTAGTTCAGATGAGCGTCTGCTCATTTAGTGGCAGTTTTTTATATGCATCATACCAAAAGCATTCCACAAGAACCACTCATTGATGGGTTCAAAGAGGTGGTCTTGGTCTTTAAAAGGGGTTCTTCTGTGGGGAAAGAGGTTTCTTGTTTCCGACCGCATAACTCTGTCAACATATAGGACCGCTGCATGAGTCGTTCCCCAACTGCAAAACAAACAGAAGAGTCTTGACGTCTCACGGTTTTGACCTGGTGAGTTGAGCTACAATTTTAACCATCATCCTCTCCGCACAAACATCCAAATGGATGGCCTGCCCTCATACAACTCAACTCTCTGACCTCCACAAAATGGAAGAATCCAGCTTCACAACTGTCTGTCTACATGGAAAAACACTTACTTCAAAGACTGTCTCTCACTGGGGCAACATACAAGAACACCTGACCTGACAGTCTGGGTCAACAAGAAACTCCAGTCAGGCACTCATTAATATTACATCATCATTATTATATTCAGTAGAACAACAAGCTCACTTCTGGGATGGGAAAGGAAATAAGTTCCAGGTCTAGATAACAGTCAATTACAAAATGTTGAAAACATTTTGACATTATGCTGCTGTTTCGCTCCAAATGTGTACTGTTGTATGTGTAACCCTTCTATGAGGAGGTCACATTGCCGAAGTTCCACACCACCACCCCATGAAGAAACGGTGTCTATTAACAGCTATGTTACTTGTCGTGCATGATGCCTACGTCAAGCCTGCACACACTGTGTTAGTGTTTATCTGGTAAGCCTAAGGAGAGAGGAGTGCCACATTTTACCACAAGCCACACAGACACAAATACAGAACCAGGGATTTTTTGCTCCACAAAATTTGCATGAACCCTAACGCCAAACGATATAAAATATTTTACAATGATTTTTACTACTTTGCCCATAATACTCAATCAATGGTTATTTTACTTCGACACTTCTTTAATATTTTTTTTCCCACTCAGAGTTCTTTTGGGAAGGCAGGCCTCTCAGTCCCTGTGAGAACAGCCTTCGAGGGCCAAGCCAGCACACAATGTCAATAATAAAACAGGAATCTGCACATGCTATTCTGTTCCGTCTGAGCGAGAAAGTGTCATTACCACACGGGCCAATGTGAGAAAACCGTCTCTCACCACCAACATTCACGGCTTCTTGAGATGATGAAACAGCAAATTAAACTCATTGGCTGTTCCAACTTGCTGCGCCTCGACAGAGGGTAACAAGAGAAGGCCAATCTGTTGTTTTTTTTCCCTCCCCTCCTCCAATTTAAATCTATTTGTTTAACCATACGCAGACACACTGCCATGGTAACTAATCTTCAAAAAACTAAAACTATTTTGACTAAAGCCACCTATTTGAGCCGGTCGTTTTTCGGCCCTTCTGGGAGCTTTGATTTGTTGAACAGGCGTATTTGGTGAGGGCAGGGTTGGCACTATTCTCTACTGCCGCCTCAATCTCTTGAATAATAAAGACAGAGAAAAAGGTCAAAAACAGGACACGTCATATACCAGTGCCAATACTACAGCACTGACCATGTGATTTTCTTTTTGGGGGGGGGGGGGGGGGGGGGGCATAAAGCATTTCCTGTCAACTTCAGTATCTGAGGTTACAATATGGCTTTTGTTGTCAAGGCTGCTCGGAGATCTAAGACACTTTGATCCAAGTTAATAGAGTTTGGTAAATGATCACAGCATGGACCAACCTCTCAGTCTCTCCCTTTGACACACACAAACACACACACATGTGGTTTTTGGTGCACTGACCCAGACCAAGGGGTTACACAAAAAATTAAATTAGCCTTTTTAAGATTAAGAAGACTTTTTTTCTTGATGCAAGGAAACTAACTTTCAGAGGCCAAACCCGGACAAATAAGTCCTTGACAGCCTTCGACAAAAAACAATCCACACACAAAACAGCTGCAAGCAAAGAAACAAGCAAACAAACAGGAAATGATTAAACAAGTCTGAATTGTTTGAAAACATCTCTTGTCTTCAGACAACACAGGTATCAGCTGATCTGCAGATCCAGATGCAGCCGATAGACAACTAAGCCATAAGCAAGCAGAAAGACTGAGGTGAGGTCTTGGCCACAGTGGAAATAGAAGCAGCTGGCATTGCACATGGAGTTTCACCCATGTCGACCAGAAAGCCAAGAACAGGGACAGGTACAGTACAAATGAGAAAGAGAGAGAGAGAGAGAGAGGCTATGGATGGTCATGTGACCTACTGTATACTACACCATTTCATCAGTCGAGGGACCATATGCTAAGTGTTCCCAGCACACAGACATACTTACCCATGTGCATGTTGAAAGAGATGGACACAGACATGAAGGGGTAATGAAAGGAATGAAAGGAAAAATGCTTCTGCCTCCCTCAGTTTTGCTTTCACCCCAGGCAAAAGTTCAGGTCATGGTTACATACTGTATATGTGTACAGTATATGACCATTGTACATGTAACTACATATATGTTTATACACACACATGCACATACAGTAAATGCTCTATAGCCTGTTTGTGTTTAATATAAAATTAATATATTCACCGCTAATACACTGCACTACACAGCTAGGCCTATTTGTTTGTAATTCCATTTCAGTTAGAATAGTAGCCCATTTAAATTCGGATTGACTAGCAATTCCTTGCAATTGCATTAGTGTGTGTGTGTGAATGCAATTTCTGCTCAGTGGATATTGTGAGCCTCGGCCTGCATGCAACATATGCAAAACCCAACAACAACAAAAACCTGGAAACACCCACCCACATCAGACCTGCCAATTAAGAATGAGGGCGAGGCCATGTCCCAGCCACCCTGCAGTGACACGCGATACATGGCTGTAGAACAAGCGTCTTCTGCGTGTCAAATGCACACCTGCATTCACAGGACTGGGGGTAAGCGCTTGGTAGAGGCTGGCTGGCCCGCCAGCAGAAACAGGTGGTGGATTTCACAGTGTCTGTACAGACCCAGGTGGGGAGTGGCCTTCTGCCCTCTCATGGTGGCGTGACAGAGAGAGAGAGAGAGAGAGAGAGAGAGAGAGAGAGCGAACTGACCAGCAAGGGGAAAGGGCTGCAGGGAGGTGACTGTTTCAACCATCCACGCTTTGTCCAGTGGTTGTCAAAATAATAAGGATAAAAATGATAAGGGTATAAGAGGGCAAGCTCCTTTTACTTACTAGAGAAAGCTTTGTGTGGGTGTGTGTGTGTGTGTGTGTGGTGTGTGTGTGTGTGTGTGTGTGTGTGTGTGTGTTTTGCCTTCCTTTCCTGAAAATATGCCGCCCCTCCACCCCACCCCACGCCACGCCGGTCCAGTTCAAGGGTAAGGTAATGCCTTTTCCATACTGAGCAATGCAACAGGACCCTCAAGTCATGGCTTCAGCAGCAAAACAGGACAGCGAGCGCCACTGGGCAAAGCCTGAAACTTAATTTATGGTCACAGTGTCCACAGACTCCACAAGGGCCATGTGGACAACATGACGTCAAGGTCTGATCTTGCCCCATCCATGAGGGCTCTGTAGGTCCTAATCTAAAGCATGTTGTTTGACTTAACAGCTTTGTAAACACAAAACACAGAGAGCATCCTGAGCATCAACTGAGAAAGAAAGACCACGTACATGTGCGACCATATGAAAAAACAAATAATGTTTGTGTTCTCTTATCTGCTTTGCCAAGAGCATTTTTTGACAGGCACATATGATGTTACAGGGCTTTAGCATGTTGGACAAGAAGAACCTAAGCAGTGGGCCTAGTAAGTAATACTGAAAACTTTAAAATACACTCCTGGGAATGTAGCATGCTAGCTTACATGCATAATTATGAGAAAGACAATGGCAACACAGGGCTATCACACAGAGACATGAGAAGTGGAAAAGAATGTGTTGTATAACATGAGCCTGACAGACGCAAACACATTCAGGCATTCCAGGCCAGTTCTAATGATTTAAAAAGAAGCCCCGGTGGACTTAAGGGATTTGCCATCTCTTTACCCCCCCCCCCACCCAGAAACCTATTTCGAAAGCAGCCCAGTGCAGACCAGGACAGATGGGACAGCCCCCTTTCCTGTGTTCCAATCCAGATATTTCTAAGATGCTTTTTCCGGCCCAGTAGCTTTGAGGAGGGTCCCTGTGATTAGCTGAGGCGGACATATGGCTGTGCTCAAGAGCATTTCCACATACAACAGCACACTGCACAGGTACACACTTCAATGCACGCTACAATGAGAGCAAACGTCAATAGTTCCGGTATGCATAAGTGGGGGTGTCTCGTAACGTCACAATATCAACTTTTTTCAATGATCTTCTGTATCAGTGTGTGAGGGCTCGATTCTAATCTGCATAAAGGGGGATTCCCCCCCCTCCCCCTTGCGAAAATAGAACACAGACCTTAACGAACATTTGTGTCTTTCGCTCCGTTTTTACCCTTTCTGTTTTCAGAGTACAGCGGGTCACTATACAGCACAATGTCACTAGGTGAATCCCAATGTACAGTACCCCTTTAAACCCTGAACCCTCTAAGACTTAACTGGCATGAATCAGCTTCATGATTGGGTAATTAATGTCACTGTCTCCTGTACACACGGAAGACATTTATCTCAGCAGGTTTTGAGAAGGCAAGAGCACTAGCTGTGTCTAGATTCAGTGATTATTCGGTGAACAAAACTTCACCTAAGCCACAATCAAATTACATGTCTTTATGCAAAAAAAAGAAAAAAGAAAAAAAGAGGAGAGACTTTCACTGGGGAGGAGCCCACATCAAAGGCGCCACCACTGTAAGAAAACAATCAGCACAGTGATGATGTGTGCAGGGAGTCCCTAATCAGCGGAAAAGAGGAAGCACAACAAACAACAGTGGCACAGGAGGAGAGCGTTGACGAGGAGGGGTCACTCGCACCGGTCATTATCTATCTTGGACGCGGGAGGAAATTTGGACAGGAAATCCATCCGAATGATGGGGGGTGGTAGGGTAGTGGCAGTGGTTGTTGAGTGGCTGCGTGAGTGGGAAGGGGGGGGGATCGGAAGGACAGAGTAAACAGCCTCCTTTTTAATCATCTCAACTCACGTTTTTCACTTGACACGCTTTGATCTCTTCCCCTGACACATCCCCACCCTCCTCTCTGGTTCCAACGCTCCGGGACCCCTTAGATTGGCAGACAGGGTACAGAGATAGCGCTCCTCTCTCTCTCTCTCTCTCTCCCTCCCTTCTCTCTCTCTCTAAGGAGAGGAAAAGACGAAGGAACACAAACTCCAGAGAAGCAAAAAAAAAAAAAAAAAAGGGGTGGGAGGTGGGGGGTTGTAGATGGCAGCACGAGGCAGTGTGTCGGCGTGTTGCTAGGCTGCCTCACACTGACGCTCCGTCTGCTCCAATTATACCTAATGTCTTCGTGGGGCGTCTCTGAATGAGAGACCCCTTTTCAAAGCCTTCAGCAGACCGAAAAAGAAAAAGAAAAAAAAAAAACAGCGGAAAAGAAGTGAAGCTTCGAAAAAATTGTTTAGCTTCTTTTAATTGGGAAGAGGGCCTATCAGAGGATTAACTTCAAAAGGTGCAGTGAGCGGAACCCGCAAGCCCCCCCCCCCCCCGCCTCTCGCAAAGGCCTCAAGGACAGCTGCCTTTTCCCTCAAGTTCAAAGCTATCCCACAGTGCATTGCACCTCCACAGAGAATGCGGTGGGCTTTGTTATGGTGCTTGGTAGGAGGAATCTGACACATTCAAACATACATATGCAAAGAATGGCTAAATCATCTGTGTGCATAACCTTTAGGAGACATGGAGATAAAGGCTATGTGAAAGTGATATACAAAAATCTCAGTAAAGCATACGGGCTGTGGAAAATGAATCAGATTCTAGTCAAATGATACTGCTGTTACAAAGTAATCCATCTGGTATTCAACCATGTCCTGGTGAAGTAAAACTTATGACAAGCAATCAAATAATCATGATTACTTGCTTGTTGAAGGATGACCACTGACTGGTAATATTAAAAAATTAAAAGTCCAGTTTTGATTAAGCAAACATAGTACTATCACTCAAAATGTAGTTCTACTGAAACACAGCCTAGTCCTAAGTACTTTAGCATCACAATTTTACATTTACTGCAGCATTGCTCAAATTATGTGACTGCAGCTCCTATACAATGCTGCTCCAATACAAAGATGCTTTAAACCATCCTTTGAAAACAATGGACAAGGAACTCACTGAAATACAGATACATCAGCTTTGACCAAATTACAAGAAATTTGGCTTCCACTACACTTACTACCTACAGGTGCCTCAGGTTACTCAAACATTCAGCTTTTCCGTGGTCTAAAGTAATAATGTTCATTTGACGGAAAAAAAGCCAATAGACACAACACAAAATTAACTTCTTGTTTGAATGCAAGCTTCCTGAATTCAGCTTTCAGCTCAAGTTTTGAAACCATTCTTGTAAACTGAGACTCAACAACTTCACACAGCAAAAAACAAAGAATAAGCTCACTTAAGGCCAATAGCAGAGTTCCTCTCTTCCTCTTCCCCCTAAAATAAAGTGCTTCAACCATGTCTAATCTTGTGTTTCTCTGTGATCCACCGGCAGGGCCCAGAAAAAGAGGAAAATTCAGGGTCTCTCCTCGCCAACCTGTGGCCTAGAGAAACAACACGCTTAAGAAGATCAAACGTGGTCAGAGAGGTGTAATTACTGTGGGTTATGAAAACTGGCTGTCATGCACCACCACGGCTGAGCAAGTCCAATTCAGAGTAGCCTGAGGATAGCGAGTCAGACACGCCTGAAAACTGAGAAAAGAAAAAGGGGAAAAAAGAGCTAATCCAAAATGGTAAGAGTGTGCTTCCCTTCTACAGGATATTTCTCTCTCTGTGTGTTTGCTTATTGTTTTTTGTTTTTTTTCCCCTGCAAAACACCTGGGTCGAAAGGGTAAAAGCTGCACATGTACGCACAAATCAATGTTCTTAGGCACTGAATCCAGTAAAGTCAACATGAACTTTCCTTGTTACTGGTTTAGATACTAGGCCCATAACTTTTAGAACTTGTGGGCGATTTTCTGTGTGCTGAGAGAGATGGTGAGAGAACCAAAGAATGCCCCATCCCCTCTATTCCTCAGTGATCTACCTGCACCCCCAATCCCCTCAGGGACGGGACTAGAAAGAGAGAACACAAAGTGGCGCGCCAAAGCAACAGAAACCTGTTGAAACAGGTTGGCACTGCAACAAAGACCATCTCGCATAGTACAACACTGTCTCTGTGTGGTGAGAGAGCCCTTTTCTGAAATGAGGACCCAAACACACACACACACACACACACACACACACACACACACACACACACACACACCTTTAATTCCACAGATCTAGTTGTGATGACTGATGTCAACTGTACTTATAAGTACAGTTCAGCACTGTATTTGTACACGCACAGGTACAAGTAACCTTGCCTATTCTAATGATGGTAGATTTCTGAAGACCATTGTGAGGGTTACTTGACTGCATGCATTTCACAGTAAATACCTTTAGAATCATCAGCCGAGATTGAAAAATATAAATTAAATCCCTCCTGATACAAACTGAGTAAATTCAGTTTTTGGAAGACATTACACACAACAAAAATTTTGGACACCTTTTGTACAATATACATTTTACAAGGATTCTACATAGGCTATAGTGTAGATTATAACTGTTCAAATATGCCAAAATAACTTAACTGAAGATGAAGATACATGGTTTTACATTGGTCTACATTCATCTGAGACTATAGCAATGGTGACAAGTCAAAGAGCAAGTTCAGATCAATGACTAGAAAGTCACTGGTTCAGATGTCTCATTTGTATGACTTACATGCTTATGCAGGCCTTCATCAGAGATGAGAGAAAGTATTCAACTGGAGTACTTACACAAACTGATCCTACACAAACTTCCTCATACATAACTCCAAAGAGGAGATCCAACAACTGTTAGGCAGACATAGTTTGTGTAACGGTGTAAAGTTTCAGTAGTATTTCAAGAAATCGCTGCATACATCTGAGACACATTCATACATTTTGACATGTTTACACCTGGTCTGAAGACAACTTGAAAGACAGAATAAAGGCCTTGGCCTATTTGTGGAACCAATTTAAAGGCTAATACAGCCTGGTGTCGGTCATCTATTTGGTCTTCAATGAGCACAGGTAGAGTGATAATGGAAATCATCTCTCGGAGGGGGCAGATAACTTCTGAATCTTGCATCTAATTTACTGTATTTCACTGTGTGACTGGTATGCAAACTGAGATCAACTGAAAAGAAAATGCAGATCAAGATATTTAGGCATGCCAGCAGTGCATGGGACTGTCATGTATCTCACAGGCCTAATGAGCAGTGACAGACTGTCCAGTGTTGTTGGCTACCTTTAGCGTAGACACCAACAGTAATCTGAAACACTTTGTAAAGTATGTTCTCGCCGAATCTTGGGAGAACTTTATATATGTGTATAAAAAAAATCTGACACCTACCTGCATCAACTTTCCTTCTGCAGAGATAGCGTTCCCTCCAGCAAACACCCCTTCCAGAGTGATAGGCCTCCCTGTCGGTTCGTGTTTGAGAAGAGTCACCTTGATGACTGCTCTGATTGCTGATCGCTCCGACTCCACTGCGGCCGCCAGCTCCAAGCCAGTCAGGCCAAACACCACCTGAAGGGCCGCCATTAGCAGCCACGGCCAGAGCCCGGCCAATCGCCGCTGGAGGACGGTCATTGCACCGGCTGCAGCGGCGGGCTCCAGCCGCACATTGCGGACAACAAACCTGTCAAACCTTCGGCGTAGAATCAAGTGGCAAAATGTTCCGACCAATCTGTTTGTCCAGTCTAAAAACCGGCTGTGACCGTAGGTAAACTGGAGATGCACATAGAAAGTCTGTAGATTTTACACCATGTCCTGATTGTTTTCTTCTTGAAATAGTTTCAAAACAGTCGTTCTCATTATCAGAGGCAATAGATATCTTGGTAAGTGTTAAAACGTGCATGCATCAGCTCAATTACACTTTAAAAATACATCGGGGAGAGCATTAGGCTACTGTAAATTGAATGGCAAATAGATCCAAATATGTTGGCTACCCTGTATCACCCACAGGAGAGGCCAAACACAAAGTACACACATGGGACATGAGGGCAAATGAAAATGCGAACTTGAAAACGTGCATTAATCCACCTTTCAAAGCCACCCTTTTCTGTATTCCTGGAGGTACATTCCTTCTTCATCTAAAAGTGGTTTCTGCTGGAAGCAAAGTTCGAATCCGAATGGTTTAAAAACACAATTTAGACCTGGAAAAATAAGGTGAGGAATTTTGTTCCCATTTCGACGCGCGACCCGTCACGTCGCGATAAACATCACTAACGTTACACAGCTTATTCAACACCATCCAAGTTACATTTCCAAAGCAAAACGGAACCAGTCCTGGTGTGTTTAGGCTCAACAGGTTGCCGAAATATTCCCAACGCAAGTTTCCTCTTCGAGACACTTTGAAACCCCGGTGCATATGGTATATCTCCAGAGTGACCAAAGTTTCACATCAAAACGACCAAGAATGGCACACATGATTGTTGCTAATCTGAAATTGATACAGGATAAAAGTTCACGCTTAAGTTCTGCTCGTGGACACGGAGCAACAACTTAACATTTTAAAACATACACTGTGGCTACAACGTGCTCTGTGGTCTCCAGTGCGACAAGTTGTAGGACGAGTCCTACTCGTCAAAACCTTATAACTCGACTTTTCAGAAATGATTCACAGGCTACGGGACCACTGCATTACTTTACCAACTGGTAAGAGGGCTAACTTATCTCGAACATTACAACTCCAAACCACATGTGAGAACAGCAATTGTATCCACTTGGAAGTAAATTAATAATCAAATTCTGAATAGCATCTAACGCCCGGTCCGTCCCCTACGCACGTTCGACAGTAGTGTATTTCCCTTAACGTTAACTCCAAAGTTAGAGCTCCTAAATGCCGGGATCTTTTCGAGTCTCAAAAGACACACTTCAGAAATGTCAGCCAAAAAAGTTGACTCTTGATGTAAAAAGTTACTTGTTTAAAAATCCCACAGAATACACGTCGTTTTCCTAGAAAAAAAGTTGAGTGCCAGTAGAACTGTACATTGGCGAAGTCTCGACTCTTGCCCGACTCTCCCTCCCCTGGGATCTCATAGATTGCCTACCTGCTGACTGCCTGTCATTGAGGGTGGAGCAGTGGTCAGCCATGCTGATGAAAAGGGGATGACGGACGACCTCATGCGGTGACATTGGCAGAGAGCATGTACTCTAAATTAGAAGAGGCACAAAATACTATTTTCCCCCGAGAATTACTCGCTCCAGTGTTTATCGATTTCAGTCTTTACTTGGTATACATGGCATCTACTATTAATATACAGCAACCAACACAAAAGCACACAAGAACTGCCATATTAAACATATTCTCAGTGTTTAAACGAAATGAAATATACAGTTCAGAGGAGCTTAACGTTATCTGTAAGCCATGTAATAACTGAAAACTTGAAATAATTAAAAACAAATATAATTCTGAGATTACAAAAAGTGTGTGGATTAAAACAGAATATTATTTTAGCATAAAATGAATATTCATATTTTCATGAATTTAACTTTCAGAATACTGAAGTTGTGTTAAAAATCAGTATAAAAATTATGTGAATGTTAAAAATCTTTTAAAAATGTTCATGTTTCAACATGTTGATGGTCTTCGTTGTATTACCACTGGCAACTTTAAAACTAACGCTGCAGAAAAGCATCAACTCAACCCAAGAAACTAATAAATAAGAATAAATAACAACTATATACATATCAAAACAAAGTTCAATAACTTAGTATCACAGTCATCTTAGCGGATATGTCAGTAGGCATGTCCTACTGTCTGGAAGCCTAGAAAACTCAGAAAACTTGCAGAACTGCACAGAACTCCAGTCAGCGAGAGTGGTATTGAGATTACAGCACAGGTGATCATCAAGGATCTTGTTTGCAAGCTGCGTTCACCAACATGTTAAGATCTAACGGGGATAAATGAAGAGAACACACATACACAAGTATAAAATGAATGATAACGTGTAAAAATACTTGGTCAAACAACAGGTGTCTGTTACAATGAACAAAACACGTGACAAACTTTTACATCAAGTTAAAAAATGAATGTTATTTTCCTGATACTGGACAAATGTTGTAAATAATAGTCAAAATATATAAATATTCATTACATTACAAATATACTGGATTTTATTATTAACTTTAAATTACTGCGTACAGTACCATACAATCCATATTACTCAATCATTCTTTCAGTAGCCATGAGATGTCAGAAGACTGTATCTTTCACCATTAAATTTACATAAATTAAGGTTAAGGGGAGGCAACAGATAGTCTGTACATTTGTTTGTTTCTCTATTAGAGACAAATAAAGTGATTTTCTAACAGGTCCACAGTTGCCCTGCCATATCCATAACTTAGAAACAAACACAATGAGTGGTTGTTAGAGTATGCGTGTGCAATGAGATCATTTGTAAAACTCACCAGGTGATTTGGCCCGCTTTCTGGAGCTACTGTCCTCTTCAGTAATGTCACTCAGGTTAACTGTGGTGTCCGCCACTTTGTCAGAGGATTCCACATAATGCACAGCACTGCTATTCACCTGATGAACAAGATAAACAAGAAATCTTTTCAGCAAACTCTTCAAACTACTGTTTGCTTACACTATTATCAGTGGCAATCCTCTTACAATGTCTAAAAATCATGGAAATTAAACCCAACAGAGGATAGCCATACCTGATTGGTACCTGTGGATGCAGATTCCACAGGCTCTGGGAGTGATGGCCTCTGCTCAGTGGTTCCTACAGAGGCAGCCTCAGGCAGACTGGAGGCATTGCCACTGCCCACAGTTATGGCAATGCCCGACGGCACATTCCCTGGCACAGTGATGACGATTCCACCCACTGAAACAGGAGCATAGGGAGCCACTGTGTTGGAATTCATGGCAATGCACATGCCAGTGTTCTTGATGGAGTCACCAGCATCATCTTGAGCAAAGACTTGGGTAGATAGACCACAGGCTGTGGCCATGGGATGTGACTCAGCAGGAAGGGAAGGATGGCAGCGTTTCTCTGGTGTCTCCACTTTCACCATGCGAAGCTTTGGGGAGGCCTGAAGCTCATCAACGATTTGGAAGACGGTGTCAAGGTTAACATCATTCTTCTTTGTCTCCTGTAGCTCTGTGCTTCGCCAGTCTTGGTTCTGGTTACTGGGATGTACATACCCCACTTGATAATTTGGCTGAAATTCATAAAAATTAAAAGTTATGCTAATAAAATTGAAACTTGGTGACATGTAAATATTTTGTCATTTTACAGCTACCGCAGTCCAACAGCACTACACTACCTGAAAATAGCTATAATGGGGAAATGAGGATGGATTCTGGTGAGCACAAGAATTCATATCTGTGTCCACGTTTCCTGGTGTACAGCACTGACACACTAAAAAACAAATAACAATCAATCATAAAACATTAATGAACCTGAAAAGTACAGTGTGCAAACATCTCAATACTGTTGTTCACATCTAAACATCATATCTTAAACCTTGAACTGCAAAGGGCAAAGGGTCTAAATTTAAAAAGCAAGCAACGTACAGTGTTAGCATGAATTAGTGGAATCAGTGTTTGCTGATGAGATCCTGGTCATGGTATTAAATTACCAATTTAATGGTAGCAATTTTGCCTTGGCATATTACAGGTTTTTAGATTAACCAAGTCAAGTCTGACTCTGCACTTCACCAATAACTCAGACTAGGACCTATAATGTGTTTCTCGCTTACCTGTCGAATAAAATCCAGGCCGATATTGAGTATGGTGAGGTGCGAAGCCACTCATCTTTTGTCCATTGATTGACACACCCTGTGATCCCTGCTGGACATGTACCGTGGTGGGGATGGACTGCACTGGGCAAGGAGGCTCTGTCATGAAGCGGCGTATTACCGAAACTGGTATCCCTTTATCGGTATAAAATGTGGTAGGAGAGGAAGCATCTCCGTGGCCCATTATCCAGCCACGGGTTGGAATGGGGGTTCTGTCATATTCTTTGGGCTGAACTAGGCCGCGTTGATAGGGGTGAGGAACTATTTTATCCCGAGAAAGCCGATGCATTGGTCCTGCAAAGATCGCAACGTTACCTAATGAACAAAATTAGACATGACAAAATTATAAAGTTACTTACAAATAACATGGCATTCAAACCAGATTGTGCTTTAGAAAAATGTGTTAAGTTTGATCATGTTGGCGTTAACCTACCTTGCTCGGACTCAGTTTTATTTCTGTCTGTCTCCGGAGAATTCACCAGCAGTCTTCTGAATCGACTTGGCGGACGGCAATTTACCTCCAGACCTGCTTCAAGTTTCGCTTTGTTCGTACTTGTTAACCTTTTAAGGTTCACTAATAAGTCTGGGTGATCTTTCTTAAAATTTGGATTATGGAAGTGGTGTTGAATTCCTTCCATTAGCGTCACATTTCTTTCCACAGGTCTTTCATTACCTGGCGCGAGCACTACTTTTCTGAATCCATAGAGGTTCAATTGACGAATGAAACTTGTAAAGTTTGTCGTTTTGAAAAGGTCTGACGACTCTCCATCGGGTTTATTAGGCGACAGCAACTCTACTTCGAAGAGCTGCTGATCGATGATCACACCTTCCCCACAAGTATCCCATCTAATGGAATGATTTCTAGGACTGTTGACTAAACGCCACAGCTTCGCGGGGAAATTGTTGGGGTTTATGGGAATGGTAAAGAGAGCCTCTTCGAAGTCCATGGTATGTCAATCACTGCAAAATTGACACGGATTCAGTTGTAGAATCATTTTGTAACAAATCAACAACCCTACCTAAATGTTCGAAATTAACCATAACTCTTTGTAGCATTTTAGATAGCATCAGAGAAGTTGCTCATGTTGGCTAACAGCTACAACGCAGTTTTACGAAGGTTAGCATAGCTTCCCATCAAGATAATCCGTAAACTTCGTCTAAAATACCTAGTTTATTGGCAGACCGGCGCATTTTTCACACAGACAGTTAATGGTGAAATCGTAATTACTATGTGATTACAAAGTTGTTTTTTACACTATCTAGTAGGTTGATCACAACTTACCAGTGCCTTCTTCCAACAGCTGATGATCTAGAGTTTTGTGGAGTCTTCTCAGAACCGTTGAAAGTATTCCCGAACCGTTATGCGCGATCTCATTTGATGTGTTTTAAATTCCATACAGAACGGCACGAGCCATGTCAGTGCTGTCTGCAGAACTTCGAAGAAGACATGAAAGCCTGAGAGTCAGGGTAAATTACTCATATTTCATGCCTTCTTCTAATGTCACATTATTTTACACTATTATTAATGGAAAAAACAACTGATTGAGAGTTCATCAGTTAACTAACAATTTAGAATAACGTAGAGCTGCTTTTTGAGTATCATAGCATGCTGACATAGACAGGCTAGCGCCCCTTAGCGCCTCTGCTCATCACCCAATTAAATTTTATTTATATTTATACAGCGTCTTTTACAATAGTATTGTCTCATGGTGCTTTACAGAAGGATCACCCAAGAGCAAGAGGGGCAAGGAAAGACTCCTTTATGTTTAGTTAGTCTTGGAAGAAACGACTCAAGGGGCTAACTCAACTGCCAGGGGTCATGCAGGAAAAGTACTATCAGTAGTAATCATGATACACTACAAGTTGTCCATGGTTTTAACTAAACATCATAATAGTTCCAAAATATCCCATAACATTACATCAGTCCATAGGTGGTTATCAAGAATAATGACTGGACAGTGTAGTAGTAACCAGACATAGTGTTAAAGTCAGGAGTGAGATGGATCATGATATCCATACAATAAAGTCAATATCACATTTCGCACATATCACAGTCAGGGATGTCTCCATTATCTTAGGTTTCCTTCCACAATTTTTGCAATTATGTAATTATGATTGATTATTATTTATGAGTAATTATGTTAAGCATGCATATGGAAGGAAATTAAAATTAATGACAATCCCGTAGTAGTATTTAACAGCAAAGCAGTATATATATATATATATATTGGTGGAGTTGTAGTTTGTAAGTCTGAAATATAGAAGTACAACAAGGTTTTTTCTGTTGCATAGGAAAACGCAATAGAAACTTCACTTAGACAAGACCTAATGTACCGATCACAACCTATCATTAACATTTTACAATTGATCAAGATGGGCTAGTTGTCTACCAGATTTGGTAACGCAGGAGATGTTCACACAGCAGCCCAGTTGGTGGCGGTAATGCACAAAAATTACAACCTGTCAGCCAAATCAACAGAAGAAGATAGGCGAGCATTATTGACGTCATTGCAGTCGAGTTGTGATGGACCTGTGTTGAGTTGTTGATGTTTGCGACGCTTTCTCTAAACTTTGTAATTTTATATAGTTGTTTAACTGTTTACAATGTCATTAGAGACTGTGCCAAAGGATTTGCGCCATTTGCGGGCTTGTCATTTGTGCTCTCTTGTGAAGGTAACGTTAACTTCATTCAGAAATTAACTTTAGATAGCTAACGTTTCGCTGTAGCTACATTTGCTTCTTACTGTGAATGGATGGATTTTTAATGTTCCTGTTTATAACGTATACCCTTATCTCTACAGACAATAGATCAGTTTGAATATGATGGCTGTGATAATTGCGAAGCGTATTTACAGATGAAAGGGAACCGTGAAATGGTTTATGAGTGTACTAGTTCTTCGTTTGATGGGTAAGATTGGTATTGATATAGGCTACCATCCTAACTTTACATGGTAGATTTCATTCTGACCAAACAACGATACTCAAGAGCATGAATTTATTACAGCTAACATAGTCTATATGCCTGCTGAGTTTCCGAATTGCATCATTTAGCCCACATATTCCTTTTTCTTTTGAAAGAATAGACTTAGTAGACCAAAGTGGAGTTTGTCACATTCATAACACCAATATTTTTATGATAATATGAAATTTGATTATCAGCTGTGGCGATTACATGAAAATTGTACAACGTATTTAAATACTGCTATGCTTGCTCATGTTCTGTCACATCCATAACTCGGGGTGGGAATCGATTAGAACAAAGAATCGCATTCATTCTATTCGAATCTATTGGAATCATATCCCTTTAACATGACCAATTCCTTCTGTCAATGATGGGATATTTTTCAGACCATGATCAATGGGGTCTTTCTGAACACAAAAATGAAATAGACTGATAAGATGTTGGCCTTTGATGTTGTTTACCTTTCATACTATGCTTTTCTCTTTTAGAGTAGTAGCTATGATGAGTCCTGAGGATAGCTGGGTTGCCAAATGGCAGAGAATAAGTAAGTGTACACATGTTTCTCAGTGGTCTACCTCTGAACATGACTAGTGTGCCAGTGTGAGATCTTAGTTCTTTTAATTTTTATTTTCAGGTAACTTTAAACCAGGTGTTTATGCAGTAACAGTCACAGGCCGGTTGCCCCCAGGTATGTAAACAACATGAAACAACAGATTCCACAAGAAAGCAATTTCATGTGATTTGTACACTGTCATTGTATATAATAGGATTCATATTGCTTTTTGCTGGTCTTTGTCTACTTAAATCTTCTTATTGTGTTTTCTTTTATAATATCTAATAATTGTATTGAACTAATTAATAATTGTATCTACATAAGTTCAGCAACAAACAGTAGCTTATGTCTAAAATTTGATATTTTGGTTAATGACAGCATGTTTTCATTGTTTCCTTCATTTTTCAGGAGTGGTAAGAGAGCTGAAAAGCAGAGGAGTGATCTACAGGTCCAGAGACACATCTGTAAAAACATAAACAACTCAGTACATTATACAGGGTAGCTTGGCTGGGACCAGATGAGTGGGCATGGTTTACCATTAGTTATAAGTTATAAGTGATTTTTCTTTTTTGTGTGTGTGAGAAAGGAATGAGGGTATTTTGTATAGGTCATTGAAGTGCTGATGCAACACCCAAATTAACATATCAATAAAGATACCAAACTAACTGTGAAGTGAAATAACTTTTCTGAACTCTTTTCTTAACAACACATTAATAACTTGTCAACTTAGTGTCTGTAATTGCTCTGTCATGCTTCTGTTCCAGAACCCTTATGCTATTCTCTAGATTTGTTCCCTAATTGTAATTATTTCAATTACCCTTGCCTAGTGAGATGTTTTCAGATGACCAAGTCCGAAATTTGAACACTTAATGGATGTTATGAGGACTATTGAGGTTCAGTGCAAACTTTAATTTCCAAGTTGACGCAAGCATTGCGCTTAAAAAGAATTCAGTGGTCAGGGTTTAATTGCACTACCGGTCAAAAGTTTTGGGTCACTTTAGTGTCTCCTTTCATGAAGACACTAAAGATTTCTTTTTGTCAGTAGGAAACAGCAAGTGAACAACACATGCAATTTTTATTAGTTAAATAATTAATGATTTCATTTGAAATAATGAATGCGTTCCTTAGACTTTTAAAAAGTTACTTTTTGTGGCAATTATAGGCTGGAAGATATGAGGCATTCTAGATGTCAATTTTTTCTAAGCAATCTAATTAGATTTCACCCCATGCTTTCAAGAGCATCGAGTCCACAGAGAGTCCACAAGATGGATTAACTCAGTGTACACTTCCTCCATAGCAAACAGTCAGGTTTCTCTAACAAAAGCCCCATAATGTTCATATAAAGAAACAGCTGTTGCTACACCATTCAAAGTTCTGCCAGCTGTGGCAGATTGCCCGATTTTCTTTAAATGTTCTTAGCATACAGTAATTTCAAGGTGTGTATTGGGTTGCAGGATTAATTTGGCCCAGTTGTGTTCTGTCCACAGGGTATTGTATGACTTTAGCACAAGGGGGCGATGTTACTCAACTTGAAGCTGATCATTGTGAAGTGTTGTATGAGGTGCATTTGAGTAGCAACGATTTATTGTGTTCCAGTTAAAGCACAAGTTCAGGTCATGAAGCTTTTAGAGAGAGATGTTACTAGTTACAGTAGATGAGTAATTTTGTGTTGCTTTCACTAAACCCTCAACCTAGAGAATTTGTCATAACTCTCTAAGGCCAGTTCTATACAATCTTGGAGTTCCGTCAATGCCAAATAAAAATGGCAGGTAGTTGTTTAAAATGTGAAGTAACATGAAAAAAATGTTTAATCTGTTTAAATAAAACTGTGTTTGCAGTCACATCCATGATGTGAAATTGCCCCTGTGTATTTGGGATGGAGTCATTGGTTTCAACAGCATCTTTGCTTACTTGGGTACTAGGGAATACTGTAAAATAGCTAAGATTTTAACGAGTCACCAAGAAAATCTTTGGTTGAAGTTTCACTGATGAGAGCAAAAAGTAATAAGTAGAATTTGTAGATGCATATGTTTTTGAAAGGAATCAGTAGATTGGAGAGATGTAATTTGAAAATTTTTTTATCCAGATATTATCATAGTGTGCACTGTAATGTCTCAGAGCAACATATGTCGAGAATTTCTGGTGTCATATATATCTTCTTTTTTTAGAGGCAAAAAGCACATTTTCACCTCTTAAGCTCCTGCCTATTCTCAGTGTAGTCTCTGAAATATAAAGTTTCTTGCTGACAAATAACCCACCAAAAGAGAGACATAAGTGTTTATATGTAAACGAGAGAAAAATTTTATAACTTTTTAGGCATGTGGCTCATTAGTTGTCCTGTTGACCCCCCCCCCCCCCCCCCCCCCCCCCACATTACCTCAGTGATATGATATTAGCTGCCCATTGGTTATTCAGTCCATTGTTTATTTTTGTGTTGTATTCTATAACATAACGCAAAATGAGCACTGGGTTACATATACTGAGGCCTTATATAACCTCAGTGTCCTCTTGATGCATGTCTGTGAGATGTGCTGTTGTTTTTGAAGTATTTTGTTATATGTGGCTGCAACTGCAACACCTGCAGTCATGGCATGTATCAGTATGTAGGTTTAGTGATGTAGTGAAAGACATATTCTCAACCACTTTCTCACCCCCACGATTTGGGTAGTATTTGTGTAAAGAGCTTTTGAAAACATGTTATTTAATTCTATACTATTCGATTCAGTGGACACCTTGAATTTTCAGTTCCTCACTCTGAAACCACAAACAGTTGGACTTTTATGTGTGACTGCACTGAACAAATGCACTAAATAAGTTCAATATAATGAAGATTGAAAACATTTATTTTAATTTCAATATATAGTAATGATTGTAAAACTGCTTAATACAGACCATATGGTTATGCAAGTAAGTAGTAGTAGAGTTACTTTATTGATCCCGAAGTAAATGGCAAAATTAGCGGGAAAAAGGTAATTTGAATGGAATTTGCATCACCTTTCATCATAAATGAAATGTAACATCTCAAAATCATAGTGGGCTATGTTGGAATAGGTTATCTGAGCTGTAGGCATGCTCTACATCAAGATGGTTTAGTGACCCTATTCTGTTGGCTTGGTAGTTAATACTCAATTAGAGTGAAAAGACAAATGTAAATTAGGCACACATACATCTACACAGGAAGAAGGAAGTCCACTTAGATAAGCTTGGCCTACATTGTATCTATACAAAAAGCGCTATAGATCTTATTCTTGTCTGGTCCTATAGTTTTGATGACATTTTGATCTCAAGTGTTGCATTACTGCACATGCTACTGTGGAAATAAACAATTGTAGGGGCTTTTCCATGGGCCGTTGACTGAGAGGAGGCACGTGCCTATTCCACTGTACGCTATATCTGTGTAAGTGCTCTTCCTTCCCGTTTTAAAACATCTCTGTGTCTGACTTCCCCAGGTCTTTCACACATGAAGTAAGTCTGAAGGGTGTCATCATCAACCACAGTTCCTCCTGAGTTTAAAAGGTGACTGTCATGTTTTCTACGTGACATGGTGTTGGAATGATGTATGGAAATGCAATCTTATGGGAGTTCTATTCAACTCTCAAAAGTCACATAAATGAATACGTCATTCACACACAATTTACATGTTTCAGTCTTGTACATAACACTGATTGAACCTGTGACATTTACTTTATTATTAACTCTAGTTCCTAACCACCTGTTGTAAGTGTGACTTTGATCAAATAAGCTAGTTCTCATCTGCCATTTCCACTGAAGTTTTAAAATGCTCACATCCCCAACTGACTAATACCAAAACTAGGCTAGCAGCTATCTGTGAGTTGGTGCAGAAGGCCCCTAACCACAGGCTTTGTAAGCCCCACCTTCCTGATGTCACCAAAAGCGTTCAGACTGCCGCCATTTGTCATTCGCCATTTCCCAAACAGAGGCCTGCAAGTTCGCTTATAACCACGACAGACGTCTGCAAGAGTCTTTTTCATTGGCTCACTGTATTGTCCATATTTGGACATGTCTATTGACCTGACCATTTATCATGCAGTAACACCAGATACTGTATGTACATTCATCCTGCTTAAGCCTATGCTGGTAAGGTCGTTTTTTGGGGAGATTTTAAGGTGTTCTTACTACCGGTTTTGGTACTGAGAGGAGTATTTTTTTTTAGTTATGAAGTTACTCAGAAATTGCGGTAAAAACACACACACCCACACGCAGACACACATGTAGACACACACGCACACACAATTGCTCATAGTCATTCACAGTGATACTGAATTGTATTTGACTGCAATTATTTCATGTACAAAATATATTCAGTATTATGTATAGTACATAATAAAATGACATTCAGCTGAGCTGGGTGAAAGACACACACACACACAGTCTGAGACAGAGATGGGTTTAGAGCTTCAGTGTACGCTGTTCTGCTGGAGTGACGGAGTGGTTGAATGTCACACATGGATGAGAAGGAGAGAAACTGGGAGGGGAAATGGCTGTCAGCCCAGATAAGGTATATCTGGACAGACACTATGGCTTCATTGAGGTCTGTGCTTTATGCTCAATACAAAGACAGTAATCTCAACCTATTGCCAATTTCAGATGTAGTTAATTTCATATCACTGGTGAGTCTCTCTCTTCATATTGCTGAGTGCAGTATGCATACACTTCAGTTATGTAAGCCATGAGTCAACCAGAGCCAGCATAATGCATGAAATTGATGTCAGTAACAGTATGCCAGTTAAGAGGTTGGCCTAGGTTCATAGACTAGTGCTCACATTCGGACAATATAATTATTTGGAATGTCTTGTACACAGGATTAGGAATTTTCTCAGTCTCAGTCATGTTTGCAGTATATGGTCATGTGAAAGGAGGAGATCTGATGTCCCCACAGCCACCCACTCTCTTCATTATGCAGCTTTGCGCACAGGGTATCAGAAAAAGGCGCGAAAGTGAAAGATCTAGTTTCACACCACAATATAGCCAAATATATCCCTGAATTAAAGTTAGCAGACACAATGGTTCTTCAGACACTGTACATATGCAGTTACCTAGTGGTTAGACTCCAATTTTAAACAGATCTTTTGTAAAAGCAGAGGCCCCTTTTTAAACCATCTTTATAATCTAGGAAGATTTATATTTATCATCAGTGTGTGGCTACAGTGGAAAAGAAGGAGGAAGTATTGCAATAATAGGTGATTATCAGCATAACAGAGGGACGGCACCTTATATTTGCCCACCGTAGCCTATGTATGACGTGCCAGTGAGGGATCACTCATTTTCCATTAGGCCTCAACTGACAATACACATATCTGAACCAAGAGGAGGCCCCAGCTTTGTGGGTGGAGAGTGGGAGCAGTGTGGCAAGTAATACTGAAACCCTATAACTCCGATAACCTCCCACACCTCTGGCCCCTCCTGCCTTTCTGCCCTGTCATTCACGCTTTCTGATGGTTACAAGCAATGTTTCACTGGGCTGATAGATCAAGCATTCACACACGTCTTGAGCAGAGTGCGCTACAACCACTGTTTCACAAATTTGATAGGGAATTGAAACTTTGCAGGGTATTTAAATAAAAAACATGCTTGACTAACAAAAAAATGTAAGATACTGTTACGTTAACCTGAGTGACAACATGACTTGTGTGACTCATGTATAATGTGATTAGAACAAATTACCAGGCCAAATTACTAGGCCTTTAAGTGTTTACAACAGTGTTTATTATTTACCATCGATTTTAAACATACTCTGTGTATACCTTTAAGAGAGTTCCTGTAAGTGTTCATCTGTGGCAGATGTCCTTAAACAAACCGTGGGGGGAAAAGTGATGTGTGAAGTCCCTGCTCTCCACAGATCAGCATACTTTCAGCTGCTGTGGTGCGCCCTTCCCCCACTTCCTCTCCCTCTGTCTCTCTTTCTGCTGAGGCAATGCAAGAAAATGGCCCCTTTGTGGCCTGTAGGTAGAGGACAGCGTTTCTCTCTTGCTAACTCTCTCATGGTGCCATCAGGTTTCTACTCACAAGAGGTCATCTGTGCATGGTGAGGCTCTGACTGATGGGGACAGCGTAGATCCAAGCCAGGTAATAAAGAATGGCTATAGCACTTACCTTACCTGTACTAGTTACTAATCTTACCTTGAAGTGATGGTTTCAAAACTTCAAAAAGTATAAGTATATGTTTAGGACAAGATCTTCCAGGCAAGATCCAATGTCCCCCTTAGGGCCCAAGCCCGAGCCCTCAAAGACTTAGCATGAATCAGCCAATCATGAGGCAAATCTATGCAAGTTAAGTCTTTGGGGGTTCAGGGCTTAACAGCTTAGTGGGGACATGGGGATTCAGCCACTGTCTCACCTAAAAAGGAGCAAGTAAAAATGACAAAAACAAGCCAATTTAAAGAACAAGAACGTAGATCTTGAAGAAGAACAAGAACATGAATAAAGAACATCAATCTCAAGCTGAAGCACCCCTAACAACCAAGTACACAGGAAATAAGCTGAGTGCTGTTGACAACCAAATTTAACCAACAAAGACATTTTCTGCTCAAAAGACTCCACAGTTTTATTGCCTTGTCAGGTAAACATATCATCTAATCCCCTGACTAAAGGATCTTAAGAACTTACCAGTGACTGGTGCTCTTGCCAACATACTGTTTATTCCACACTGGCTCAGTGGTGCCACACTTATATGAACTTCTGCTGTACTTTTACAGCCTTTCTGTTGCAACAATCCTCAACATTGTAAGTTGGGCAATAGAGATGGCTGGTCATGTGATCTTGGGGAGAGCAAAGCAATAGATGTCAATGAGTTCAGATAGGTGCAATGCAATTATTGAGAAGAGTAGAATGGAGGTTAATATAGGAACTATAAGCAAAACAAGAGGAGTGAAGATAACAGGTATCTGCGTGACTTGACAAATAATGTAACCTGACAAAATGATGGATCAGACAGAGCATACTTTCTTCTCAGAAACTAAAAAAAAGAGTTGCAAGTTGAAGCGGAGTTGCTGAACTGGGCATGAACAGTGGATGAACATAATGTAGAGTGACACTTAGAATTAGTGTAGAATGACACTTGTGCACAGAGTAACTTTGATCTGAAGAATGCTCCTCCAGAGTTCTTTGTAGCTTATTTTGTTTAAAAAACACTAGCATGTTAGCCTAATGTGCCTGAGACAGTCGGTGGAGTGCATCTGAAAGAGAAAGAATGAAAGAATAAGAGCAGCAAGAGGTTGGTGAGAAGAGAGGATGAGACTGTGACTGTTAAACCTCTTCCTGTGGTCTGGACCACGTGGGAAAGACAGGGTTAAATAGGACAACTTCTCCTTCTCTGCCCCATTTCATTTTGAGCCAAGACAAGGACAACTGGTAAGATCACCAAGACCATCGCTTTCTTCTTCTTTTTTTTTTTGGAAGAAGAAAAGAGCAACTAATGAATTTGACGCCTCCGATCAGGTTTGGATGTATGGTAGGAGTTATGCAGCATCAATGGCAAATTCCTTATACATTTTTGTGCAACATTTTTGAAGAGATGGTAAATGTTAATTTTGTGAAACATTTGATCAAATGAATGCATAATGGATGTTGCAATTCTAAAACTATGTCAATCAGTTGGAATTTGAAGCACCTGTTGAATTATTTTGTTGTAAAATGGAAAAGCTGAAATCAGGAACAAAGGCCTGTTTTTAAGAATGAACCGCTTGGAGCAAGTAATCTTCCGAAAGTGCGAAACTTCTCAGCACAAGGTGGCTAACTTACCAAGTTTCACTGAGCAAATCATGCGAAATATTAAATAGTTTTAAATACCATTTCTTAGTGAGGAGAAATAGCTTTTCATTACTTCTGTTTAAAATTATGAGCTCAGTTGACAGAAAAAAACAGCTTACTCATGGCAAACAAAATGGCTTCCTTATTCATGTACATTGGATCTTGTTAAGTCTTTTTTTTTTTTACTTAATTAATACACATTTTATACTAATTAGCAGTACTAAATGCTTAACATACTTTTTAAATCCACTTTTACAATGACTATTTTTTAATTAACAGCATCTGTTGATACAGTTTAAGTGTACTTTAAAGTGTAAACTGATTGTATTTATCATTTTCCATTCATTGCAAATGAAATTAATAATTTTTTGGTCTAACACATCATTGAATGTATGGTGTACTGTGTGTATGTTTGCACCTTACAACACTGTACTAACAAGTGCAAGTATTGAATGACTGAAAGCCCTGCTATGGTTTTGGGTGGGGCTGATGGGTCAGTAGTATGACATGTGAATACATTATACACAGAATGTGCAGGGTCAAGGCAGCTCTACGGGCAAGGCCAGGTGTGAAGACCCTGGCAAGTTCAGTACAGTCATCCATAAAGTAGAAAGCACTACTAACCCCCTGGCCACAGTGTAGTGTTTCCTACTTTATGGATGAGGGTACTGTTGGCAACGGAGAGACACATCGGACAAAGAGACACGAAGAAACAGAGAAAGAGAGAGAGAAAAGAGGAAGCTGCTTTGTTTCAGAATGCTGTGCACAAGTCACTGTGTTACACACCTCACAAAGCCACGTGAAATGTGCACGCAAATCGAAACTCTGCAGGGACTCAGTTCCATGGCTGGATGTAGACAAGATGATGCATGATAAATGTTTTAATCTTTTCAAAAAAATTTCTGTCACTTATTACATAATTATCTCAATGTATTTTCTGAAATAAATGCATAACGTATAAAAGCAAAAGGTGTCATGTTCTTCTTTTAAAATGAGGATGATGTCTCTCTCTCTCTCTTGCACACATACCCCCCACCACACACACACACCATTCTACACTACACTACAGAAAAAACTCCTTCACTAACATTTTATGTGAAAATAGACTTTTATTTTAGTAAAAAGGTCCATATTGAAAGATGAAAGCAATCTCTGCACTTTCAAGTTGAGGACTCTAAGGAGCCCAACCGCTGATGTTCTTGCTCCTCAATGAAAACACTGCTGTATCATGCAAAAGGACAAATCTTAAAACAATGACAACAAAAAAACCCAATTGTATTTACAAGCAAGTGTCAAAAAATAAAAACCATAATGTACAAAAAAATGGAAACAAGCTTTGTTTGGACGAACAAAAGAACAAAGTCTCTTGCTGTATGAAAAAATATCATACCACAAAAGTCTGAGCCGTGACACTGATAGGGACCAAAACCCTGTACAATATATACAGACCGGCCTTCTGCAGTTTAAGTCCAAACACACTAGGCCTCCCCTGCAATTACTGACACCCTCAGAAACTCTACAAAAGAACACTGCAAAACAAGATGCCTGGTCAATCTATAAATATATATATGTATATATATGTATAAATAAATCCTTAAGGCCAAACATGGGCATAAAAGTCATTATGCATGCAGTCAGTACAAGTACAGTGTAAACAACAAATTAAGACTAAACAACGTCTTATAAGGCTAAACATTATAGCTGGTAATCTAGAGCGCTGCTGCTGCGGTCATCTTCTAGTTAAACTGCGGAGCCGGACAGGCAGAGGATTATGGGTAGTGGGCAGACTGGGTCTGTGCATTCCTGAAGCTTGCAGTAGCATCGCTAATGGTTGGTTAACACTATTGCCTTAAGCACTGCATGGGAAGTGCAGGTTGACTAAAGGCCATTGAGGGATATGTTGCGAGTGACTGTACAATTCAGCAATTTGTTTTTCAGACGACCTATGACCCTCCCTCTACTACTCAAAGCTCAACCAAGAGTGTGTTGGTAAGATCCTTGGCATTTTTTTTTACCTCCATTTCCGCTCTTCAGCAGGAATTTAGGTTCAATAACTTTAACTTTCAATGAGACACAGAAACTTTTGGTAAGTTACTGACAACTCTTGAGTCCTGCTGATTCTAAGAAGTCAGCCATGCTTTGACCCACTCCTACATATTGGCTGGTGTTTGATGGTAGGTGTCTAGTTGTCATAGTAACATGCTGAGCACCTAATATTTTGGCAAGAATCATTTCCTGCGGTTAAAAGAGCCACAGCTTAACACGCAAAGCTGATAAACTACAAGTTAAACCTGAGAAGTGATTTCACATGAGCCCTGTCATGACAAACACACATAAAAAAACACAAGCATAAACAAAAACACTCCAAAACGAAGAAAAAAAATTACTGCATATTGTAGTGGTGGAAAAAACAGTTTGGCTACACTCACATTTCATTAGTCCAAGGTAGTACAACCATTTGTGTGTTTTTGTCATTCGCTATTTGTATGAAAAATGTGTAGTCCATAGCGTTATTGAATAGGTATGAGTTTGTGTAGAATGCTTAAAATAACTCATTTAAATTAAAATCAATTAAAATCACTCCTAAAACGGAGGCAAAGGAAAAGACATCTGTTCACAAACAAAATAAAGACAGGCTCAAGGCAGATCACTGCAACACCGTCCCACAAGTACACACTCACAATTGCCAACTAGCGCGCGCACGCACACACACTCTCACACACACTGCTACAGACACACACACAGAAGCACATTTACCGGAACAAGCACAAACACATACATCCGTGTCACAAAAAAAAAGAAAGAAAATAAACCACACTCAAGTACGAGTTCCGTGACAACATCTGAACACAGGCAAAGACAAACGTACACTTGCACATGCTCACCTCAAGTTCACATGCTTGTTCAAAGAGGTTGCGTGGTGAAATCTCACGCAACATTAACCAGTCACCTCTGACAGACGTCCATCATTCTGGCCACATACGTACTATTAGGATTTACATTAAACTGAGTCAACATGGACTATTCTCCTTTGGTCCCTTGTGTCAGTAAGCCAGAAAGACAAAAAGCATGGAAATATGGGATACATGTTTGCTTGTGACAGCAAAGACAGTAATCAGTTTGTCTCCCTTAGAGCTTAAACTGCATATCATCAGCAGTATCTAAAAACCCACAGATATCTCTGATTGGGTCCATGCGCAGCCTATTCATTTTAAGGAAAAGATAACAGTTATTTATGCTTTTTTGCTGAGCTGTATTTTTGTTATATTCAGGCTCTTTCAAAATGGACCTACAAAGGATGCTTTTTTTTCTTTAGCATTATTCTAGTGTGGTAAGCCCAGTGCTTCACCTAAACAAATACCTCTCCAGTGTCTACTACACTTGTTTAATCTAATGTCCTATTATTGGACAGAAGACCCATTTAGGATCCATGCAGAGTGCAGCTGAATCTTAAGATCCCAAGTATTTTTATATTATGGTATGTATTCTTAGGAAACCTCCATCTAGAAGAGCCTACCACAGTGAAACTAGTCTTATTGTATAATACATTTTACAATGAAATAAGATCAATTTGAGACTAACCAACATAAAAAAGTGCTTCCTGTGTGGGGAGGAAAACAAACAAACAAACAAACAGAACTTAACAGTCACAGCGCTCACTCCTTCTTGCTGGACCCCAGCTTTTTAAACAGCCTCTTTCCTTTGGAGAAGAAGCCCTTCTTCTTTTTGCCAGAGAGCGAGGATGGGTCAGCGAGCAAGGGGTTGTCAGAGGCTGGTGTCAGGGTGGCGGCACAGCCGGGGCTGGCCGGCCTTTCGGGGAGTGATCCAGGGGTGTGCTCTGGGTCAGGGTCAGGGTCAGGGCCAGGGTCAGGGTCTGGGTCGGGCGGCAGGGCACTCTCTGGTTCGGAGTCCCCTGTTGGATCTTCCTGCTCCTGTTCCTCATTCACCTGGGTGAAGGAGAGGGGTCAATCATAAGCTGACCTAGCACGCAGATAAAGCTAGGTCAAACTTGTGGTGGGGAGAAACAAACCATCTAAACAGTGAGCCATCCGACTGCAAGTAAAGTAGCAGAGCTGATCCGTCTGGTCTTTATAATGTTACTTACCTTCAAGCACCTAAACAATACGACTAGGGCTTATGGTTTGAATCTGAAGAAGGGGATCCCACAAGTGGTGGTGACTTTAGCATTAAGATTTCTGCACTTAATATGTAGATGAATCTGATACTCACTTGGGAAAAATCATTGTACTGCTTTTCAGTATTTACGAACAGAAAAGGTCATTAACTCTATTTACATTCATAATCAATAATAAAACATAAACTGCTAATAGCAGTAACTAACATTTACGCTTCATTGTCAATGCTCGTGCCTGACAATGTGAAATTATAGTCCTCTATAAATAAATATGTCTGTCAGCTTCCATTAAAAGAATCATAGCTATGCTGATATTCCTGATAAAGAGCATCATGAAGGATGTGAACCAGTACTGCTTTCTGTGAACATCTTTTGCTAAAACAGTACAGATGGTTGGGGAGTGAGGGTGGGACATATATGTTAATTAAACGCCAAAGTATTCCACAATTAAGCCATCACCACATCACAAAGGAGACAGACAGATTAAAGTCATGTTACGATTTATAAGGGGGTCCCAATAATAACGTTAGGGTCTTGTTAACGGCAGGGGACTGGGAATGCTAGGCTGGGGATGGAAGGTAGAAGGACGCTATGAGGGTGGGTCTGTATTCCTTTAGAATAAACACTTACACTTTACGCTTGTGAACACTTCGTCTGTATCTCTGCATTGGACCATGCAGGAAGTAAGGGAAGGATGGAAAAAACATTGTTGAAAACCAAAAAGCATGCAAAACTAAAACTCTACAACAGTAAACAAACATAAACCAGATTGAAACCAAAGAAAAGACATAGTATAGTGATGACTATGGTGGTGTGTTTTTTTTTTCCATTGTGCTGTAGCTTGAATGTTATCCTCGTTTGTAAGTCGCTTTGGATAAAAGCATCTGAAATGCATAAATGTAACTGGTGTGTCTGGAATATTTTTGGGGCCTTTTGAGCTCACCAAGTCTCTCCTAGCGTCTAGTACCACGTGGTGCTCCATTGCTGCAGCCCCACCCAGCTCGTCTGCAGTCTCAGGGAAGGGCTGCAGGAAGTTGGACGGGACTAGGCCTTTGTGTCCATTCAGGTCCCCCTGTGGTTGAAAAAGGAAAATGAATAGATGTCAACCCCAAGACGGTATTCAGGTAAACCCTTACTGTCTCTAAATCAGCCATTCAGCAATAAATACACCCTGGCAAACACCTGTCAAATGTACCCAAAGGACATCAATCTGCCACTCTACCATTGCAAATATCAAGAGGCTCCTAATTTACAGGTTTTGCTTAATTATGGGTAATCAAAATGTCCATTTTGGAGTGTAAGAGGGCTACAGCTTTAACATGCTCATGCCTTTGTGCTTCCTTTTAGTGCTAAACAGCAACACTGACTAACACAGGTGTTAATTCCAGCAGTGATTATAGGCTTTTGCTGGTTAACACATCTGTAGCTCTTGCAGCACGCAAGCCTAAACAGGAGTGTCTTTTCTTCAGAACAAAACCTGCTTGAGGTAGCACTGGTTGTGTGTGTGTGTGTGTGTGAGTGTGTGTGTGTGTTTTTCAATCATGACGGGAAAATGACTCGACATTTCCTCATCATAAAAAAAACAACTATCTGAAGTGTGGGTTTCTGAAACTGTAAAGAAACGAGAGAAACACACAGAACTCTTCTCCTCTACGCCAACTCACATAGAAGAAGCCATCAGCATCCATGTCACCAAACACATAGATGATGTCCCCAGCACTGAAGGTCAGCTCAGCCTGAGAATGGGGAGGAAAAAAAAAAAAAAAAAAAATCAAACAACCGAGGTCAAAAACAGGAAATGCAGTAACGATGAGTTGGAGGCATCATGCTCTTTCTTAAGGTCAAATGAGTGCTACATAAAGCACATGATGGAATGTTGGACACACAAGACACAGCACACACAGCATTCCCTTCATCTCTGAGGGAATTAATAGTGTTTATATGATAGGAAGTCAACACCTATAGTGCAAAACTTGCAGTGGCAGCCTCACCTCTATGTCTGCATTGGGAGAGCTCTCTCGTGGATCATAGTCAAAGATGGCCACCATTCTACGCGGGAGGTGTCCTGGGTTGCCCGCGGCTGCTCCTGACTGGCTGCGGTCTGCCGAGGGAGTCGCAGTGACACATTTAAGCAGCCACCCTAACAGCAGAAGCTCCCCTCCCACCCCTACACTGAGCTATAAATACACCATCAAAACTGAGCACAAAATGAAAAAAATAAACAATAAATAACAAAAAATATTCCAAGAATACACATTGCAAAATACACACATGCATATCCATATACATATATAAGCTTAGTTATACACCGAGCAGGAAGATTACATGCAGGAATCTGAAAAAAATTGGATTGTCAAAAAAGGCCAAACAGAAAGTTAATGTTTACAGAAGATTAACGGCATGCATTTTACTGGGTTAATGACATGAGAATTCACTTGAATGAATGGATCTTCACTCAGCACATGGTTCCTAAGTAAGAAATGACCTGCAGGACCACACACAGTGTATTAAAAGAGGTTAGAGTTCCCCATGGACAAACATGCTGTACACAGACACAGACACACACACACACACACACACACACACACACACACACACACACACACACACACACACACACACACACACACACATTCAGACTCACACCGGTCCTGATACATGCTGTGAAGAGTGACACTCACAGTGACATGCTGAAGACATTCCAGGATAAAAGGACAAAGATGGAGTGATGAAGAGAAGAGAGAAAGGGAAAAGAGAAAGAGAAAAGCAGAGGAGATTGACTAGGGGTGGGGGTTGGGGGGAGGGGCAAACCTTGACTGGACGAATCAACCACAGAGCTGTCATCCCACACTCCAGCTGATTCCACTGGACAAAAAAAAAAGGCAAGCACGTCAGCTATTATGCCTCGGGGTCTCCGCAAAGCTCAGAGACCAACACAGAAGCAGATCACACCCAGGGCAGGAACAAAACAAAACAAACAAACAAGTAATCAAAAAAATATAAACACTACAGAGGACAGCCAATCACGGCCAGGGTTCGGGACCCAACCAACCAATCATACAAGGATACAAAAGAGACTGAACAGGGGCAGGGAAACAGAGGTCAGGCTGTATGGCAGTGCCATCATCACAAGTGTTCATGAATGTTTACAGCTCTGATGGGGAAGCCTGAATGGGATGGTGAACTAGTAGCATAATCTCCAGCATGCACAAATATTAACCCTAATGACTTATGCCAGTTAAATGGCAGAGTGCAGGCCTTACTTATCTTAATGGTAGTGTGCAGGCCTTACTTAGCTTAATGGTAGAGTGCAGGCCTTAACTTGACAGGCCATACTGACACATTACAATTTATTACTGCACAATATGCTACTGCTTGGCGATGGGATGCTCATGTAACTATGAGTTTTTGCAAAAGCAGAGTACATGAAAAATATAAAAATAAAGTATGTGCAGACATAAGAGACAGGGTAAGAGGAGGCAAATCAAAGGAAGGTTGCAACGAATTTGAGTAAAAAGGCAGTAGAGAGAGAGAAAGGGAGAGAGGGAGGGAGAGAGAGAGAAAGAGGGAGGGGGAGAGAGAGAGAGAGAGAGAGAGAGAGAGAGAGAGAGAGAGAAAGAGGGAGGGAGGGAGAGACACGGCGAGCATCGAGACACACCTTTCTTGGATCGTCTAGGTTTCGGCGGCGGAACAGGGCGGCGTGGAAGCTGTGCATGTGAGCGAGTGGTGCCTTTATGGAGGGATAATTTTTTTTTGGGAAGGGGGAGGGAAGGAGGGTTGTAGTTTTTGGAGGAGACACACATTGTAAAACAGAAAATAAGCAACACAAAAAAGCAGACCAGGACTGCAGACTTGAATGAAGAGCACAGGGAAACCAAATGCAGAAAAAAAACAAACAACGAAAGAAAGAAAGAAAGAAAGGAAGAAAAACAGTAAGAATGAAAGAAAAAGCAACCCAACCAGCAGCAGAAGAGGCAGTGAGACAAAGTGAAAGGGAGAGGTGGTTAAAACACATTTTGCAGAACAGAGGAGCTGTCTAAAAAGGAAAGAAAAACAGGACACGGGCGAGTGTGCGCCGTCCGCTTGCCCACAGGGGTCTTGAAGCCTACAGGGCCGGAGGGCCTTCCTGCAAAGCCACAGTTTGTCAGCAGTGTGATGTCACAAGCAACAACCACTGGCACAAGATGTGGTAATTCTCACTAAAAGAGAAGGAATTTCAGTCAGTTGACTCGTAACGTGTGAATCCCAGCATGGGCTGAAAAGGGATGACGACCCTCGCAGCACCAAAAGATTTTAACCCACTGCTTTGATAGGGTAAAATGGTCTCTGCCAAATAGCAGCTAATCTGATTAAGCTGGTTTCATTCCAGAGACCTTTTCCCATATATTTGGCGAAGAGGCCACATGACAAAACATAATAGGGGAGGAATTGGCCATCTTACATTTCAATAAGGGCCCTGATGACATTGGATCTGCAGATCAATTTTAGAGTAAAACATGGGTCACTTCCTAAAGAATTTATACTCTCAGCTGCTGGTTGACTAGTTGAACTGTGAGGAAAATGGAGAGCTTGAGACAGCTGTTGACAGTTGTGCAACATCTGCAAACATCTGTCAGAACCATACAGCTGCATTGTGAATCTATACAAAATATTCACTTAAAGCCTACAAAAAATGACATTAGAAACAAATGTCCCAATACTTCATTCCCACTCGCTGTTTGGTGCACATGTTTGACAGTAGAGGTGATGACAGTTTGGAAAAATTGAATGAGAGGAATGGACAACAGTAGCACAAACAAAAGCCATTGCCGTGATCTTCAGAACCGCCCATAAAGATGACCCAAGCAGATTTATGTGGTGAAAACATCACAAATACAGTATCAATCCATAGACATTTGACACACCCAACAGCAATGAGATCAATACAACATGAAACAGTACAAGCATGCTGCCATGTTATTCCTTTAGCAGCTGTTCCTATACCATACTGCGACTCTTACTTGGAGCATTAGTCTCATATGAATTAGGAACAGCTGATCTGGAGTCAGCTATTAAGAGTAGGGGAGACAACCACTAGCAGCTTGTAAGAGAGCTTTTCTGTTAATGGAGGCTAATGCCGATTGAAAAATGAAAGGGTCACCCAGGGGTGTGTGGTCGGGCTTAAGGGGATGATTGACAGCTGGGCCTACCTATCTTATCCATGGATGCTTCTGTAGTGAGGAAACCTTGCTGCAGCAGTTGGTCACGCGTCTCCATGTCGTCCACCTGGATCTCGGACACCATGTTGCAAGGGACGTAGCCCATCCGTCCGTTACACTCGCCGCGGTAGAAGCCATCCGCATCTTTATCTCCATACACCTATGACGGGACAGTGTTTGTGTGCGTGTGTGTAGGGGTGTTACAGTATGTGAGAAAGCACAGTATCAACAGGAATTTTAAAAAGACAATTTTGTTACTATTCACGCACAATATACTCACTGAGGATGTTTTGAGTGGATGAATGAAAGTAACTATTGTGTGCAATAAATACGCTGTACATGTAGTGCAGTTGGACTATTTTTGTAGTTCATTTGTCCTATTATATCTCACTACATATCAAATCACTGGCCACTGCACATGAGCAATAGAGTTTAAGAATATCAACAGTGATTAACAGAAATGAATAGCCTCTGAAAGGGAATATACTGGGAGCACTGGGAATAAATGCTTTGATGATATACTGCACTGTGTGGATGACTTTGGGTGAGAAGCTGGAGTGTGGTCTGCAGCAGTGGTGTACCAATGCCTGGCCAGTACCTTGATGATCTGTCCGTCTCGAAAGGGAAGCTCCTCCTCTGCCGCGTCAGGATTAGGTGACATGCTGACGGGGTCGTACGGGAAGAGGGCCACGAAAACCCTCACCGTGTTCTCTCCTATCGGCCTCCCCGCCTCTTCGATCTCTGAGCGAACACACACACACACACACGCATTTGGTGTCAGCGTTCACGTGTCGGCTGACGACCACCTCCCTCCGCCCCTTGCCACCCCCGCTTGTTGCAATGGCGCAGCCCAGGCGTGTCCCTAAGAGAGGTAATCATGCTAAACCCCCTGAGCCTAAGCCAATGTGAGCCGCTTGAGGAACGTGCGCTCATGATCCTGAGGGGGGAGAGAGAGAGAGAGAGATAGATAGAGAGAACGACAGATGCAAAGAGAGAGAGAGCGGGGGTAGAGGGGAAAGACATCGATCCAACACCACATTCACCACATGTTCACTCCTCAGACACCTGATACATCAAACTGCATTAAATCATCTCACACGTCTGAGGGGCTTCTCTAAGCCACCCCCAGTCAATAACAAGGAACAGAACCGTCATGCTACATGACGGGCAAACAGCTGACACATGAATGATCAGATCAAAGAGGGGGGCTAAGGGATGATATGCAGACAGTGACTCCCTCTAGCTTCAGCACACCTGACAACTCAGGGCCCTTTGACTAATGGATATAACTAAACTAGAAGGTGACGAACAAGAGGTCTGTGTGCATAAATATATATACACATAATTCCACACAAAACTGTCCACAACGGCAACACAATGCCAAGGCATGCTATGATTAAATAAAATTTGAACAGTCAGTCTTCTTGGTTGTAGAAAAAATGTTATGAATCTTGCCACATAATCATTCACATCATACAAATACTATGGCGTTCTGTTCTGTCAAACGTGACAGTTTGTGTATGTGTATATATATATATATGTATATAACACACACACACACACACACACACACACACACACACACACACACATATATATATCCTATCCTATATATATATATTTTTAGGCACTGCATACTCAAAGGGGGAAGCTGAGTGTAGAGGCCTCACTGGTGTTGCTTGATAGGAAGCTATGAGGGCGGGCGCTGTAATGCTGCAGGACTGAAATTTACAACGGTGGCAATTAGTGTCTCTAGTTTGACTTTGGCTTTCCCAATGAGACACCTTCTATCTCATTAAGCAGGATCAGTCCATCTGCACTGGGCCAACAGTCAAGGATGGAGGGACAGGCCGAGCTGCGCCATGCTGTCTTGTGTGTGTATGTATGTACGTGTGTGTATGTGTGTGTTTGTGTATGCATGTATGTCTCATGTAACGATGTGTCTGTTCACAGTTCTACTCATCTAAGCTGTGCTGCAGATCCCACATAGAAAAAAATGGCAGGGATTACACAACTGATAGGAACTTATGAGGTCCTTACATTATTCTATATGGGCAGATAAACACATATATAATTTTAATAGGGTTTTTCCAAATAGGAAGATGGGCACATCCATGGGTGGTTGTGTCTGAGATCCAAGACATGCCATGCTATGGATAGAGAAGTGTGTCTGCTGGCATAATGGTGTGTTCAAGAGAGACCACCATGGGAAGACGGCATTCACTAGCACTAGTGCTGTGTCTGAGTAAGAACTCGACACCATACGAAAAAGAGGGGCGTTTGCTCCGTCGCAGCGCTAGCGCTGCGGCTAATCTGGGTTACTATTTTCATGGTTGCCACTTCCTCCTGTCTCATGACAAGCCAGTTTGGGTTAAGCCTGTTCTTAGCTTTGAGCTCTGCAGCCACCCCAGCTGAGCTCCCCCCCACCCCCTTCACCTGACCCTCCCCCCACATGCTCTCGTTCTCTCTCTCGCTCTCTCTCACCCTCTGTGCTGAGTGATAATCTGACAGCAGCATTCTGGACTGAGTGAGGACTGCCAAGACTCAGACAGCACCTCTCCAGCTCTTACACTAAAGCAGTACAGTACTGAGTGTGTGTGAGAGAAGAGTGGGCAGAGAGAGAGACAAAGAAGAGAGAAAGAAAGAAAGAGACAGCGTGGGAGAGCGAGAGATAAAGAGAAAAGACAGAGAGAGTGAGACAGAGACAGAGACAGAGAGAGGGCAAGAGCACAGAGCGGGGGTGGCTAGGGGGACATAAATATAAGTCCTATACAGACTGACCTTTCATCTGCCTGGCTTCGGAGCGGGACAGTGGTGTCTCAGCCAGTGTTGGGTCTCTGCCTGTGACATCCTGGAGGAACAAGGGTCCGGGTTAGACAAACCTAACTAGAGTTCTATAGCATTACAAGCATTCAAGCTTATTTGCAGTCAACCGCTATACTCACTAACTTACATATACATACAGACACACACACGCACGCACATGCATATATACCAGAGGTGGCTATTATAAGACTACAAGGGAAAGCTCTGCCTCTCCTCAAATGCCACCAAAAAGTTTGTCAATAAAATATACTAAGAGGTTACAATTGCAGGCTACATATACATATGCTATTAATTCTTAAACCTGTGTCAATATTGTCGGATGAAATGTTTGGCAAGATTGTAATTTATCCCAGGTCGCAACTTAACGTGATTTCATCATTGAAATCGTGTGGCTGCACCTTCCTTTGAGGCCCATTGAAAGGCAGCATCACTGGATTTCAGACTGCAGCCGACTGCAGTTCTTTTTCAGTCACGCAAAAGCTAGGCATTTGTTGGACAAAAACGCCCAAACGTCCAGGGAAGCTCATCTTCACTGGGGGTGAATAGGCACTGGGCTGGCATGGCCGCTGAATATCTGCATGTTGAATAGAGGAACAAACTGTCAAAGTGTCAGGACTTCTTTTTGATTGACTGGAAAGTTTTATTTTAGGTTGTGTTAAGATGAGATACAGGCAAGCTACAGCTATTCATTTATAACCTATCACTATTTGCACATACATGAAAACATAACTGGTCTGTGAGTCGTTTTTCCTCCGTTTCTTTTCAGTAGTGTAGCTAGAGACGGTTCTAAACGATCTTGGTGTATGATGGCTTTACAAGCTAGATTGCAAACGGGGAATTCTAGCCAGCTAGCTCTGAAAATAGCTATGACAATATTTATCTATAAGAAAATATATTACTTAATTTCCAAAGGCATTTGATGATCTTCCTTATGACAAGAGATTTGAAATGGTGAGGCAAATGGCCCAAATTCAACTCCGTTCAAGTGACGGAGAAATGATAACCTGTCTGAAGGACACTGAATGACGGCTAAATTGTGATAATGAGCTAATGCCTTTTAACTTGATTAGAACATTTTATTGGCTGACTGAGAGTTCTGTGGAGGATCTCAAATGTCGCCTAATGAGTCAGTGACTAAATGTAATAGGCCTGTGTCTTGTTTGGTGAGCTGGGCAGACATAGTAGCCTAAAAAATTCTCATTATTGACAAATTTTCTGTCAGCTTCCCTTCCTTCAGAGAGCAATAGCCACCCCTGATATACACTATACACCATCATCTTTTTGAAGGACAGTTGGAGTTCTCAGAGACTGAAAGACTACTTTAAAAGCCTTTAGCTGACCAGTATATACTCATTTTTTAAACAAAAACAAATACTTTAGTTCCCTTCATATAATTACATCATTAAAGCATATCCACCGCTATCCCACATATATATTGTATTGTCAGTTCTGTGAACTACTCCAAAAACCATCAGATGACACCGAACAACCTATTTTCTCCAGTGAATCACTGGATCAACAGAGGAAAATCAAGGACATAAAGCAGAAGCACAAAGCTTCTCATGGAGAACAAGGGAGCTGGACACCACAAGGAAAGAGCTACAACTGGACCAAAGCAACAGGGACTCGTAGCTCATGAAGCTGGACACAAACAGCCAAAGGCAGGAAGTAGGAAGCGCTGACAGTCGAGACACACATTGACAGTCATTGGTGGGGACTGGTGGGATGGGGGAGAAGGATGTGGGACTAAAGACCAGACGTTGACACAGGGAAAGGAGAGGGCAGCCAGGCACATCCAGTGACAGCCACAGGGAGATGGGCATGGACTGGATAAAACCTTTTGCATCTGCCCTTTGTGAGATATGAACGGACGAACCACTTTAGGCACTGTAGTTCATGTCTACTGAACTCCCTCTTGGAAGGGTTGCATGTTTACTTGACGTGGGCAAGGGGTGACTTAGATATTTTTACCAATATGGCCCTTAGAGGAAGGGAAACTGCAGTGTACAAACGCTCTTGTATTTTGGGGGAACCTAGCAGGGAAAGACTACACAGGCGCACTCTCAAAAGGACACAAAAGGTTCCAGCCCTGCTTCTCAGAGGAGAAAGAGGGGGCACTGCAGGGCTGGATGGGCTAACTTTGGAGGGCACTCTGGAGGAGAGGTGGGGGTCATACTGTTAACACACCCATGCATGGTGCCCTGGGGCTGGGAGAGCCAGCATCTCAGGATTGGGTCTCCGAGGGGCGGGCACGGGTCGGTGGCAGTCATGGTGTCCACCCTCCACCCACCACTCTGAGCTCATCTGCTCCACCACCACCTCACCGGGGTCGAAAGGTGGCGCCACCACTTCCTCATCGTTGTCTGTGCCGTACTCCACATCGATCTCCACACGAGTGCCTGTGGGCGACTTCACTCGGTGTACCGTGCGGCTCACCAGGTACGCCCCGTCGGATGGGCAGGGGGGAGTGCCGGCGGACACCGCTACGGTCTCAGACACGTGTGAGGCCATTTGGTTGCGCAGCATGGCTTCCCTCCTCAGCCGGTCTCCTCCTCCTCCACCGTGGAGTGCCGAACGCTGGGCGGGAGCCGGTGCTGCTGCTACTGTCCCCCGGCGTGACCAGATCTTGCGGCTGTCGGGCCCATCGTACAGGCTGGTGTCTGACTCGGCGTACTCATCCTCCTCGGGGTAGCTGATGGTGGCCACCTGGTCGGCATAGTGCACATGAAGCTGCGAGCGCCGGCCCTGGTGGCTGGCTGGTCGCAGGCTGGACTGAAGAGGTTGGGCCTGCGGTTGGGGCGGGACGTGGGTGCGGACGCTCTGAGCGCGGCGGGGACTTCGGGGGTGCGGCGCTGGCACGGAGCGGCGGGCGGGCGGCCGTCTCGGGGGCTCAAGCTCCTCCAGGGTGTTGTCTTCCTCCTCGGTGACTTCAGGGATGCTGAAGAGGTTCTTGCTGTGGTAGACCTGAGGCGGAAGCTTCAAGATGCGCTCCAAGACCTCCTCGTCGCTGTCCCACACCTCAGGCTGTGAGGAGAGGTTGGCGGTGGTGTGGTGTGGAGTCGGGGGGAAGGGCGAGGGGTTGTGAGTGAGGGGGATTTGTGTGTGTGGAAAGTTAGCAGTTGTGGTGAAAATGGTGGTGAGAGTGTGGCATCCCCCCCGAAGATTCAACACACCGAAACCCAAGAGTGGAAAAGAAGGCGGCGGTGTGCAGAGAAAAAGAACAAAGAGAAAATTAAAACTGCAAGACTCTAAATCACAAAAGAAAACAAAGTAGGCGGGAAAAGAAAAGGCCTGAAGCCACAGCAGCATTTCTGAGCAAGTATAGGTCTGAGTATGTACAGCATCTGTGTGGTTTTTGTGTGTGTGTGTCTGTGCATGTCTGTATGTGTATGTGCGTGTGTGTCTGCGTCTGTATATGTTTGTGTGTGACTCTGTGTGGGTGTACCGACTAGTTGAGCGTTGCAGCGTGTGTGTGTTTACCCTGCCAGTAGCCCCGGTGCTGTAGCCTCTGCCCTGCACTTCTGCGATAGACTCAGAGTACAGGTCCTCTTCCTCCTCCTCCAGGATGTCTGACAGATCGGAACCACGGCTGCTCTCTAGCTGGTAGTCAATGGACGGTTCCACCAGACCGCCACCATAAGCCTTGAAAACATTACAAAAATGCATGCCTATATAAACACATGGCATATGGATCCAATCCATCCCCTGCTCACAAACACAAACATTATATCACTCCTTGTATGAGAGAAGAGCCTCTAGGTCAGCAGTTTCTGAACTATTACCAGGTAGTGCATGTTCCTCCATGACACATGCCATGGACAGCCCAAAACAAAACAATTTGTGGTGAAAAGTTAGTATTCAACCACACCAGAAAGAAAGAGAACACATTTTCATGGCTATTTTTAATGATTATTCTATACTGATTATTCTATAGAAGGGCACCTAATTTTGGCAGCAAGTTTGGAGAGGGAGCCTGTATGCGAGGGTAAATCACAGTCTGTGTACCTCTATATCTAAGTGACTTAAGTAAATAAATCTATGATTCATTAAGGCTGGAATTTACTTGCTGTTAGACCAAGTGTATGCACCCCTATGTGTAGACTTGCTGCAGCATTACAGTCAAAACACACCATAGTGGAGGTCTCCACTTCGGACAGACCACAGTAATGTCTGAAATTATCTGGAAATTGGGCAAAATCCTGCATGACAGGTATTAATACTGCGTCTTGCAGTCACACTTTTTTCCTACTTTCTGGTCAGTATTGCATCATGTGGACACATCGTGTTCACTGACAGAGTAAATGGCCGCAGAACACGCCAGGATGTGTACATGTATGCATTGTCTGCAGCATGTCAATCCCAGCCCTTACAGAGTGAACTACAAAGGACTGCAACCAACCATTCAGCTTGTTCATTCTCCAAATATGGGCTCATAAAGCATGTGTAGACCACAGGTGCAAACTTGTCACTGATGAAAATACTTTTTGCTTTATGCAGACAGTCTACTGTGCTGCTGTGGCTTACGGTTTACTTCAGCTTCAGGGAGCAGCAACCAAACCATCAGGTGCACATGAACCGCATACTATAATAAGTGTCTAAAAGCTTTAAATAGACCTGAATTGTCACTACTTTGTTAGACAATTTGACAGAAATAACAGCAATATTTAGAAACAATTCACTTTTCCCTTTCTGTATTACAACATAATCGGCTACACTCTCGATTTATGTTCACAATCGCTATTTTTGATGGCAACAAACCGCCCTGTTATACACACACATTAGCTTATTCCTCCAAATGACGACACAAACACCAAAAGCAGTAAAAGTCTGAAACTGAGCCATGCAGAACACACAACAAAAAACGCTCTGCAAAAACAATGCTACCAGCTGACTTTAGTTACACTGTTTGAGCTGGCTGATAACAGAAGCCTGACCTGCTGTCTAACGGCTGGCCTGCCGTGGCCCAGGAACTCCTCGATGGACACCAGCCGTGTGTTCTCCAGGTCCTCCTCAGCCTCCGACTCAAACGGGGATGGGTTGGGGGGTCGCAGCGGGTGCGTCTCGGGTGGGTTGAGGGAGTCGGTCTCCTGCAACTGCGTTCGAGGCATGGGCACAGGGTAGGGCTCGTGCTGACGGAGCTTGGCACTGGGGTCCTCCAAGAACTCGGAGATGGAGACGACGGGTCGTGGGGCACCAGGCGCGGGGCTCTCCGTCTCCCGGCTGGGCTCCGGCACCGGGGAGACACCAGAGGGCAAGGCAACGCTCCCCTGCTAAGAGGAACAAAGAAAGGGACGAGATGTGAGGAAGGGAATGACAAACAAAAAGCAGCATTCAAACTGCATGGTTTTAGTGAAAAAGTGGTCAAGTAGCAAGACACTGAAAATAGCACACTGGTATTACTTTGCAAAGAGAATTAAAACACCATCTAAAGTGATGATTTCTTAAGATGGATCTGTACAGATAAGTACAGACTTTCAGAAAAGAGCAAGCACAGCAATGGACACAATGACAATGGGGAGGGGCTTGCTTTGGAAAAACTATGATTTAAAAAATAACTGGATACACGTTTATGGAAATGAATCAGTCTGTCAGTTACTGCAAGTAGCTAGTAAATGATCCCTGTGTATTGAAGATTGTCAGTCACGTACTGGTATGCAGACTGCTGGATTGGTCATTGCAGATGGTGGTAACATTTGGTGCTGTTGTAACACTGGATGCTGTGGTAACACTGGATGCTGCTGCAACACTGGAGGCTGTTGTAACACTGGAGGCTGTTGTAACACTGGATGCTGCTGCAACACTGGATGCTGCTGCAACACTGGAGGCTGCTGTAACACTGGAGGCTGCTGTAACACTGGAGGCTGCTGCACTGCCAAGGCCACGGGCATGGGGGTAACAGACATGTGAGGGTTTGCCCAGGCTTCCAGATAGGAGCTGGTGGGCAGGGGGGCATTCGTGGTGATGGCTTTGGGAGAATTGGCGTAGGCCCCCCCACCGGGGACCAGAGTGTGTGCGTCTGGCGGCAAGCTGTAGGGCAGCGCTGGCGTTTTGGCAGGCGAGTTGGTGAGGCAGGGCGACACGGTGGGCGAGGTGGGCACAGCGGTGGCGGCTGCCAGGACCGGCACAGATAGGCTTGGGGGCACGGGGCCTGCCATGATGGCAGGGAGTTTGGCCTGGACGTTGACGGGCACAGAGTCGGAGGACTCGCCGTGTGGGGACATGGTGCGCACAGTGAGCTCCTGAGCCGCCTTAACCGCCTGGATCTGAGATGGCCCCAGCAGGGCACTGCCTGCCGTGGGTGATGCAACCTCCAGCACCTGCAAGAGACACACACACACACACACACACACACAGAGCAATTATATAACTACAGAAAAATCAACAACGATCTTAGCATTTGCAAGTATCAACAATGCAACGCAGTGCGTATGCAATACACAATCATCTGCTCTAAGGCCTCACTCACATAGCAATAAGCATGCCCGCAGTCCGTAACCTTTGCTGTCTGTTCGTAACGTGCATGCGTCTGTGTATTCACACCAGAAACTGTCTCCTGCACGAACCTAAGCACTCAACAACTGCCTAAGCTCTCGTCTAAAGTCTATGGAACGCGTGTAATATCGCACGTGGAACAACAGAAAACTATGTTCTATTTCAAGCAGACAGCGCGCGGTGTGAACGGTCTAATCTGTTAACATGCGTTCAAAATGTAACCAGACCAAATCCATGTCCGGATCACGTACGCACAGTCAACGCACAGATTGCGGTGTGAATGAAGCGTAAGGGCAACCTTATGATCTTCAAAAATATCAAAGAATTAAGCATCTCTTGCTATTTTATGGCAAGTAAATAAAAATCAGATGAAGTTTTTCAACATCAGCACAGGCTAATCAAAGATGTATATGAGGTAGAAAGAGTGAGAAGTTCAGACCTTCTTCTTGTCTGCGTAAATGGTGTAGCCTGTGACGGGGACCCCATTGGATGTTCCAGCAGCATCGATGGTGACAGGCAGCCAGCTGACGGTGGCGATCCCCTTAGAAGGCCCCTGCTCCAGCTGTACATCTAGAGGGGCATCAGGGGGACCTGAGGGAATGAGAGAGTGAGAATAAGACAGAATGAGAAATTGTGAAAGAAAGAGAGAGAAAGAGAGAGAGAGAGAGACAATCACATGCTTTGCAAATAAAGAAGGTTTACCTTTACTGAATCATCACGCTGTGATCTCCAAGTAACACAACGAGTATTCTAATGTTCATACGTAAACCCCGATGCATTTAACAAAAAAAGCACTGAAAACAATGGTTCCAACTTGTGGCATGGTTAAAGTACCTGGTGTGTGACATTTTAAGTTTTAAATTCTTACAGTTCTTTTTAGTCAGTCTCTCACCAACCATCCCAGTCTCCCACACCCCGAACCCCCATCCTCACCGGCGGTGAGCGTGCTGAAGGTGGTGAAGGCAGTCTTGCGCTCGCGGCATTCCAGAGGCAGCTCCCAGGGTGTGCGGTGCGGCCGCGCCTCCACCTTGACGCGGTACTGCAGGCTGGGCGTGAGGTTGCTGAGGCACAGCGAGTAGCAGCCGGCCTTGACCAGCTCGCACTCCTCCTCGTTCAAGGACACGATGTGCACGTAGTTGCTGTTGCTGGGCAGCCACACCAGCGTGGCGGAGGTGGCGGTGACGCGCTCGGCCCGCAGCTGCAGCGGCGCCACGCTCACATCGCGGCCCACCAGGAGGCTGCAGCGCAGCTGGTCCGAGTTGCCGCGCTCCGTCAGACTCTGCACGGACACGCGGTAGGACTTGGCGCTCACATCCAGACGCTCCAGCACGGCTTTGGTCTGGGAGCCAAACGGCACGTTGAGCCGCAGCTCCTGGTCCACGTAGATGTTGTAGCTCCAGACGGAGCCCCAGCCGGCCGGCACTACCGGAGCCTCCCATCCGATGATGATGCTCTTGGCCAGCTGCTTAATGAGGGTGAGCCTGCGTGGGTAAGGCACTACGTCCACCTCCTCCAGGTCCAAGTCCAGGCCGTTGGTGATGGGGACGGTGAGGGCTGGGGCGGCGGGGGCCGTCTTGCCCAAGGCGGGGTCGGGGGCGGATGCTGGGGCCGAGGAGGCGACCGATGTGTCGATCCGCTCCGAGGTGGCGGTGGCGGCGGCGGCGGTGGTGGTGGGGCCGAAGCGCACGTGGTGGTGTTGGTGGTGCTGCTGGAAGCGCTCGCTGCCGCTGTGCAGACTGCTGTCCTGGAAGGAGTTGTGGGACAGATCGCCGGCCTCATGGGCCTGGGCACTCATGATGTCGTCGTCGTCCGATACACGCTCCACAAAGTTGGAGGGGACCAGCCCTCTCCGTCCGTCCATTAGCTCACCTGCAAAGGAGACAAAAAGACAATCTGAGACATTGGGGTTCACACAGGACTAACAGAAATTACACTAATGTGGCAGCCGGTATCTGAATTCATGCTAGCCAGGTTCCTTAACCGCTATGCTACCACCGCCCCAGAAATGTGTCAGAATATGGCAAAAAAAGCCTTTTTACCATTGATCACAAGAAATTATTAGTCTTAGATTACAAGGACTGGATCTTGATCATTTGTAAAGAACAGATCCTGATGATTTATTACAATCAAACTGACTTAGCTGTGAAGAAAACAATAACATGTGAAGTAAACCAAACAGCCGCTAAAGCATAGCCAAACTAACCTTCATAGAAGCCATCGTCATCCATGTCCCCATAAACGTAGATATACTCTCCTGCTGAGAGAGGGAGCTCCACTTCCGGGTTATCATTGGGGCCATCGTAAGGGTTATAGCTGTGTGAACGATAAAAACAATCATCAGAAAAACAACATCAAGGTTATATACATATATATATATATATACACTGCTGCAAAGGAAAACTGCGACTGCGGAGACCCATACCTGTATCTGGCAATGAAGACCTGTAATTTGGCAGCCCCTCTGCTTGCGGTATAAGGAGTCACATCTATATCTAATTCTTCTACCTCACTGGCAGTGTCGACCTGCAGACCAAAGCCAAACACGGAGTTAGCCGCCAAAATATATTTATTGATGATTCAAGTCTGTTTGCACTGATGGTTTTAGGAAGTATTTTACTGGTTTAGAGACAACTGCAAGTCGACAGGTTGCGGGGGTGGGGGAGTGAAACTATTTGGCCTCCCATTCGATTCTACTGGCAGTTGTGTAATAAAATTTTAGACTCACACGCATAGTCATTGGACATGACTTCACTATAACAAACTGCTTAAAAGGGAGAGTGCTTTGGCCGCAACGCCCTCCGCTATGATTGCCGCCATGATTTAGAAAAATTGGCTAGACAGGCAATATTGCCTCTTCCAAAGCTGTGGATAACCTAAGATAGGTTTTGGCTAACCGTAACTGTCGTCTGCACGACACAATTCAAATGATGAAATGAAAGTTGGAGGAGTCACGTATGTATTTTTATAGCTCAAAAGGGAAACCTTTTGAAGATAATCACTAACAACTACTACACCCCTCATAATCCACGGTGGCCAAAGGATTATCTCACTAAATATGAGATTTAGCGAACTGCTCACTGGGTGTGATGCTGACTCTGTCTAAAGGCGGGATAGACGCGTGCAAGACGCCGTCAAGAAAGTGCAAAAATAATCTGGTGGTGATCACAGTGCGGATAAATATCCCGATGGTTATGCATGAGTAAAAATATCAGATAGTCTGCTGGCTTTGCCTTTCTATTATGTGAGTATGTGGGCTTGCTTGCTTGCTTGCTTGCATGTGTGTGTGTGTGTGTGTGTGTGTGTGTGTGTGTGTGTGTGTGTGTGTGTGTGTGTGAGTGTGTGTGCGAGTGTGTGTGTGAGTGCGCGCGCTTGTGGCTTTTGGCAACAGAATAGTTAATGAGTTTTTCTTTTAAATCCATCAAGACCAACAAAATCCAAGCAAAACATGTGATTGAGTCTTTGGCTTTGTAATCTCAACAAGCAATCCATCTATGACCAAACAAGAGAGAAAAAAAAGAGAAACTACAACTGTAATTGTGCATACTTGTGTTTGTGTGTGTGTGTGTATGTCGATGTGTTTGTGAACAATGTGTGTGTTACAGTGATGTCTACAATATATGTGTATATGACGTGTGTGCCAGTGGGCAGGAGCGTGTGTGTGTGTGTTTGTGTGTGTTCCTCACCTCGTGTGTGGGACTGGCTTTGCGTGGACTGTGTGGTCGGGAGGGCGTGAGGTGGGTGGTGTCGGACTTGGTGGTGCTGGAGGTGGAGGCAGACTTGGCGCTGATGGTGGGTAGCTCGCGGTGCTTGGTGGTGGGGGAGCGCTCTGGCCTGGCCAGCCCTGCGGCATGTGGAGTGGTGCCGGCCCTCAGCACGGCCTCCACATCCACTACGAGGAGAGGAACAGACAGAAAGAAAGAGAAAGAGAGAGCAAGAGAGAAGAAGAGTGACAGCGAGAGAGAGAAAGAGAGGAGAGAAGAGGTGGACAGTTCAGAGAGAAGACAGAAAATCCTCATGAGACAGAGGGAATAATTGTTCATAAATTAACACTTGCACGTGCTCAGAAAGACTGTTGCTACAGTCAAATGAGGTAGATCTCACATTCATGCCAAGTGAAATAGATCTCGCATTCATTTTTGACCCCTTACACACACAACTCACACACAAGAAAAGGAGGAGGTGTTGGTGTAGTGGTTAAGGAACCTGGCTAGCATGCTAGTAGCCTGGAAATTGGGGGGTTGAATCCTGGGTACCACCATTTTACCCTTGAGCAAGGCAATTCATCCTAAATTGCTCTAGGGGAAACTGGCCCTGATGTAATTGATAGTTGACAAATGTAAGTCACTTTGGATAAAGTGTCTGTGTCTGCTAAATGCATAAATGTAAATGTAAAATACATGATCTATGCATGCTTGGGAGCTTTTTAATGATATAAAGGTTGCTCTCCAACTGCTACACATTCCAACATGACAGAACTCTGCAATACGAATTCTGGATTATATTTACATGGTGAGCAGTCTTAAACGAAAAGGTCACTAAACACCAAACACCTACACGTGTGGTTAGTGAACATTACTCTGACGACAGAAAAGGTCAGAATGTGAGCTTTCTGCCAGAGCTCTGCACAAGTCCGGAGTAAACTGGAGTAAAACCTCACACCCTGACCTTAATGTCGTCAAGGCCTGCCTGATGGCACTGAGGACAGGCTCATAGCACAGCCCTAAACAGATTAACTACACAGGCAGCCACTCAACGTTCAAAGTCAACAAATATACATATTGTCTCAATATCAAACTAATATTTTGGCATGTGAGTACTTAGCATATAAAACACTACAACTAACTGCAAACTTAACAAAAAAATGATTAAATAAAAAACTGAAAATATACTCATTAGTATAATTGAAGGGTCAAACTGGGCTTGTGTTAATACACATACCAAAATAAAACAAAATGGCACCCCTCCACCACCGCAAAAATGAGTTGCACACAGATTGTCCCATGCTCTGGTCATGCATGGTGTTTGACCACAGCAGTGTGGTAAAAGGGACCATGACCATGACCTGGTCCAGCTCCATCATCAAGCCAAGCTATGACGTTCAGTGGCACAGTTAAGGGTTTCACCCCTCCCCAACATGCATGTGACCACAGTGCGGCTAAATATTAAACAAAAATGAACCAAGAAACGTAAGGAGGGACTGTGTGAGAAAGAGAGATGACTGAAAACCCCAAAAAAACAAAACAAAACAAAAAAACTCTGGCCGGAGTGGGTACCCTGTTCCGAGGTGGCACAGGGGGGAACATCAGTCCCCTCCAGAGTCCAGAAGGCAATATCGCCGAGGGAAAGCATCACCTCTGCGTCACTAGCTCCTACAGAGAGAGACAGCACAAGGCACAAGAGGTCTCTAAAGGAGCAGTCAGCACAGGACTGCCCATCTTTTGTCATTCATCACTAGAATGCAACCAGCATGTATGAGTGGAGTTTTCTCTGCAGAGTCCCCTGGGGCAAAGTGAACATCATAGTAACCATTAGTTTTTTTGTGTGTTTTAGTGCTTCTAAGGCAGTATATATAAACCCCGTACTTGGACATGAATACAAAAAAGAGAGCTACTTATTCTTACAACAGGCCCCCTTTTAGACAAAAATCAGGTGTATGTTATTTTTTGTTCTGTTTCTGGTGTATGTTATTTTCTGAGTGTTAACTAGGATACACCATAGAGCTTAGAGGCTTAATGACTGGGAGAGAGGGGAAGCCACTGCTCCCACTCAGGAGATAAGAGGCGAGAGATCAGCTCTGATAAGGAATCTATATAATTTCAGGACTGGGGTATGGGGTGGGGTGGAGGTCTGAAAAGGAGGAGTTTTAAATGCTACCTGTCTCCCCCGGGAGCCCGTTGGTCAGGTGACTGAGGCTCGGATGGGACAGCAGGCCCGAGCTGTCCAGGTCGATCTTGGAGGCCTGCAGCCGGAACTTCTCCAGCTCCTGCGAGAGCAGGCCAAACTGCTCGCTCTGACTGCGGCATTTATCCTCCAGGTCACGCACCTTGGACTGTGGAGAGGAGGCACACAAGTACACAAGCTAAAACTACACTGACACTCCATAAAGGTAAATTATGTCCTTATTCTGGTTTTAGATTGCCAGAGGAAATGCTTATCATGCTTTAAAAAAACACTGATCTCAATTTCATCCTATTTCATTTTACAATGATCATGTCAACACAATACTATATTAAACTTAAGACCGTTTTGTATATATGCGTTTCATGTGCAGCTGAGTTCAGCTGTGCGATGCAGTGAAAGGGCATGTGAGAGATGACAAGGCTGCCAGGAAGAGACACGGAGAGAGAGCGATACTGGCGAGTGCGAGGCAACTGTAATGCAGCACGCAAGCATGGCAGTCATGTGCAGCACGCATGGTGCAACTTGAGCTGCAGGAAGCCACCTTTGTTTGCTCTCCTCTGCACAGAGAGAGGGAGAGGGGGAGAGAGAGAGAGAGAGAGTGAGAAAGAAAGAGAGAGAGAGAGAGAGAGAGAGAGAGAGGTGCGAGCAAAAAACGCAGCCGCTTTGGCTTCCGGCTGCGGTGAGGCTTCCTGTCACACACCCAAGCTTGTACATGAATACACAAGCACACTTGAGTACATATGTACACACAGACACACACACTCACAGACAGACAAGGACACACACACAACATGTACACAGTGAAGTTTGCAGACTCTTCCTAATCGAAAACGCAAGCACAGACACAGTACACAAATGTACCAAATGTGCCAAGGTACCGAATTGCAGCAAAATGTCCTTTATTTTTTTCTTTTTTAATCTTTGTAAAATGTAAATTTATGGGTTACTACTACTGACAAATTGCGTCCTATCTAAACTGTGCATCTCCAAATATGGCATTACCGCAACAGCAGCACACTGTGAAAATGAGTCAGTGTGCCTTTAATGGAGAGCTCAGAGGCCTCTCTCCTGCTGGAGCTGCGGCATGCGAGAGGACACAGCAGGACAGCTTAGCAGTCAAAGAGGATTCCAGCGCTTGACAGGGCCTCGCTCGCCTGCTCGTCTGGTCATTCGTTCACTCCCTCACACTCAGTGTTGAGAGATATGGAGCAGGCAGCAGAGGACGACATCCACACACGAGCTAAAGCGCTCACTATCTCTGCCTGTGATGCTCACTTGTACCGCTGTCACTTCTACCCTACCCACCTACAAGTGTGTTCTGACAGACACACACACACATACACAGAGACACACAAACACACATACAGAGACAGAGACACACACACAGACACACAAACTGACATTTATATAGACATATTATGTTCATTCATATAGCTAGGAGTTGCACTTAGCAAATAGATTCAGCAGAGATATGTGCTGCTGAATGGCCCGTCATACGTGCCACTGCACAGGTAGTTTGACACACACTGTTCAGACACCAAACAAGATGTCTTGAAATCAAGACAAGCTTCCTGTGTACTGCTTTTAATGTAACACGCATACACAAAATTACACACACCGAAACTTGCTTACACACACACACACACACACACACACACACACACAGTTACACACACACACACACGTTTTTACACTTTCACTTACACACACACACGCACACACAGATTAGCTGTTATGGTTTTGGTTGAAGCTAGGGGCAGGGGTTAGGCTATTACAGCATGGAAGCTGAGGGTTGGGGAGAGGTAAAGGGGTGAGAGAGCACACAGCGAGAAACTCGCTTTAGGCTAATACCTGCATGCAGTCCAGTGTGTTCTGATTAGCAGCGAGAAAACACGGCAAAAGAACACGCACCCACGCACGCAAACAAACAAACACACACAAAACACAAGCAGAGCACCTCAGAACATCATGCATGCTTGTCACACATCAACAGGGGAGAAGACATGGTTAAGTCATTATTAGAGCAACTCCAGCACGCACAGAGAGGCTTATCGGCCCACATCACTGTGAACATCCTGTCTGAAACCTGACGTCTCAGAGCAAAGGTGTGGTGTTATCTGTCACCCTCCTATGAGAGGGGTGGGGTGCCTCACCAATTCAGATTTAGACTTACTGCTCAAGAATTGGATTGATAAACATCTTTTTTTTTTTTTCACCACACTCTTGAGTTTTTCAATCAGATTTCAACAATGTAGAGACAGCACATAGACCTACACAGTGATGCGAGTTAAAAGGAGGGGGGAAAAAAAAGTCAGTGAAAAATAAAAGAAGAGAGAGAGACAAAGAGAGAAAGAATAAAAGAGAGAGAGATAGCATTAAAAAAAATGGAGGTAACTGTACCAACTCCCTCCGCAAAACAAGCTGGATCAACTCCTAAGAATGAGAATTACACATAGTTCATTAGGTGAATGGGGGACAGAGGAAAAGTCTTCACTGTACATCACCACTTCACTCAGGCTGGAGGGCCTCTTCAACACAATTTTACTCTCAGACTTTTAACAGGTCTTAATCAGAATAGACTTTTATCAGACCTCTCGGGTTTAAACTGTCATGCCTTCACACTTAGAGGTGCCATGTGAGGTTTTTCATGGATTTTTTCTAGTTGTTGTTGATTTGTGGGTTACCTTGAACTGTGTTTTTGTATTCCCTTGCTCTATGTATCATCACATGGTAAAATGTGATGTGATAGGAGAGTTGACCCCACACTAGTTTGTTATTAATGTTTTTTTTTTTATCAATTGTCAATCCAATTGTTTCTTCACATTCTGTTGCCATTTCTACGGCAACCTGAAAAAAAAAAAAACACACTACACACCACCCCTAAGGAAAGAATACTTATGGGCCATACTAAAAAAATCTCCTTCTGGTTTTGTCTGTACCCCACACAACATAATGAAACATAAATTGCTACATTTTCGTGAGGGGGGGGGGGGTGGAGGGTGAGGAGGCTAACATCGCTAACCCACAGGGGACAGTGATAAGCAACACTTCTGAAGTGACACTTTGCATTTGACACAGGAGAGAGGAGCTACTTCCTCTTCTTGAGCAAAAAACACACACGAAGAACTGAGGGGTGGAGGGGCCACTGAGTGTGTGTGTGAGAGAGAGAGAGAGAGAGAGAGAGAGAGAGAGGAGAGAGAGAGAGAGAGAGAGGGGGAGGAGGGAACAAAAGTCGAGAAATTTGGCGCCGAGAAAACTACACGGCGGCAGTGGCGTACTTCCTGATGTGTGGCGGGTGCAGTATTGCGTGGTGCAGCACAAACCACGTAGGCAAGCATACACCACTGAATCAGCGTTAACAGGTGTTAGAACAGAGAACAAAGAATCAATTATCCATTCCAACTACATTAGTGGCCCAGCCCTTTTATGTTGTCTGCAGAGCAGGAGCTCGGAGACGAAGAGAAAGCGACGTTCTTAGCTATGAATGAGCCCCCAGCGTATGCATTGAGGGGGACAACTAGCTGTAAATAATATATAAAATAAATAACATATATAACACAATATAACCATATAACATAGATATAACACCATCAAGGGCAGCATGTGTAAGTATGACTTATGAACGTGTGAACGTATTCTCAGTGAAGTCAAGCATCTTCTCTCTTGTGTCAATATTTCCAAAGCTTTCCTATGAGCACTCTGGTGGGTTGGTTGGGGGGGTAGGGGGCGTGGTTTTTGCCTGAAACCATGGAGAACATACAGGAACATGGCCGAGAAGACGGCAGCTCACCTCCAGCATCTGAACGACACCCTCATGCTCCCGTTTGGCAAATAACTGTGCCTGCAATGAAGACATCCATATATATCCTATTAAACTAAATGTTTATACATAAACAACAACAACAACAAAAAAAACAACACCAACACAATTTCAGGCTTATGTACAATAATAAAACAGTATCAAACAATAACAAAAGCCCCGTCATGCAGTAACGCTGTGTATGAAAGGGCACTCTCGTGTGCCAAGGGCGCATGTTCCGTAAGCAGTGTGTTTGCTCTGTGCTCTGCGGCTCTGTGTACGAGGCAGGCACTCTGTTTGCAGTAAAGGGATTAAGCTGGTGCCTCTATAATGAAGTGGAGCCCAACATGGCCTTGGCCCTGATGGCACCCCCTGCTGGGCACCTCTTTATTGGCTGGGCCAACGACAGGCTGGACTCGGTGGGCAAATGGGGGGGGGGCAGACTGAAGAGAGCTAAGTCTTACACTAATACGCTCATGTCATGTGGGGAGGCTGCTGATGGGTACTGGGAGAAGGAGGGGGGAAAGACAGCTTAACATAATAACTTCATTTATAATGATGTTAACATGTTCAGTAGGGTTTATTATTTCAGCAGTTTTTTTGTCATTGTTTTATTATTATTATTATTATTATTATTATTATACAACAGCAGCATCAGTATTTGAGTGTGTACATGAGTGTCACATATTCGTATACATATTGGCATTATTAGACACTGTGAAATACAGACAAATTGCCATATCCAATTTGCTCTGTTTAACCTGCCATCACAGTCCAAGGGCCTGAGTGTCTGACAAGGTGAGATCCCACAGCTGAGGCCCTGAGGGCGTGAGGTCCTGGGCTGAGACTCACCCGCTGTAGCCGCTTGATCTCATCCTGCTTGAACTTGAGAATAGCAAGTGCCTGCTCATGTTCCAGTTCCAGCTGCTGCCTTCGCTCAGCGACCTCTCGCATGTGCTGCATGTACAAAAAAAAAACACAGAAATTAAATATACAATATTAAATTAAATATAAATATAAATAGACTCGTCTGCTTGATTCTACATCGCACAGTGACCCCATTTCCTATGCCTGGACCTCACCTGGTCTACTTTCTACTTCTTTTTATTTACCCTACCCAGGCCAAGACTGGATTAGACTAGACTATTACTGGACTATATTAGCCTACTGCACAGAATCTGCACTGGAATGTACTTGCACTGACACTTTTGCAATAGGGTTACCATAGCATCTTCCGGCACATTCCACACAACTTCCACACCAAACAAATTAGTACCCTAAATGGCACACATAATAGGATTTATTCTCTGTATGTTTATAATGTATGTATGTCATGTGTATGCCATCTTGTGGAAGCTTAAGGATACCAAAATTTCTTATGGGATAATAAAAGCATTTATTTATTTATTTATCTATCTATCTATCTATCTGGAACATTGTCAGAAAAAGTCAGAATATATCCAAGAGTAAATTAAGTGTTTTGGTGGACCCCTACTGAACATAAAGGACAGGTTGGGTGATGCTGAAGGCTGAGAGAGTACCTTTAGGACCTGCTCTAGGTTCTCCAGTTTGGCACGGAGTCTCTGGTTCTCCTCGAGAACTGAATTGTGTTGAGCGCTCACTTCAGAGAGCTCCTGCCTCAGCTCCTCATTCTCAGCCTGGGACTGAAGAACAAACACACCTCAGATCATTGTACATGGTACCTCACACACTTGTACATCAGTCCTTAAGTGGTATTCAAGCATGAAGAGACGAGCGACAAAAGACCATGCAATGGTAATAAAATTCAGTGATTACTGGCAATGAGACATCATATGATTTTAATTAATAATTAATTTAAAGATACCGGTGAAAGGTGATGTGAGAATTGCTAGCTGTGATACTAGTGACCTTAGATGTTCCTGTTTGTACGGAACACTTAAGGTCACTACTATCTTCTTCTGCCACTAGCTTTACTGCTAGATATCAGCTTTAACTGGGATGAGTCACACATTATAATCAATATCAGTGTTTCCATTTAAACAGCAGGGGACAGGATATGATGAAATCTCAGCACCAAATTACAAAATGATGTCAATCGTGCAGTTCAACAGTTAGAGACGGGGAGGGAGGGAGGGAGAGAGAGAGAGAGAGAGAGAGAGAGAGAGAGAGAGAGAGAGAGAGAGAGAGGGCAAAAGGAGAGGTCACTCACCTGGTCAAGCAGCTGAGCCTTCCGCCTGAGGAGTTCTGCCTCCTCGGCTATTCTCTCATTTTTGCCACGCTCCTCATCGAGCTGGCTCTCCTGGAAGAAAAACAAAAAAGTGATGAACAAAAAAATGTGTGTACACACACACACACACACACACACACACACACACCTTTCAGAGTTCAACAAGATCACACAGCAGATTTACCTGTCCTACAACAAATATACTGGCAGGCAAATGTATTCAAGTGAGAAAAACGCTCCAAGAAAACAGCATCCATCAGAGGAAAGCGGTAGTGACATCACAACACCCAGATGCACCACTGAGAAGGCTGTCACTCAAACTAAGCATTTGAGGAAAAACTGAAGACCCTTTCTGGGTACTGATTAATTCCCCAAAAAGTACTCTGCACACTGCAGGAGTTCTACTGTTGAGGTGAAGATTTGGTGTCAGTTCTCAAGAAGAGCTAATGATTCGGTCAAAGCAATCCTACAGTGAATCTATGACAGACGAAATGGGGGAAAATGGTGCTGGCATTGAATACTTCTGCAAGCCAGCAGAGATGTGGTGGTATTCCAAGTATCAAAGCGCTTACACTGAACTACGTACAAGCACCAATCCATGTGTCTAGTGCATGTTATCCAGTGTGTGTGTGTGTGTGTGTGTGTGTGTGTGTGTGTGTGTGTACATACCAAATCCAGACATCTCTTCTGCCGCTTCCGAACCTCATGCTCAAAACTTTCACATTCTTTTCTCTTTTTGCTTAACTCACTTTCCTGCAATGAAAGGGGGGGGGGTAGAGATTGATTATGAAAAGAATGACCAGTTCTGAAAAACATACAGATAGTTTGATATAGATAGACTGCTTTATTAGAATGAACCCACACGCACACTAGGGTTTAGAAACTTCAATAATGGATTCTGAGATGCATCACTAAAAACCTGCAGTAAACACCACCTGCTTTATATATGGGCTGGAAATGAATGACTGTGCATATATACCACCACATTAATCTGCAATCCTGGAAGAATACGCGTGTGATTTAAATATTGACCTCTGGCACACTAACGCCAAGGAATTACAAAGCTTAGCATCCTTTAATTATTCTAAATGCAGCTTACACACAGGCCCAACAAAAGCAGAAATCAGCTTATTTCAGTATTGCCACGGCAAGTATTGAAATATTACTGGTGCATGAATATGGAGCACTGCTTCCACGTACTGGCTAATTGCTTGCTAAAGACACTGAAGGCATAGAAACATAGATTACAACTGCAACACCAATCAGATCAGAGAAATCACTTTCTTATTAGTACATGCTGCATATAGAACCACCAATTTCTCTGGTATCTACGCAAAGAAATTGGCATTTGTAACAACAGCAAACAGATGAGGACGAGCAACCAGTTTCTGCACCGGACTATGCAGAATGTGTGTCTGTCAGTTGTGTGATTCCCTCATCCTCACCAGAAACTCTATTCGCTGCTCCTCGGTCTGCTCCTCAGGGTGGGTGGGGCTTGAACTCGGCTCAGGCGTCACTTGTGGCCCCAGCTCCGCCTCCTCTGCAGGAGTCTCTTCACACGTGGGAGGGGCCTCATCTAAAGCTGGGGGCGGGGTCTCAGACTCAGCCTAAAACAGGGGGTCACAACCCAGAGGAAAGGAGCATATTAACACACTCAAGATGACCTCAGGATAGTCTATTAGCAAAACTATGAGGTCAGTAACAGCCTCTCTTAGTCAGTTCATTAAGTAAATGATGGTTCGGGTCACTGAAAACCAAGTATTCTGGCTCCTGCGGCAGAAAAGAAAGGAAATACGTTCCAACAGTCCACAAACTACCTTGGGATGGTCCATTAAGAAAATAGAAAATGACAAAACTATCAGTATCATTAGGTAATATTAATGACAGACTTACTAGGAGACTTACTTTTCACTTCAGACTTTACATCTAAAAAAATCTTGGATGATTCATGACGTTTTAGTCACAAGCCTTCAAATCAAAGTGAAGGACAACCACATATTTCACAACCTTCCCTTCTGTTTTGCTATGCAATTGTATGAAAAATCTCGTCATCCATCAACAGGTAATAAGAGATCGTACCATTTATATAATACACATAAAAAAGAAACGCAGCCCAGAACAGACGGCTGGCTATGACCTTGGTTAACCAGCAGAAGCAAAAGTGCTGGACACTGGACAAATGCATGACATTGCTGTCGGCTTCCCTCTCCTCAGCGGAGCTAAGAGTCGAGAATCAGGGGCTAATTTTAGACTCACACCTTTTAATGCTCTCGACAGAACTGTACCACTCCAGCCAAGGCCGTGACCAAGTAACAGGATCAAAGGAGCACCACAGAGGATGAGTGCTCCTCTCAACACATGGGCATGCCTTTAAGCTGGGCTGATGATGGCAACGTCATCAACGCTCCACCCTCACAACATGACTGATCATTTTTTCAGATTTATGATATAAATCTATATTATTAAAAAAATATTGCATTTCAATAAGTTTACTCAGTACACTTTTATAATAAATAATGACAATTATTTATTGTCGTTATATAATACACATATAATACTGTATTATTATGACTATATTTTTAAATTTAAAACAGATGGCTAGAGGATGTCAAGTTCAAATCAAATGTACAAAATAATAAATAAACAATAAATGCAATGATTTGTCAATACCTCTGACAGAGGAGGGTGCAAGCTTATGTTACAGTGAATATAACTCTTAAAATGTGTGAGTACACATAGAATTTCTAGAGAAAGTTAAGAACCCTGGAGGGATAAACTGGATGTTGACTGAAGTGTGTGATATACCTCAAATGATACTAAGGAGTAGTTGTGGGGTGTATAATGATACAAAGAAGCCTGAACTATTTGGGAAGTTTTTGGTGCAAAACTACATAATGTGAACAGATATGAGCAGTCAAAGCAACTAAATTCTGAAGATTGTACAAAGCCCGAGGTTTTACATCTACTGTAAATGTGAAAATGAACACAAACTACAGTCATTATACTTAGCACATACCAATTTCAAACAAGAGAAACAATTGTGTTGCTGAGTAAGGGATATCTGTTGTAAAGGGAGAGTCTCTGTTATGGTGCTGCAGCACTGCGAGAGGTGCCTGCAGGTGCAGGTAGAAGGGCCCCGGTGGTGGTGTGGGCCACAGGCTGTGTGTGACCGACCGGCAGAGGGTTCAGTGTTGAGGTGATCACCTGCTGGCCTCGTCTTACTGGCCTTAGTGACAACCACTCGAGTGGAACATCTCTCCCGTGAGTCGCACTAAACCAACACCCCAATGCGAACACCCTCTTCTCCACACCGGGCAGCCACCGTGGTACGCTAAGCTATACGGTTGAGAGCAACTCTCGCACAATGGTCTGAACTAAACTGTATGAGATTACAAAGTCAACACTGTGGAAATCTGTTGGAGGGTCACATGCAACCTGACAATTTCCTCATGGATATTTACATTGAACTTTGAGAGTTGGTAATCTAATCATGTGGGGATTGTTGCCCTGCAGAGTGTGTAGGTCAGTGTAGCTGTAAAGCGAAGGGGAAAGATGGGAATTATATCTGCCTTTTCCCATGGGAAGCGGGATAATCCCAACCCCCTTGATGTCACTATTCGTGAAGAACGCTAACCAATATTTTAGAGCTCCTGGAACCACACAAGTAACTTAAATTTGCATCACACAGTGTCAACTGACACAAGAGCTACAAGTGATTTTGTCACTTTCTTCCTACTTAAGTAGAACAACCAACACCGCTTTATGCTAAGGAACACCTTCCGTCAGCCCCATTGTATCAAACTCACTTTAAGCATGCTGTGAGGGGACAAGATGAAATCACCATGAAGCACGTTATAGCTAATAGCAACCATGTGCTAGCTAACCCTACAGCGTAACACATTCTCGCTCTTCAGTCCCTGGGCGTGTTAACCAAGGTACACCCAGTCCCAGCCCATGCTTACGAAGGCACACAGATCAGATGGGGCAGGCCCTAGGTGCCATAAGCACTTTGCTGTAATCCCTGTGGACAACTGAAACGGGTAACTGGATCACTCCTTTTAAAAGCACCTTAATGGATTGGCCGGTGTGCTATGGTTCTCTTTTTTGATACATATCAGTTTGGAGATATAGCACGGCGCACTGGCCCAGTGGCCAGGCTGTCTTGAGCCATGTGCCACACCACTTAAATTCCCACATCTGGACATGGAAACCTCGGACTGTTACAAAACAGAGATTTTGTCCGTCGTCACTCAACTAGGCCTCTCCTCTCCCTGTGCTCCAGCTGGTGCGTGGTAAAGAAGGGGGAAGTTCGGACATGCCAGGCACTGATTCACTAGCCACTCGGATCCAGTCAAAAAAAAAATACAAGCAAATGGATGAACACCAGAAATCCACTTAATATAGAGACTGGAGGGCAGTATATGAAGTGTTACACTGTAAAACAGTGGCGGGTGTGCATGGAAAGCCATAATCTGGCCGGCATCCTTTGGTGCAGCCTACACTCGCAGCCTGAGCTGAACTACAGATTGTTGTGACGAGAGAGACAGAAGTTGTGATGAGAAAAACGAGCAAACAATGCCTGTGCCGTTTTGGGTGTTGCACGAGATTCTGGCACTGCCATGATCATGGGCACAGTATGCACGCAGCATATATCTCTTAATGCCAACCGGGTGGCATGGCACAAGCTGCACCCTATACACTCTGCTTCTTATCCTCATCTCGCAGATGTGCACAGAGAAATGCATGCAGAAATACACACACACACACGTACACACACACCACGTATCACGACAGGTAACCTACCCCTCTTCTGAGACTTGTGGATGTGTGCAGGCCGTCCCCAGCTCCCTGTTGTTCAGAGCTGGGTGAGCTCGAGAAGTCTTTGGTCCGGTTAGAGTCTTACCTACCATCCAGAACCCTCTCACCGCAACCACGGCAACACAGAGAGGATTACTGGACTGTACCATTCTGTTGTCAGAGGGGATTAGCGTGCATGCATACACACACACACACACACACACACACACAACATGGCCCCTTTCTGTGTGTGTGTGTGTGTGTGTGTGTGTGTGTGTGTGTGTGTGTGTGTGTGTGTGTGTTTCACAAATGACAGATTACCAGTACTGGCATTCTCATCTGAGCTTTAGAGAGAAGGGGTGAGATTCGCAGGGGGAAAAAAAAAAAAAAAAAACTTTAAGTGGTCAGTGAATTGAATGCACTCTGAGTTCAGGCCCAAGCCAAGACAAAGGGCAGTGTAGTTTTCAATAATATGAACTTATTTCACTGACATTAATTGTAAAATATATATTTTATATATTAATGATAGGATAAATGAGCTTTTAATTTAAAGTTACAGGGATATTTCTAATTCTGTTTAGGGTTAGGTCAAGGACCGATGCCAATTGTTACTGCTGACTGCTAGTAAACCCCCATCCATACAGATTCATTCCCTGCCCCACCCCAATTTCATGCAGGTAAAATTCATAAGATTTTTGTAGTATGGGAATATAGTTGCAATATTTTTAACCATTCTTGTCACAGGAGAGTTACAGCATTTTTCAACCTGTACCCCATCACTGAACGTTTACATACTTTTACTATACTTGTATTTATTATACTATAATATGATCTACACAAAAAAGAAAATCTGCTCAGTATTGAACTAGCCAAGCAAGTTTTCTAAGTATCTACAATGGGGGCACAGGCGACCATAACCTTCATTTGGGGGCAATGTCAAACTCTCAGAGTTTCTTTACAGTTATAAAGAAAAGTTAGTGGGATTTCTGTCTATATTGGCAGACATTCTTAATAACTCAGTTACTCTTGTATGAATGCATTATCAGCATTAGCTCAATACTGCTAAACTAGATTAGTTTAATAATGAATGGATCTTAACTGATTTTACGGCCCCTTTTAACAGTACTCAAAAACAATGAGTACTCAAATTCACATACTGCTATTCTCCTTTAAAGAGCCGCCCACAGTGATCAAAGAAAACGTAAGACTGTCCTCATGTGAATGAACTAATGTCTAAAATTCCATGGTTTCTGATTGGCTGTCAACCTTTTATCATTCTAAAAATTGCCCAAAAAAGGGATCACAATGATACTGTTGCACATGTCGTCATTATAGTTTGTGGTGTTGACATTGTCATTCATCATTAATTTGTTGTTATAGTTATCTTTCTTGGTGTGAATGGTCCTTAAAGACATGGTAGGCAACATTTTTAGGTTAATTTATCAGCTTCGTAGTCACTTCAATGATTAAATGGCTCATTACGGTGTGAATTAAGGCTCTCTCACCCACCTCTAGTGTAGGTTCTGGGGTTACTACACTTACAGGATCTGAAACACTGAGGAAATAAGGCCAAAAGTAAATGAAATCCCATTTATTACTGGTTTGTCAGTCAACGTAACGCACAAAAAGGACCATCGCTGGTTCCTTTTCCTTGGTTTGCAAGTAAAAATAGATTATTGACAATTTACAATGCTGTTCTTTTTCAAAAAATAAGCTCCTGAGACTTGACAACAAAAAAATGCACTCTTGCCTGGTATGCGTTTACAGCAGCACTTTATAGTTTATAGTTTATTTATAGTTTAACACCAGATTTCCTCCTCCAGTCAACATTTTTTTTTGTAATTCACACTCTCTTAGATTCATGCACACATGTTAGATACATGTGGATTTGTTAAAAGGATTGGAACAAGCAATAATAATTTTCATAGAGTAACATGGACAAGGTAGTAAACACAATCACACAAGACTCATGCACAGGTTGCTCTCAATTTTGTTTCTCGGTGGGGCACCAAAGTGATGTTGTTAGCCTGAATTCTCAGTCATACCGGGGTGGAATGTGTGTCGTTCTCCCTTTTAGGTCCTGAATGTTTTCAAAACTGTTCTATTAAGGTGAAATTGCAGCAAGCTTCAACTTTATTAGAACAATAAAACTTCCAGTTCAACTAAAAAGCTGATATAATATGTCTACCATGACTTAGTCCAATGTAAACAAAAATGAGAACCACGATTCCACATTACTGTCTCCCAATTTAAAAACAGTCTGCGTGGCCCTTATGTTTATAGGTGTAACTATAATGTTTTTCACTAAACAAAGACTTTTGATAATTTGATCAAAGATCTTTTGATTTTTTTGTCGTTCAAACTATTGCATGTATTTAAGATTAATGTTTTGCAACTGCTGATGTGGTACCTAACTGACCGCACATTGGTGATATCAATCAATGATAATATACTGTATGAAAATAAATGCACTACAGCATTAATGTTATACAAAAAATATATATCAAAAAAGTAACGTTAGAGGAATAAATTTAAGTATCTGGTAATTTTGTGGGCAGTTTTTTTTTCCAAATCTTAAAATATAAATTCTAAGCTTTCGTTTCTCAAAGCCTGATATAACAAAGATGCCACAAAGATGTTTGCTAGAAAGAAATTTCACACATCTTGCTCTCCCCCATTTCTGTTTTGCTTGCTGTTCCTCCCTCACAGGCCCAAGTTCAAGATAGCGAATCAGCTCATTATGTCTTAGAGCAGATTACTGGCAGTTTGTCCACCAGAAAGCCATTATATAACACCACAAAACAGCATCCATGTCAGTGTAAACATACGCTAAGCTCCCCCCCAAAAAAAACACTGCACCAAATTCCATATTAACAAACACACATAATCCTGGTCTTAGAAGATCCACCCCTGCATCAGAAGAGTAAGTGAGCTGGTCCATGTGTTCATGGCAAACACACTCCCACCCCGCAACCACCCCTCATCATAACATCCTGCCCAGTGCCACAGCATGAAGGCTCGGATGAAGAACCCAAGAACAGCCAAGGGTCATTCAGAGATCAGCTTGTGTTTTGGCCCACTTTTCGTCTGTGCACACAACATAATTTTTTCCCCCCGGCCTATAAATGTCGAGGCTTCTTGAGGATCTGCCAAGGACGGTGAAAACAGAGGTCCGGCTGTCAGAATCCTTCTTAAAGTAGTAGCATTAGCACAAGACTTTCCAGCTTTTTCCGTTCAGGTAGAACTATTGCAACAGATGTAGGGGGGAAAAAAAACTATGGGATGCCCTAGCTATGCAGGAAAACAAAATCTCCCTGAATTGTCAGGTATTGATTTGCATATTCTTTCCTTCAGCTTTCTGTCAAAACCACAAACATACTGGGCACCCTTCCCCGGGCCAGGTTCAGGTAGGGGTTGGAATAGTGGGCGCAGTAAGGGGTGTGTGTGTGTGTGTGTGTGTGTGTGTAGTTTTACCTTGTCAGTGGATTCCGTTGCTGCAGCAGGTGTGGCCTCGCGTGCAGAGCTGACAGACAGCTGTCGCTGCAGCCTCAGCACCTCCTTCTGGGATTCACGGAGTAGACGCTCAAAATCAGCCACTGCACAAGGACCCTGCACACCCTAAAACACACACACACACACACACACACAAAATATATTACTCATTGTGTGTGTGAGTGTGTGTGTGTGTGAAGGGGGACTATGAAGATCATGGACAGATTTTTCCAGTAACTCTGGAGTGAACAGATGATGTGGTTGTGCTCTGTCATCTGGTCTCACATGCCCCTCTACAATTATAAGAAGTGCCTCCAAGGTGATCGTGTCTGCCATCTAGTGGGCACAGCTTAGCATTTAACACAACCCATCATCAGCCTGCAGCCGACGATTTGGTGCTTAACCAGACATTAATCTCATTTCAAAACTAATCTCTTCGCTTTTAAATGTGTGCGTAGTAATCCCTAATTATTGTCAAAATGGAGCATTTCTGAATTTCTGCATGCCTTCATGAGACATGAAGGTGGCTAGTACAATGTTACAACACGATGAAACACAAGTTAGAAACACTTAGTGCATTTTTTTGTTGTTGAATGAGATCTATCTGATGTGCTTGATATGCTAGACCAGCTGAAGCCGACTAACAGCAGTGGAAGGTCTTAAACTGAAAACAATCTTTTTATTCAAAAAGGAAATGACATCTACACCACCACAGCACTGACAACTCTAGCAAAGAGGTCTCCAACTTTAGTGTAATGCTTAGATGGTCCACTAGGGGGCAAGCTAGGTATGAGTCATGAGTCATCCAGCAGGACTCCAAGGGTGTTTTGTTTTTGGGAGTCCAACAGTGCTTCTGTACCTTGCCCTGCCCGAGGCGAGTCTGCAGCTCCCTGCACTCCTGCTGCAGAGCAGCGATCTCCTTGTCCTTGGAGAGCAGCATGTCAGCGTGCTGGGCCAGATCTCGGGCCCTCTGTCGAGCAAAGGCTCTCTTGTACTGCTCCACTGCGCCAGTCTTCACTGGAAAAGGGCTGTTCACCTGCAGCACAGACAAAAGCATTTAAAGGTGCACTAGTGGGTCATTAGAGGTCAGCTGCGCTCCTTGCAAAAACAACTGAAGTGCCCAATTCCTCCCTTACTGCCCTTCTGTCTAAATGCCTGTATGACTGTTCAAAGTTTCTTACTTATTCTTGTTCTTGTTAAATATCTATGTGTTGGGGTTAAGAGATCAAGGAATAGCCTACTTCACAAGTATTTTTACATAAGAACAATGAAGCCTGAATGAGCTTATACGCAAAACTTTTGGTGATGCTACACCAAATATGTATTTCTAATTTTACCTTTAAGCATACACATGGTATAAAGTCAATGAAAGCCCTCCCTATAAGAAACTTCATTATGACAGTAACTTAAAGTGAATGGACAGCAGCATTGCTGTACTGAAACTCCTGCTCTTCAAGGAGACACTGTGGATTTGCCAAGAATGCCTTTACAATACCTAAGGCTGTACATTTATGCTGAATGTGTGTGTGTGTGTGTGTGTGTGTGTGTGTGTGTGTATAAATAAATGCATTCTGAGGTGGTCTGCAAAACGACCCTCTGTTGCAAAGCGCTGAACAGGTGCTGTTGCACACTTCCCCATCCAGCGCACATGGCCACCAGGGTTGTGACAGGTGGCCGTGCAGGTGGCCTTCTGGGCGAGGGTTCCACGGCAACCCTCACTAGGGCGACAGGAGGGAGGGGCTGCCCTCCCACACACAGCTACTGTGGACATGGTCTCATCAAAATGAATGTCTTCAGCACAGACTCATGAGAGGTTTTAGACCAATGCATAATGCTCATTAACACGGGACAGCCAAAGTCTGGTTTCACCTTATCATCCTGTGACAGCAAATTTCAGTGAAACAAATGACATTCTTGGCAAATCCACAGCCTCTACTTGAGGAAGAGCAAGAGTTTCAGTACAGCGATGCTGCTGTCTATTCACTTTAAGTTAGTCATAATGAAGTTTTGTATAGGGAGGGCTTTCATAAACTTTATATGCAGATGATTTATTCACGAGCATGCTGAAAGGTATAATTAGAAATGCAATAAATGATCCCACCAAAACTATTCTACCTCTCATCACTACCCCTGCCTATACATGTCATACTGTATAAGATTTCGCTGAAAAACACAAACTGGGCTAGCATGTGCGCAGGAAGCGGGCCAACAGAGAGAAAATTTATTTACGTTCTTCTAACAACCCATAATGACCCAATCTGCTGTTTGCCTCGGGTCTCGCTGGGGAAACAAGGGAGCCCATTCATCTCGGCCTGAATTACCTAGATTAGTTCATTAGGCAGTACTGGAGACATCTGATCTGCGGCCTGGCTCTATGGGGAGTATTTGGGCAATGGTGAGACAGTGCAGAGGCAAACAAACTGCAAGTCCAAGAGCCGAACAACAAGAAGAAAAAAAAAATGCATGTTTTGACAGATTTCTCATGAAGTTGTAGTGTTGATGAGCCTTCCGATGAAATCCATCTCACCAACCAGGAGAAACAAAGAACATGTGCGCGATAGTCTTATACCTTACACTTTTGATTGTCAGGAAAAAAAAAAGTGGAGATTGTGACCACTGGTTATCAATTATGTGACAAAGAAATAGAAGACCTCTTATTAACACATGAATGAGATTTGGTGAGGGCCCTGTCATCAAGACATTAAAACAATGAGCCATCTAATGACAAGATTCATGAAGAACCTCCAAACACAGAAAAGTAAAGAGCAAATGCTTTAATGGCATACTGTGTAGCAGCTGAAAATCATACCACTTTAAGGTTCGCCTCCTGCAGCTTGCGTGCCCTGTCCTCCAGTCTTTTAGCAATGACCGCCAACTCAGTGTTCTTCTTCCGCAATCTCTTCACCTTCTCCTCCGTCTCAGGGGAGCTGCTCTTCCTCTGCACAAGAGAGGAGGGAGTAGGGGGGGTGGGGAGAGGTCAGAGAGGGCAGTTAGGAAACAGCTGCTCTGATAGAGCCCCTGCTCACAGCTTCCGTCCTCTACCCTCTACCTGATTGCTTTCACCGCTGTGAGGGGTCGTGAGTTCAAGAGCTTTGGGGATGCAGCCATCTTTGTTAAAAAAATCTATTTCTCCATTAACATGCCATGATGATCAGAACTGGAATAAGAATCAGAATTAGATTATTATGTAAATGGGATCATGCTAATCATTCTGTAAATGAAAATTAAGTTAAATGGGGAGCTTTCAAATGACCTTCAGAAAATAAATATTTAGACACCCCCTGTCTCTGACCATTGACCATAGTGCAGAGAGTTCTCACCAGAAGGCTGTTCTCCTCTCTGAGAGTAGCACAGGTCTTCTCCATGTCATCCAGTGCCCGCAGCAACTCAGAGTTCTGACGCACAAGGAAGCCATAGTCCATGCCATTCTAGGAAGAAGAAAAACAAACGGCTCGATCAAAGAAAGAAGCCAGTCATAAAAATTCCACCATGTCATTTCATTAGAAAAAGTTTCCATCCCCCCAAAATATTTTTTCTTCACAAGTCTAACCCTCAATACTGTGTCACTTATGATGTCAGTCCTTATTTCTTAACTAATAATTTAACTTTATAACTTATAAGTTCAACTGTTGCCCCCCTAATCACCCTTTGAATACACAACCATATCTCACCACTGGCAGGTGCATCTCCTACACCAGTGGCTTAGGCTGAACTCCAACCACTGAAATTTTGCATAGCACTATTGATAACCTGCAAACACAACAATGACACTCAAAAGAGTCCCCTGCGAACTTCAGAGCTCCAAGCCAGGATTGATCTGCAGCTTCTTGTCATAATGAGGATAAATTTCCCTGCCGCAGAACTCCAGAGAGACTTCTTAGGTAGCCAGCGCTCCTCTCTGCTGACACCCTCAGGCTGATGTCTGCTGAACAGACAGCTCATCCATTACTGCCATGAAAGCACATCCCGTGTGATAAATGGCACATCAGCTCTTTCAAGTCAAGGCCATCTTAAACAGTACAGTTTATTTAATCATGTGCAGACATTGAAAAAAAAAAAAAACAAAAAAAACGACAATAAGCATGAAAACAAAGAAAGGGGACATGGAAAAGAAAACAAAGACATGTGAGAAAGTGCCATAGACAGGTAACATGTAATTTAACTGCATCCTCCTCTTGAGAGCTTTTCAGCATTTTCTCCCAATTGAACTCATAGCGCCTAAGCCTACAGACAGCATATTGTGTAGGGCCTGGGCAGCAACATGGACCTCCTACATCTGCTTTCTCTTTTCATCTCCCCTTCTCATTTGAAGGACCCCTGCCATCTTGTGAGCTGTCGGGTACAAGAGAAACATGCTGATAAGCAACAGGGCCTGGATTGGGGTCCAGCTGGACGGGCTGTGAGAGTGAGTGGCAGCTTTGGTTGCCACACAGTTTCAAATGCCTCCGATCTCGGGGGCACCTAGGGAGGGACATGCCAGTGCCAGCTGGAGAGGAGTGCCGCTGTGCCCTCTGTGTCACACCAGAGAGAATGAGAGAGATGGAAGAGAGAGGGAGGCAGAGAGGGAGAGACAGAGACAGAGGAGAGAGAGACAGAGAGAGAGAGAGACAGGAAGGAGTTGACACTAGATCTCCTGGAAACCAAAATCGAACCACCAACTTGGCAAGGCACAGTGTTTTGTATGATACACAGATGAATCCAGTTGGATAGGCAACTAAATCTAACCATAAAAGCCAAGAGAGTAACACGCTTAGGCTACCACTGCACGTGACTCGCTGCCATGACACATGGGCAATGTTCAATCGATAGTGCACAGAGAGGACACAACGTGGTATTGAAACCAAACAATGACATGGCTCTGGGCATTCGTTATAAGAGAAGCAATTAGCCAATCATTCACTACACAGCAGCCAAAATGGCACTCTGAAACAATGAAGTCAGATTCCTTTTCTGTTTCCAAGGGTTATAACCGAAACAAAACTGACAGCCTCATAAGTCTGAGAGGAGAGTTGCGTTGTTTGTTTCTGTGATAAGACCAAGACAATATTAGAGAGAGGGCTGAGGATAAAACAGTAATAGCAACAGAGGAATGAAATGGGAAACAACGGACAGGTCTTTTGGGTTTGTCATTTACCTACTAAAGGTTTGAAATCATTGATGTAGGCAGTACTACAATCTGCCCCACCAGTCCACTGTCAACTCTAATGACGATCTGTTGGTTGGGCTCCAGCTGTGGCTTCTGTTAGTTCTCTGGCCAAGAAGGTTCATTAGAAACTCACACCCACCCTGAGTGTTTTATCAGTGCCAATCTGGTGCCAGTAATCTCAGCTGCCTCGGAGCGAAACTGAAAATGGACACCGATGGCAGACACAACATCCTGACGGGCAGCCAACACAGACATAGGCAAAACATTTCAACAGTAACCACCATCTGCGGCGATATGTGGAAGACAAACCGAGACACAAAGGAGGATACTTCCACAACCAAAGCAACCCCAACAACACTCAGCCAAAACAATCCAAAGGAAAAACAACACTGATTCTGATGCAGACAATGCTTCCATATCGCTGTTTACATGAATACATTTTACATGAAGATCTGTCATGCTTCATGGCTTTTATGTGCAGCACAAATTGATCAAGCTGCAAGCAATTGAAACACATCTCACACGGTGTGGTGTTGTATCTTTGTGGATTAATTGACAAGCTGATGCAAACTCAGCCACTTTGACATGAGTGATGGCCTGGTGAGCGATGTGTTTTTGTTTTTTTCCCTCTCTCTCTCTCTCTCTCTCGATGATCGATGTCTGCCTATTAATGGCTGCATCAGCAGTCTGGCTCTTCCTAGGCACATGTGCTGGAATGGGGGCCATTGCGTTATTCTAAAACGTGAAAACACCATTAGTGCTTAAATGAGGGCAAAAGGGTTTCCTAGTTTGGTGGATGAGATTGAGTGTGATTAATGGTAAACACTAAAACACAAACACTTCACTGAAAAAAAATGGAATTAAAGGTTGGCAAAATTGGTTAATGCACAAATTAATGGATTACCAGAATAATGGCCTAAACATTTAATGGGAAAAAAAAAATCTATAATTACTAACTAATTTTGTGAAAGTCTCATCAAAGGAGGACAAATAGAGGATGGAAGAGAAGTAGGCCAGATGCTCACTGCCGCAGACACCCCAGTGCATCACAGGGATTGCCGCTGACACACCAGAAGGTCTCAGGAGGTATTTGAGGAAGGGTTGGGGAGGTGGGGGAGGTGGTGGGGGGGGGGGGGGGGGGGGGTTAAGACAAGCAGGCAAGCAAATGCAAGCATCAGAATCTGTCACACAGTAATCCTCCTGAACGCTTCTCACAGAAAACGTACTGCTGTTGGCAGCCTGGGATGGAAACGAAACACAGGCCCAGGCCGAGGTGTCCTTGAGTGCCCCTGGAAGTCTGGGAACACGTGTTTAAGCCTGGCTGTCAATGCCAGCCCACTCAAACACGGGCAGAGCCAAATCGATTCTCTTTCTCTCTCTCAGCTTCGCTGTTCCCTCCTATAGCTCTCCTCTCTGGATTTAATCACACTGAGCAAACCCATGGCTCAGGCCACAACCCCCATTCTCATTCATTCCTAATTGATTCAGATAACCCAGCATCCCAACCTCTCCTCTCCACTGTGGGTGACGACAGCCTGAGAGTTCTTCACTGGTTTGGTCTACTGTCTTTTGGTGGCTTCCTTAGGGCATAGGCTACTCATGGGGCTTGTTGTGCACCCCAAGACAGTGACACACATTAAACCTGGCCACTCTGGTGAAAAAGAATCCCCTGGCCATCAGGTAGGGACACCACTCCCTACTGTCAGATCTGGCAAGCAGCTCCCGGCATTAGTGGATGTGTTAAACTGCTTTACATGCCACAAGCAGGCAGGCCACTGTTGGTTTCCCAACACGGAGACCCTTCACTCAACTGTTAACTAAGCATCCCACAGACGTGCAGGTGTCCTGGACACACTGGGAGATTGACTGACGGCTGTCTGCCTTCTTTCCTTCCGCCTCTCTCTGCGCACTGTGCCAGCCTGCAATCATGGGAGGATGCAAACAGTGAAACACATAATTGAGGGGTGCGTGGCCAACAAAAGCACACCCTGCCAGGGACAACAGCGGTTTCCATGGAAACACACTTTTTTTTTCCCCCCAGAGGAGACGGTAGGAAGCGAGAGCCCTTTAACAAGGGCATTGACCGTGGATGTTCTTTGGCTCAAAGAAATGTCAACTGTTGGCCTGTTCTTCATTGATTGTAATGAAGCTGACAAAACATTTCAGATACTGTATCTGATATGTAACAAGACAATTCAATGGGATAGAAAGAGCACACTGAAACAGTCTCACTGAATTTTACACAAGCACATAGGGTACAGAGAAATGGTCTAACAAGCTAGAATTATTTAACACGACAAGAATGTGCCAACAAACTGAATATTACAAAACTAAATAAATTATTTAATTTATTTCATTAAAGATAGATAGAGAGAGAGAAACAGAGAGAAAGAGAGAGACCTGATTTGCCCCTGACTTTTCGGAAGATATTTAAAAGTTAAAAATCCTCAATGATTAAATGAGCTGATAAAGTATGACCACTGTCTACACTAGTCTGGCTTATACTTACAACTAAATTAATACATAAACACACTGCATGCAATTTGTTGGTTTAATGATTGAGACTTTGGTTGGTTGTGCTTTAGACATGAATTGATCCAAGGAGGATGTCACCACCCATCCAGCAAAATGAAAAGGAGTCTGTTTGTAGGAGGAGAGTGGCACTGTGAACATGTCTATGACAGGAGACAAGGATGTGCAATGTTAGACACAGCATGACACTCAGTGAGATCTGGGTCAATGAACTGTATGTGTGTGTGTGTGTATGTGTGTGAATGAAAAACAGAGAGGGGATGAGAGAAGGAGACCTACAACAACCTAATTTCAGGGGTGTATACACACACACACACACACACACACACACACACACACACACACACACACTGTGTATTCCCTGAATGGTACACAATGCACAATGTCTATCAAGCCAAGAGCTTTCCCCCTCAAAAGCACACCAGGCAGACCAGATAAGTAGGCAGGCCGTGAACAGGACAGGAAAAAAGAAACAGAATGAAAGCATAACGCTGAAATACACATGAAAAAGCAAATCAGTAAAACAGCTATTAATATTTGCAGGAAATGGTATAATGGCATAATTCTTTAAATTAATACAGATACTGTCCTGCATGGTAAAATACAGGTGTCATCCTTACTGTTATCCCGGGATACTGAATTCAGGAAAAGGTGTTTACAAGCATGAATGCAAAAACGACATACTTAATATCCCGATCATATTCAGGATACTTAAATGCGTGTAAACACAGTCACTGATACCGTGAAATATGGAGTTCTGCTAGCTTCTTATTCCATTCTCGTCCAGGTAAAGAAAAGCAATACAAACAGAAGTTTTCAGACATGTAACAGGGATGGTAAATGGATCGTAGAATCAGATTAAGACAACCACGTGTCATTGCACAGGATATCAAGGCCTTACTCTACTCTTCCATGCAGCCTCACAATCAATTTTTAATCTCCCTGCTGAAGCTTTTCTATGTTCAAGGACATTCTTGTATTATAATTTAATAAGCTAAAACCACTATGAATATGGCTATCATGAGGATGTGTTGAATCTTGAATGAAACTTGACATGAATCAATATGTTGTTTCATTTGACTAATGACAGCACAATGCAGACATGAGATTAGTGCTCATGTGGAACGCCCGCGATGCACAGTGAGAACGATCTTAATCTCCACGGCACAATAACAGTAACATAATAACACAGTGCAAATGGGCTCTTCCTCTGCAGGGAAAGCTCAAAACACACACTGAGGGATATTCATAAAAAATGTATTTTGTTTCTCCCAGGTACATAATGCAAAACTTAAGCATGCATATGAAAAGACATTGACTGTCCATGCAGTTAGGCGAAAACACCATTATGCTCCCAAAGGTGCAGCTTCAGCAAAAAATGGGGTATGGAAATCTATTCATGGTGTGCAAAACAAATGTCTATCTACAATGTGAACAACAAGCGAAGCCAACAAATAGAGACACATATACATGCAAAATCTCTAAGGGGCTACCAGGTACAAGATATTGATGAATAGCGTTTTCACACTGAGGCACACGTGCAACCAACGCCCATGTTGGGCTGGATTATGCTAAGGATCCATAGGGCTGAAACATTGCTGCCTGCTCCCCATAGGATTCGCTCCAAAACCCAGGCATCAGCGCTTTCTTCATGTGCGCTGACATGAGGGAGCAAACGTGGGGGCCTGTCTTTAGATGTGAATGTCTGACAGCTGAGGGAAAAAAAAAATAAAAGCTTTGTCTGAAAAGCCTCCATTTCCACCGAGACCCACAGAAGCCTGTTTGTCAAGGAAAGACATCGTGTCCAGTGTGTTGCTCTTATCTACTGTTTCTTTGCTTACATTAACACCCCCCCCCCCCCCAACACCAAACAGAATCTGAAAGGAACAAGCAGAAAAGCAATGGTTTTGGGAAAGAAAAGCTAAGGTGCGGTACACTTTCATTCGATTCACAAGCTGTTCTGACCAGTGGCCTTTCACAGGAGCATCTTGGGAAATCTCTTCAACTGGACAAAGGGCTGTTGGCCAACGTTACCCAGCAAACAAAAGCAGAAACAAACTGGGAATTTCTGGCTCAGTTATTAAGTAGGGCTGCCCTCCCACCACAGAAAATGAGCCCTGTGAAAACCCAGGAACGTTGGGTAGTGCTGTGGGACACATGGGCTAACACAGAGCCACTTAAAGCCTAGGCTACATCTACATCACTCTCTTAAGTGGATTTTATAACATATCAAAGTTTTCACACACATTTAGCAGTGATGGTGACTCAATACAAATCTCTAGCCTTCTTACTGGACTCTAGGTTGTGGATCACTTAGAACTTGTTCCTGACTACTTAAGACAGAACTCAGGAAGGATCCTATATCCTGAGTTCCTTTAGTAGCATTGAACATGGTGATACTGGGGAGCTGGTTACTCCAGTGGTTTAAATCTGACTTTGTTTTTGCCAATCCCACAAAACAACCCTTCAATTCAGTCTCTCTGTTAAGGTCACAGGGACACTTCCAGATAAAATGCCACCTCTTTAATTAAGCAGACAGGGAGAAAGGAAACAAAGGCCCAGCAAAGGGACAGGAAATAATTGCATTCCATCGAACTGAGTTCCACTGGAGCATTACTGACTCGTAAGGGTGGCGACCCAAATCAGTGGGGTTCTCTGTGCTTTTGATGCCTGCATTGATACTGAATAATTAGTTTCATAATAGGGGTTACTTGTGATGCTTCAGACAACAGACAAGCTGATGCTTCAGACAACAGACAAGCTGAGAGCTCAGTTGCACCAATGTTCTGTCCTATTTAGACCTCAGTGTAGCCATGGGCTTTCAAAATGCAGTTTAGTTGCTCAGTAAAAAAAATAAGTAAATATACTCCACTTGATGACAAAAAATTAACTGCATTATGTTAGTTTGATTTGAGAGAAATAGTTTATGATTACAAAGAACATTTGTTGAATGGGGGGTAATGGCATTTACTCCTGTTTTGCACATGAGTGGATCAGGTCCACTCACAGGCACACAAATACAACTTTAATAAAAAAGGGGTGTGTGTGTGTGTGTACATGTGTCTGTGTGTGTGTGTGTGTGTGGGGACACACACTATCACAGGCTAATTTGAAGTGAACACAAAATTCTGACGTAGAGTTCTTGCCGTTCATGCAGTGCCATAATAGACATGAAGAGTGCAAGTTTCTCCAATGAAGGCAGGGGGTGCCAATGTGAAAAAAACAGGCTGAAATATGTTGCTTTTAGCTCACAGACATCCACTGGAGCGCAATCAAACCTCTTTTTGTTTATTTTCTTCAATGAACGTGAACATTAAAAGGCCTCAAGCCAACCCCAAAAACAGACTGCTCCCTTGGCCTTTTCAGTAATGAACATTCTGCCATATTCCACATCTTTAGAGACATCATTGCTGTCTACTCTTTAAGACTGTTATGGTTCAGTTCTTTGCCTTTCTTACTTGGCTATTTCAAGTCCCTCTCTACTGTAAACCACTCCTGCTTAGGCAGTTATAGCGATTCATGGCTCTCATATGGTTAATTTGGAGTACCGTACATTGTGCAGTGGGTGAGGGTTTTGCTGGACTGTGCAAGCCATTAAATGACCATCATAGATCCATTAACTATGTGCAGTGACTAGAGATTAGAAATTTCACTAACAGGGTTATTTTTTACAGAGTCAATTATGATGGATGGTTTTAATTTGACAGAGGGTGCGCCTGAATGATGGTGGAGAATAGGAGGTCTGTAGGCGCTAGATAAGTGAACGGGTGTTCAGAGGATGCCGTCCATAAATATATGAGCCTCCTGTACACAATGGTTTCCATTTTGTGGATCTCATGAATTAGGTTTTATCTCTCACCTAATCGAAATATTTCACTGTGATCTCATATCTAATCCACCATTACAGACTGGAAAGAAAACAAATTGAGGAAGTGGCTGCCTTAGTGTGTGAGTGTGTGTGTGTGTGTGTGTGTGTATGTGTGTGTGTGTGTCAGGGGCGGGGGCCTGAGTGACATTCCTGTGAAGTTTCTATTGTGATTCTGATCAGCATAATAATAAGATGGTGCTCTTGTTCTCCATCATGCCTGGCTTTGCCCCCCACACACAACATTCCTCCTCTGGAGAATACCCATTATTGCTTCCGCTCCGTCTCCGGCACCCGGCTTTTGGTCACCCAGGATAAGAGCAGATTTCATTTTTGCCACAAATTGGATCACGGTGTGAGGTCTTTTTGGTGCACCGGCAATGGCAGCGATTGATGCCGTACCTTGGTGAGCTAGATGTCTGAAAATATAGCCTGCTGCTACATTGTAGCCACACACAGAACATGGTCTCAAATGTTTGAGAATGTAGCCTGCAGCCACAGCACAGAGGACTCTTAATAAATAACGACTGTCTTCAGCTTGGTTCCTATATCCCGAGATCAATTTAATATTGAGGGAAGGGGATCAGTAATTAAATTGTTTCAACCTTCACTGCTATCCTTCAAGGCTTTCAAAGACATTTATCTGTTTATTGTGTGATGCATGTCTGGTAAAAGCAACCATCTTTGTCCCCAAGACCCCTTTCAAGGCATGTCTTAGCAAGTTCTTGTTCTGTACACTGAAGCAGAGCTGTAAAAGTTAGCCAAGGATAAAATTGAATTTAGACCTTAAATATTCATTGTAACCTGAAAAAAAAATCCCTCTTGCCTTTAACATGGCCTCCCATTTTCTTTGTTCAACAGAGCTTCAAACAGGACCCTTAAAAGCCTAAGGCAGGAGCAGCACATTTTTTTCTGTGTAGCTAAAAAAAAAAAACAGGACAAAATTTGAACAACGAACAGCTCTAACATAATGGTTGATATTTTGGAATGGGTCTGAATGTTTTTTTGACTGGACTACAGCCAGCAGGCTCTTAAATGTCTGTATATGTTCTAATAATTCCTGTAGGGGTGGGCTAAGCTTTCTGAGATTTGCCACAAATGATGTACAGCTGGCTATGCTGAAGCTTTAACAGACTTTTCCACATCCTTTCATATTATGTACATGAACTATATCTGATATATATGCAGTGCATATCCCAAAAATGAATGTCAGTTAGGTCTTCCCGATATGAAATCCAGTGTGAATAGCCCTGTTGTTCCAGGTCACCGAGGGCCATCAGTATGACAAAAGTGCGATAACTGAATAATACAATAACTGAACATTAACTGAATGGGGCACAGTAACTTACTTTCAGTTAAATTTCCCTGTACCCAATTCAGCTAACGTTAGCTGCCAGTTTGATGTTTAGTCCATGGTGTATCAAATTTTCTGGTTCTTTTTCCTAGAGACAGCACTCCGTGACCTGGAACAACAGGGCTAGGGACTGATTCACACCCGAATTCTTCTTTAATACAACCGAACTATCAACAACATCAAAAATATTTTTATGGCGCAAGCTACAATACACCCCTAACATGTATTATATAAGAGTCTATTCTCCAAGAGATGAAAGGGCAGATATGACAAGAAATACCTGACTGTCAGAAAGCTTACCTTTTGATAAGGTTTTGCCCTACAGACTTTTGGATGTCAAACCAACAGATTTATCAGGAGACGGTGTGACTATTGAGTTGTGCGTTCCTTTGGGCCGGCAACAAATTACAGCAAGACGTATAAATCAATAACTACACAAAAAAGCAAGGCATAACATTTAAAGGATAGATCCATTATACAGAGGCATGCACTTTTTCTATGACCCTGTTACTGACTTTTTTTGTGAAACCTCACTGCTTAGCAACATTAGCTATTTGACATTTGAATTTGAGCCATCACATATGTGTGTGATTGTATGGACAGTTATTGCAAATAAGTTAATCTAAAATCCTAATTCAAGACAAAACCTAATTAAATGGAAAAAGACCCAAAGATCCTCCGGTCTTAAAATGAAGCCAGTATCCAATAATATAAATATAAATGTATTAGATAGAATATAAAATAATGCCTCCAAACTCCCTCAGCAGGAAAGATTCAGTAGGGCTTGGCATAACATTACCCTGCTAGGGTTTTGGGGGAAAGGGTTAATTTCCAATTCAACTAGAACTGACAGGTCAAAACAAGCCCTGCATAAGTTACAGTTTTTCACTGACCACTGAGCAATGAAAAATATGACATTTTCAATTCTGTCATTCTGTAAACGATATGTCTGCAAAATGTTTAACTGCCTGTCAACAGCCATGACAATCTCGTGGCATGAGACTGTAACCAGCAGGTGAAAAAAAAAAAAAAAAATTATGGTGATGCAGGAATTTAACATCTGCAAGGAAACAGCTGTGTGTCCTTAAAAAAATAGGTCAAAGTCATTAAAGTACGTCAGTACAATCAGATGCATTAAACTTACATGCTTGTATATTTCATTAAGGGCATGACATGGTTTTTCCAAAAAGTCATTTTTGGGATGGAATTCTACAAATTCAAAACTGTGGACTGATCAACTAAAACTGCACATTTTATGCCATTTTGAGAGCCGTGTTGCATCTGTATTTTAATGGATCTTTGCCACTTCTCAGTGTGTGGCAGCTGAGAAAATATCAACCACTGTGGCCATGATGATCCATTAATAACACAGAACGACAACTTGAAGCGCCCACATTTTTTCACCAGATGCTACTTAAGTGACTGGAATCCAGTTTGCAAAAGCACATTCGCATCATAAAAATGTAAGATCTCTACCTCTCTCTCTACTCTGCTTCACAAAAACATCTGGTGAAAGCATATCACCAGTATACAGTATATATAAAAAAAACTCTTCACCACCACAAACATCTGCTGAGCACGGAAAAACCCTGTGAGTAGTAATTTCCAAAATATCATGTAGCCTTCATACAGTAAAGACATTTGAAACTGTCGCTGCAGTGGCAAAGCTATGATATGATATAAATTCAAGGGGTTCTCCTGATCCCAGACTCAGCAGTTTCTCCTCTGCATTCATCTTGAATCTGGGTCACGATTGTGTTAGAAGTCTCTCTGGCAGCAGTTTTCAAATGCCAAGTCTTCCTGGTCCCATGTGACACTTTTTGTGTGTAGATGATACTGGTATTTTCAATGTAAGATGACAGCTTTTCCAATTAAAGGCCAACTGCCATCAAGATACTGGCACTACCATTCAGCAGGCTCAAATCAAAAGGGACCACTTACCAAAAGCCCAATTTATTTTTTCTTATCAGGTAAAGGTTAGCATATTCAGTCCACCGTGGGCAAACTTGAGCTCAGGCTAAAGCCTAAGAGCCTAAGGTAATTTTCAAGAGATTTTACTAATGGCAAAAGATTAGAGGAAACATCACCTCAAGATTACACCAGGTCATGTGGCAATTGCAACAGATTAACCCTTGTCTGTCTAATTGATATCTACAGTATACACAAGGACTTCACCAGGCAAAGGGACTTACTAAGGCCAGAATTGTGAATTCAAGAAGGGGACAGCACCAGGGAAGGCAATCACCAGATATTTCTTACAGGAAAAATTGAATGAGGCTCTTGGATAATGAAATCAGCAGTAGTCTGTTTTCACGCTGTAGGTGTTAATATTGCCAGCCCATTACTCTCCCCTCATCTATTAGTCATGAGGAGGACCTCTTCAACACCGTCTCGCCTCCCTCCTGTGATTTGTCATGGATCCACTGCCTGCGGACACCTCACATTGATTGTTTTGGAGGCTACCCCGATGCACAGGGCTCAGCAACCAAACAATACAAGCCTTTCCTACATTCTTTCCAGTTCTCCCCCCAAAAAACACCATACTCTGCTCCAAACACTGTCCATGCCCCCACCCCCAAACAAACACACACGCACACACCACTGGCTCCAGTGGATGGGGCCTCCAACTGCGTCCATGTCCCCTCAGGCTGTGGCCAAAATTAAAATGGCCAATCTGCCCATGGCCCCAGGTGCAGGCTTACAGCCATATGTTTTAGGAGTGTCTGTAAAATTGGGGTTTTGGGTGGGGTGAGGGTGGCAAGGCGAGGGGGGACTCCCTAACAAAGACTCTTGCAGTTATCTAGCCTATGTCCTTGAAGTCTTTTGCAGTTAACCACTGCTTGGTAGTGGAGTCAGAATTCTGATCACAGCACGTGTGCAATGGTAGAGCTTCCACAAGTAAACCTTGGGGTTCCTATTATGTTTTGGCCAAGGATAAATTATTAAGATACCCCACTGCCTGAGCGTTGAGGCTTGTCCTGACCTTCAACTGTAGACAAAAGCAAAATCAATAAGCCCAGCATTTTTTGTTTGTTTGTTTATTAACACCATCCAACTTTCCAAGTCATGCTAAACAGATGTCCTAATTCATGCAAATGTGAGCCCACATGGCCATAATCAAGATGGGTGTTATTTTAACAGCATAATGTCAACATAAACAACAGCCACAACTATACAGTGATTACCGTGTATAAATAATATCATAGGTTACTGCCTAAGGACGAACCAGATAAGATAAACAAACGAATGCAATGGATTTTTGCCACACTGGCAACTGTTTGAGCAATCTCATCACTCCTTGCAGAGCCTCTGTGGCATCTCCACATGGATGGTGGGTGGTAAATTGGTTATGGCAGCTCTGCCTCTCGTCCTACAAATCTCCCTTCAATTAAGACGGCGGGTGAGAGTCTACGATTTACCCCGACTCCCCTGAACCTCTCTGCCCTTACAGCCGAGTAATTACTGCTCAGGCGGCGCGTGCCGCCAGACCTCCCCCATCATATCACTGGGACTGCTGAATAAACACAACCCTATTTAGCACCACAAGGTCAAACGCAATGTGTCAAAACATGCACAAGCTGCCTGGACCCCTTTTAAGATGTGAAAAGGCATAGAGGACAAAAGAGGTCATCAAATTATTCCATTTAAGCACTATGAAGGCATAAAATTGGGGCTCAGTGAATTTGGTCTGGGTGGGTATTTTGAGGGGTTCGTTTTCATTGCTTTCCCTCCCACCATCCCATCTTCAAACCCTAAGCTTCAAGGGGATGTAAAGCCTTAATTCTGACATTAGATTCAAAGAGAATTGCATCACCCTCTCCACTCCATTTCAGCATAGCGTGTCGAATGTACAATTCTGCAGATCCATGCAGAAAAATGAACCAGCAAGAATCAAAAACAGAAAAAAAAAAAATCACCATTTAAACTGCACAAATCTGTATAACACTTCCTACAATCATTGTATCCTTGTCATTAGAACAGGACAGGTGAGAATGATGAAATTATGTAGGTTAAAAGCGAACATCAGACAAAAGCCAAAGATGGGCTAATGGACAACAGAGCTAAGGAGAGCAGAATGCAGCCAGAGGAGGCCAGTGTCATTCTGATTGGCCAAGGGATGCATCAGGCACCATAGGAGGCATACCCGTTGAAAGCAGACCTCCCAACCAAACCACAGGGTGCCCACCTGCTGTGCTGCAGCTCCTGTTTCCCACTCAGATAGGACAGCTCTTGGGAAGGAAAAAGTGAATCTTTCCCTCACTGTATATGATACAGTCCAGACATATTTAATGCTGGAGCTTGTTCAAGGAGATTGCAGCCTGGAGCTTAATCCCATGGGCTGAGCTAGATGAAGGGACTTACCAACCTGTCACTTAAACTAAAGAAAATATGAGAGGTGCGCAACATAAATTTGGTCCTGCTAAAGATTTCTACCTTATTAAAGGCCTAGTTTGGTCTACAGTCTATTTTTGTTACAATACTGAATGTGGCAACATGTTTCACTTTGCTTACCAGAGTCTATCTGACACATGCTGCCCTTAAAGGCCCATACAATAGGACATGCTGCCTGACCCCAGCGTCTCAGTTCATTCCCCTCGCACATCTATCTTGCTTTCAGACCGTCGCTGACAGACTTGACCTCGGGAGAGTGAGAACATATTCCCTAAATTCACACGCAGAATTGAAAAGCACAAAAGGCATTAAAACAAGTGCCTCAGTCAGTCATGTGGAGGGGCGTTTGCTTCTTGGTGTCAACCAGTAGGCGTGACCTCCATTTCATAACAAACAACACACGCTTGCCCGCCAACGCTCCCACCCCCTCGTTCATCACTGTCACTGATGTGGCGACAAGTGCTCTCTCGCCACCTACCCTCACAGCAGCTTTCCAGACACAAGTCTTCAAGGATGCACAAAGACAGGCTCCGCTGTCGATTGCAGAGATGTGTTAGGCCTACATCACAGGAAAAGTCATTAGCATTGATGCTGGGGACTGACTCTGTCTGAATTGATGCATTACTAACTGATCACCCTGAGGAGGTGAGCCATTGGGTTAATATGCAGCTTTGTTTGCTTGTGGAGCCTTGTATCACATATAGTCTTTCAGCACAGAAATAAACACTGACGGTTTGAGTATGTGTGAAAATAAACTGTAAAGACAATAGGTTCTTAATCATCAGTCAGTAAAGGTTGTTGTCATATGTATGATAATGCACTGAGCACAGTAATAAACAGGCTATTTATGATCCCAAATGCCAGAGTCATTTTCTATTTCGTGAACCCCCATCTTCACATAATGGGTATGCAAATGGCATCAGCTGACCAAACCATTTGTGCAGAATATTATCAGTCAATGCTGAAAGAATTAAGGATGCTGAATCTGCTTTCGTAGCTGCCAGAGACACCACATGAGTAAGCAGACAGTGAAGATCATGTATCGAGACAGAGAGCAGACTGCTCAGCACACAGTCTTGCCCCAGAGAGGGGAGAATGAGCTGGACCAATCAGCAGGGCACCATCCGCTCCTTTGTTCCTGCTATTGTTACAAGCAGCGTTTTTTAAAATTGCTCACATCACATTTTTCGACACCAAAACAGTAGCAATCCGGAGGAGCTAAAACACTTGCATTTCTCAACACTAAAACAATAGCTCTTTTCATTGGAAACTTGCCCAGATATCTCTGAAGAATAAGACATAAGCCTGTGAAACTACAGCATCATAATTACCTCTTCAAATTTAAATAAATTAAAACTGCTGATCTGGAGGTTTGGATCACTGCTAACAAGTACTTGTGGAACTTCAACAAAGGTGCCAGAATAAGCTTCAGACACTACAAAAGAGAACTGAGGAAAGAAGACACATAATTTCACGGAAGTGTTGCATTACAAAGATGAGGGATTCAGAGGTAGTATAATTTTGTGCACCCCTGCTACCAGGGCATAGCCTGGTGAACCATTTCCTTCCTTGCAGGCAGATACTTTCTGTGAAAATTGACTGCCCAGCCAAAAATGTGTCAGACAAAACTTAAACTAATGGAGAGATCCCTGACTGTGCTGTAGCAAAATGTGAAAATATTGACCGGAGGAACTAGGCGACACCAGCCTGACTAACCAAGGCAAGGACAGGACCATGTTCTCAGTCCAGTTCTCTCTGTTCACTAAGACCATCTTTACTCCTAGCCAGTCATAATAGTCATCCATTGTTGTCTATGACTCACACAGAGGGCATGCCTCCCACCCTTTTGGGAGAGGAGAGGCTGAGTGAAATGTCAACGAAATGTCAATGAGGGCAGGTCGTCCCCTCAGAGGGGCGTTGGTGAGCCAGAGTGACCGTCTGTGCGGATGTCTGGCCTGGCCTCCCGGGCGAATGCTAATACAGACGGGGAGTCCCAGGCCTACCGTCTGAGGCGATGAGGGGTTAAACGAGTTTTTAATGAGGCAAATGAGACGATCATCACCAACGACGGGAAAGCAGAAGTAGTGGGTTGTGTGTGTGTGTGTGTGTGTGTGTGTGCGTGTATAAAATAAAAATAGTGGATGAGAAGAAATAAGAACTAAATAGAGAAAAACAAATAACAGAACGTAGAATGTAGATAAAAGCAAAATACATACAGCTATTCAAAAAAACTGTTTGCTCTAAAACAAATGTGTACAAAACTGCATCTTCTCCTTCGTAGGAACATGGTTTCTTAGAGTGATACGGCTGCAGAAAGCACTACAGAATGCAATTCGTCTCCACTGACAGGGCGCAGGCTGTGAATTATAAGTCGCATACAAATGCAAGGCCACATTTGCTGACTCTCAGAGGCACAGGGAAGCAGGGCATTCCACCGGAACAATGCAGCAGTAATCCTCTATAGAGTAATACTTATTCCCTCTGAATACAGAAAGAATAAATAACACAACATGAACGGGGGGAGAAAATGGGACAGTGGTATAATAACATAGTGACAGGCCCAGGAGCTTAAAGAAATGAAGAAAATTCTACAGGCAAACAGAGAAATATACAAATGATGATCCCCATGTGAATATGTGTAGGCAAATGTAACCTGTGTGCGTGTTAAACACACAAACAGAAAGAAAGAGAGAGAGAGAGAGAGACGGGAAGGAGGTGACACTAGACCTCCTGGAAACCAAAATCAAACCACCAACTTGGAGAAAAAGAGGATTGCTTGTCTGCTCCACAGATACTCTGAAATGCAGATGATTAAACACTTAGGGAAAGGGCCAATGGCTGCACAAAGAATCTACTCTGGGCCTGGCGTCCCTTACTCTTGGTTCAGGGAGATGCACTTGGTGGCAATGGGGAGCTTGTGAAATATTTTTGGCACATTTAGGCTAGCCGTTTTTATCAAAGTCATTTTGATAGCACAGGATAGTATGAAAATAAGAGCACAACTGTCATTTCTTTTAGGCCAATTCCATCTGACACCCATGTCAGTAAAATGCCTGTGATGTGAGTGACGGGGAGGATTTGCTGTATTCATGAAAAACAAGATATTTACTGTAAATAATATCATAGATAGATAGATAGATAGATAGATAGGTAGATGTACTGTATTGATCCCTGGGAAACTCATTTGCAGTTGCAGCATGACATGCAGGACAAACACAATAACTGTACAACACAATAACAATACAAAGAGGAGAAAAAGCACATTAAGAAAATATACAATATACAACATGAAGTGTAAAGATATACGATATGAAGTGTACACTTGCTCATGCTCAGTCACATCTATTACCTGATATGGTAGCGCCAAATTACCTGAGATGGAAGTACCAAAGGTGCCGAATGAACAAATGATTTTGTTGACACACATTTAAGTTGTGTCAAAACATAAATGACTGACAGGTGTCCTTTTACAGAAAAGCCAGCTGGCTAGGTACATCAGTGTCATATGTGTTGTTGATACATGGCGAATCTATTTGGTTTCACCACACATTCAAGTTGTATCAAAACACCGATGACTGACAGCTGTCCAGGGGTGTTTCCCAAAACCATAGTTAGTTGCTAACCAGTTAGCAACTTAGTGGGTTGGCAATGGGAAATTGCATTACAACCAACAAAGTAGCTAACCTCGTTAGCACCTACGAAACGGGAAACGGGACACAGAGCCATTTCTAATAAGTAGGCACAGCCACTGAAGAGACTTCAGTCAGACACCAGCATTGACGCTTCAAATCATGGGCAGGCTGAGTGAGCACACAATGGCAGAGCAGACTGAACTAACAGGGGAAGGAACAGGAGCATGAACGAAACAGGTCTCTTTGATGGTGGTGAATAATAAAAGAAACAGAGGGCTTGCGTTAGCATATCCTGCCATTATTCCCAGATGACCTTTCACCCCTGCAGGAAAGAGACACTGTTGAGTCTGAGAGGGCTGTTGGCAGAGGACCCTGGCTCAGGGAGCAGAGTGGATGTTTGGCCTGTCAGATGGAGAGGAGATGAGATGACACACTGGGGGGCAAATACCTCTGCTGCTCTGATCAATTATTTACCCTCATGGCCAATATGAGGGTGAATGCACCCTAACATGCATTAATGGATCCAACACAGATGCGCGCACACACACACAAACACGCATGCATGCACGCACACACAAGCAACAATACGCGCTTTCCTTTTACTGAAAGAAGGCCACTCTAACATCCAGTGACCAAATAAAATAGGTTTCACGAGAACTGTATATGTATGAGTGTGTGCGTGTGTGTGTGTGTCTAAGACTGAGAGATGTGTAAAACTCGTAGCCTAGTTCTAAGATTTACTACACAGGTACAGACAGAGACAGTCTTATTTTTCTAAAAATATGCATCACCCAAGGTGGATTCCCCAACCTCAACACTGTGTCCAGCATATCCCTAAAGCAGGGTGGGATAGAGTGGGAGGATTTTGTGTGTGTGTGTGTGTTTGGGGGGGGGGGGGGGATTTGGGGAGGGGGTTGGACAGGGGTCATTACTGAAATAGGATGCGATCATGTTGGGTCACCAACCCCCAGGGCACGACCAAAATGAGAATGACAAAAGCATAAGGTCACATATTTCATCACCACACTCTGGTTCCAAACGAACGGCCCTTCCTACACATTTCCTAAAAATGGCTCATCGTCTCCTAAAAACAGCTCCTCTCCTCTGTACTCGTGGAAGAGGCCCTGAACAAACACCCCCATCCACGCACAGGAACACAGTCAGCTGAGGAACACAACCAAACTGCAGCCTAAGGACACACTACAGCACATGGAGACAAGGCTGTTTGCATAGGAGCTCTCCTTGATTTTCCTTATCCAAATACATCTTTGCAAATACATAGATCTTGTTATAATTTCTCATGATGAGCTTGGCTATACACAGCTGCACAGCAGCACTGTGCAAACATAGCCTTGCCCACTGATACTGAGATGATATACTGTATCCTCTTATCGCATTCAAGTGGTCTTAACTAAACGAACTAGTGACAGGCCCACTAATTCGACACGACACAAAGATATTGACCATGAGTGAGCACACAAAGAGCCAGGGAGAAATGCATGATATCAGTACAGCGCCACAGGCAAATGTAGGCCACCAGATCTGAGCATCTCACTATACAGTGGCAGGCCAACAAGCAGGGAGGGTATACAGTATTTGAGGCACAAGGCTGAAAGAAGGCACCCGGGCACATGGGAATGGGTGCTGAGCGGGACAGATGCATTGTGCATTAAAAAAAAAAATCCCTCATGTTTAAACCCAAAATCAGGACAGATAAATAAATGTGCACATTTTTCCGCTCTCTCCCAAAGGCGACACGAGGGAAAGATGCAAGAGATACGAGGGTTTCAAATCACCGGAAGAGAACCACAGCACAAGGAGATAGAGATCAGAGGCGCCCCGTTCCCAGCCTACATTTACAGGACCAAACAAAAACACACCGAGGGAGGCCAAGGATGCCGTGTGAGTTTTGACATTAACCAACAGATTATAACCCCCCCTCCCCCCCGACAATGTAATCAGCCAATCAACCTGGTGAAATATACACACACAGACCTCCATTCAAAAGGTTTAGCTATTCCCAGTTGAGCTGGAAGAACAGTTTAGGGAATTTGCCTGATGCAGCAATGGTCGGTTGACTAGCAATGCTCGTTAATATTCATGTTTTTGGCGTTCTGATGTGGTTTACAAAATAAATAAATAAACACCCAGCACAGCTTTGATCTTTTCTCATCAACATTAAGCTGGGTGCATTCTTGATGAGCAGAAGTCATGTCTTTATACAGAGAGCAATGAGGGGATTGCATTCATTAACGGAAAAAAAAAAACAACAAAACAGGATGCAGAACTCACAAAAAAACACACATCCTCTGATGGATGAAGAGAAAGAGCAGGCTTTCTTACATCTCCATCCCTTATCTGCAGCTTCAAAAGAATGAGCTTATTTTCAAAGCATACAAAGGACAGAATCAGACTAGACCCATTTCAGCTATCAGGATGGCGCTCAATCAAACATGATCAGAGGGTCCACAGCCCTGGCTGGAATCCTGTGATGTGTCTCACCATTCAGCTCTCTGCCAAGATTCCACTTGAGACACATCCAGCGCTCCAGAGAAGTCAGTGAAGCTTGGCTTTTTGACACCAGTGGTTGAGGCAAGAGAAAACTCCTTTCAAGCGTGCGACTGACACCTCTCGCACTGGCAGACCAAACATGGCAGACAGCACTCCTGGCTTAGCAACAGAGGAGTCGGCTAGGGTGGGTTAGCAGTAATGGAGGGGGTTTTGGGAGCGAAGCTCAGGGGCTGTGGGAATCTTCACATACAACCCCAAACTACAGAGAGACGCTCTGCAGCATCTCCCAGGATTTCTCTCTTGATCCAATGAGTATAAGTGGGTCACACAAGCGCCAGGGGTTGGATGCAGCGCACAAACATCCATGCATCCAATATCATATAAATTTATGAAAAAGCAGATTGTTGTTGAGGTTTGGTGAAAGCCGCACTGACGTATTCTATTCCACCTGGAACATGATTTGAATCAGAACTGTTTCAACACGATTTGCAGAAGTCTTGTTGAACAAAGTTGACATGCATTATAGATTCCACACTGCGGTTTTAACCACCAGATGAAGCAATGCATCACGACTGACAAGTTAATCGGCCAGCAAATGATTTTTTCACTAATAACTTCCTGTACAGATTTTTTTATCCAAAGAACAACACGTGTTTACTCGCTATAGTCAATCACTCCTAAAAGACTGCAATATTCTAGAATACAGTCGTTTGCTAGAACCTTGGGAGCAGGCAGGGTGCATCTTTATTAAACTACTTTTATAGACCAGTAATACCGACTGAACCAAAGGTTGAAATACTTTTAATAAGGGTGTTATGGTTACCATTCGTAAGCGCAGTGATATGGAACGGTGATTAAAATTTTTCTGATCTACTTTCAAGATAGCCAGTTTTACAAAATTAATTACCACCTCTTCAGCCAATCAGAAAAGAAAAACCCATTGTTAAGGGAGATAAAGACCAGTAATACTGACTGAAGAAAAGTAATCTTTAGCGACTCATTCCTGCTTGTTTCTTTCTGACTAACTGAGCCGACTCGTGATATGAACGATTTCCTATTTGACTGGACTCCTACACTGATAACATGAAAGAGGAATGAAACTGTAAAGTTAAGATAAGGAGATTCTGTCAAGTATCCTGTGGCTCCTTTATATTGCACGTCTTAATGTCAAAAATGTAAGATACTGAGAGGCAACTCATGAAAGATTCAGAACATCAGATAGGCATGTCTGAGGAAATAAAAAAAAAAAACACAACTCTATGAAGACTACAAAGACTTATAGAAAACTTAGAATCAATACAGAAAGAATTGCTTTGATAATAGGAAGTTTCTAAAAAGTTTTAGCAGGAGAAATGGAGCAGCAAATATGCCTGGCGGGGTAGATCGATTCGAAAGGACCTCTGAACTACTGCCAAGCCTCTAGCTTGTTCATCGGTCCCTGGGTTGTAATTGACAGATCACAACTGAGAGGCAGGCTAATGAGATAATATGATTTATTGGTTTACTGCTGGAAAGGAGGCTCAACTTTCTTGGTCTGATTCAATCGATGTTGAATACAAAGTTTAACTCTTGTTTATTACAACCAAAGGCTATTCATGTTGAAATATAGTAGCTTGTCAGAGAGAACAATATTCTTGATTTTTGTTTAAAACTGTTGAGACCCTTAAAACCCACCACCCACTAATCACACAAAGCTTTCCTTATTAAAAGCCTTTCTGCTGTCTTTAGGGCAACACTTAATTAGAGGACGGCTGATGTAACCCAATGTTTCAAAGATGGTGTGTTCCAACAGAATGAGTTTTATATACTGAATCTGTCAGAGTGTCACCTTGGGAAATGCAAAACAAAAGAGGAGCAACCATTTGACAAGGGAACAGGTGTTGTGTGTGTGTGTGTGTGTGGTTCTACCCAACACCGTATTTCCTCAGCTCACTATATTAGCTTTGTGTCAAAGCACGTAAACGCCACTGCTCAAACAGACAGACCTGACAAGATACTCAAGGTGAAATATTACTAAGGACATAACAGCAATAGAGTTAAATCTTTACAGCTGAACCTTGCTGTGTCAGACCAACACAAGACCATAAACATGGCTGAGTCTGACTTCAAAAGCAGGCACAGCAAAGCATTTTTGCGTTTATCTGGCCTTAAACAGAGGTTGAATAAAGGGGGATGAGAAAGTGGGTGATCTGGCCAATTCCCAGGCTGATGGGATGAAAGGGAAGAGAAAACAACAAAAAGACAGTCAAAAACAAAAGGAGGGAGGAAGAGGATATGGAGGAATGCAATTATTAATGAAGACAACACATCATGTCAGTTGTGAGGAGAGGATTTGGGGGTTGGGGTATAGAGATACTCCAAAAAAAAACTGAGGTGTTGAGGACATACACAGGCTGAGGGAAAGACATGGTTAGGCTCTTGAGATACCGCCTCAGGGCATTTTGACAGAACCCCCAGGTTTGGCCTGCCTGTGAGCTCAAGGCCCTCTAATTCACTTTAAAGCAGGCAAATAAAAACGCCCCCTCTTCATTTTACTTTACAAGAACGTAAATTTATTCATGGCCTCCCAGTGCAATTCATGCTGTGGAAAGACTTCAATTAAATCTTGAGGCAGGGCGTTAAGATAATAAAACATGACCAGTGTCATAAACCATAGCCAAATTCATATGAATGTCACCACAGTTAAAGCCTTGAATGAATCATCCAAGACGTTTTGAAGCCTTAGACTTTACATTATTGATGAAATAGCTTTTTCCTGTTTTGAAGTAAATGCACCTAAGCCTTCAGAAGCACACGTTCATCTTCCTCTTGGCCTATAGCCATACACCAGCTAGGCCTAGCTAACACATTTGTAAATTAAAAATGTTGCACTAATTTTAAGATGGCGAATAATATGACTGCCTACAAAGATTCATAACAATAAACACAGATGAACTAAAAAACACACACACACACACACACACACACACACACAAAATCACTCACATGAAGGTGAAGAAGGAAGCTCAAAACCTTTCAGACAAAAGACCAGATTACTCCTTTTACACACCTAAGAGAAATAATAAGCTATTCTTGTGGGGGTGGGGAGCACTGCTCTTGCTTCCTCTCCTGGAGGCCCCCACCTCCATCTCCCCATCCTTTTTCTACCTCTCTCCCTGTCCATTCACCCACTACTCCACTCTCAAATACATCTATCTCCGTATCAATGGACAAATCTGGAAAGGGGAGAGGGCCATTGTCTAACTGCCACAGTCAATCATGTATAGGGTGGTTTCCTGATGCTACCAGAGGAGCGCAGCACATCACACTGAGATTCTCATTACAGCACGTGGCGCAGACCATGAAACAAAACCACATCGCTTCATTATGCTGGGAAACTGTGATAAGTAGATAAAAGCTCCCTCCCCCTCGATGCTAAACACATACAAACACGTGCGCTCACACAACAGAAACACAAAACACACAACAAACGTCAGTTCACACAAGGGAAAATAAACAGCCCACCCTGGAGAGCAGGATACGCAGCCGCCCCCACTTTCCCCACTCCCCACCGGGCTAAAAGGTCTACAAGACAATCCCTAATGCACCACGTAATGGGCCTTTTCCCAGTCAGAGTGGCCAGATCAGCCATGATGCTATTGCCAGAGGCTGAGCACAGCGCACCCTCAGGCTCCTGTTTATCACTCCGATCCCCCTCCCCTGCACTTCAAATGCAATTACACCTACATGAGCAACCGCAGGGAACTCGGCACTTAACAGGAAGGGTGAAATTGGGCGTTTCAAGCCAAACAACAAAATGTACTTGAAATAGTACTTTTCTCATTTAATTATTTTCATCCTCAATTCTGTAGGAAATCTGTGAGCTAAAAGCAGAAGTAGTCATGTCTGTTTCTATGATGCAGACACACAGACACAGATACACACACACACACACAATCTTTAATTTGTAGAACATTTTGCATTTTGTGTTTGTCTCCAATCAAAGCAGGCCTAAGCAATGGGAAAAAGAGACTTGAGGAAGTGAAGAGCTTCTTATTTTATGTACATAAACATAAAGTTCATTTTAAGTAAAGACACTTCTTCTGTGGATTTCATGAATCTTTTGTGATATATATTTGAAAATATTCAGAAGGCTTCATAAACATGTTTTACAGAAAACTGATCCTGTAAATCAAATGTATGGAGAAATTTGATGTGATTCAACCCAAAAAGATCTACAAAAACATAAAATAGATACAACATAGACCAATAGCAACCCGGCTTCTAACATTGAACATTCCTATTGGGGCATAGGAAAATGAAACTGAAAGTGAGTTTCTGTGCCCCATTCAGTCAGTGTTAGCTGAATCAAATTTCCTCATTACTTTTCCTACCAACACCTTTCTGTGACCTCAAACAACAGGGCTATAGAATGATTCACACCAAATTTCTGTTTTATAGATTTTATAAGCTATAGACAGATAGTATGCAAGTATTCTCAAGTTGGATGGTTCAATCTTTATGAGACCTTTCAGGTACAGTTAGCAAACAATCAATGTTAGCCATGCCTTTTCAATAAACACTGGCAGGACTATAACAGTCTCAGATAAGATAATCTATGCCAGTGTTTGAATGTCTGTGTGCAAATGAACTGATGTCTACAATACACGAGAGCACGTTGTCCGCAGAATCGATGCATTCGTTTTTGTTAGCAGGTATCTGTTTTGCTCTGTTGTCACCAACAACAGAAAATCTACAAGCTACAAAGTTGGTAACCTCAGTCACTCATGGCCAGAACTTAACACCCACAACAGGCCAGCCAGGCTCAATTACATGAAAACTATGGGAAATCTTAGTACTGCTCCCATTGATTTTCAATGAAACACCATTAAGTGGATCCTCCACTGTTCTACTTCGGCATGGCAGCCGTGAGAAATATGGGTTGAGGTCAGCCTCTGTCTCTCAATATAGCAACAGCAAGCCCGTAGTCTACTGTGGCGTACCCGTCACACCATCAGCAGCACTAAGCCACTGCCCTATATTAGAAACAGAGGACCAAATCAGAGCAGAGGGACACTTCAGAGTCATCTGTGTCTTATGATCGATCCTTGGATGCCATCCAAATTCAGTTTGTGCTCTTCGAGTGAGGACCTGACATGATGAAAACAACATGCACAAACAGAGCAAACGTCTGGTCTACTGGTGACCTCCATGTCTGTCATTCGCCACTTGCTCATCCACTATCTAATTCCAATTCCCAATTCTTCTGGGACAAGCAAGGCCATTTGTTTGACTTTCACAGCTTTCTGTCTGGCACTTGCCCACACTGAGAATCTTAATTATGGTATCTAGGGAAAGGAACAAAGGAATGAGCTAATGCACTGTCACTGCTTGTCAGCTACCCAGCTATTACTGCTTCATACTTGTCATTTTGTACATGTGCCATAGAAACTTTTTTATCCCATTATTTGAATAGAATGTACGAGGCTATGCATCACACCTACCTTCCCATAGGATGAAACTTCACAGCCATTCACTCCTTCATATAGCGAGTGCTGTCGTTTTCCCAGAACGCTGGATGCTGTGGAAAATTTGGTGGTGGTGGTAGTGTTGTCAGCATCAGCATCTTGTTTGGAGTCTGCTCCCTGCTCCACTGTCGACTTCTCTCCATCAAGCTGTTCTGGGGCAGTGAGGGGCTCTGTGGTGTCCCCTCGACCCTCAGGCTCTCCTTCCACCAGAGGGGACTGCTGCTGCTGCTGCTGTTGCTGTTGTTGCTGGTGGTGGTCCTCCTGCGGAGGCTCTGGCCTGGTGCAGAGGTCGTACATTTCTCTTTCTCTCTCTTTCCCTTTCTCTCTCCGGCCAAACACCCAGGCAGGTTAGTTCAGCCACATGAGGAGCACATCCAACACAGTGCCAGAGCCACACGATTGAGGGGTTTGGAACACGCCTTGTCAAGAAGAATATGGTTGAAAGGGAACTAATTACGTCCAACAACTTCAAAGACGAACAATGATATAGGCTCACCCTCTGATTTTTTTTCTGTCTGTCACTCAACAGCAATATCCGTGATGAAGCGAAGGAGAGACAAAACCTCTTTTAGTTAGCGGGGTAAATCCATCCAGTCCATTCGATTGTCCAGACCAAAATTAGAGTGATAAGATCAGTTTGCTTGCCACTGCAATTACCAGCCTTATCAGTAAGTAAATACAGCGCCTAATAAGTTTGTCGAGGCCTTTGATGGGAGGAAAATGGCATAGTCACAATGCAGTCTTGTCTGGCAGCTGCCTCTGCCTCAATGCTGGGGTATCAGTAGCCACAGTCACAAGACCAAAATAACCTCCCACTGGCTTAGAAACATCTCTGTCAACATTTTTAAAGACAACTTAACATGTGGTCCTAAAGAGAGAGAGAGCAAAATTACAGTGTCCTACTGGAAGTTCTCTAAAATAAGACAAGCCTGCTCCCAGAAACAGCTAATTACTGCCATAGAGCTCTCTGTGCATGTTAAAGAAAGCCAGAGAGAGGAGGTAAAAGAGAGAGATTGTAGATGGTCACATGCATACAGCTACAGTAACTGCGCTTCTATGACCAGAATCAGCTGGCTCTCTGCTCCATGGGCTAAGAGACTATGTCTTTCCAGGGCTCAAGCAAACGACAGTCCTCTTCTACCCAGAGCCCAAGCTGTCACTTTCTCTATCATGCAAATCCAGTAGCGGACGAGAAAACGGCAAGGAAGAAAGAGATTCTTTTTCCATCAGCAGTCCTCGGCTCTCTGTCAGATATGCTTAAAAACAAGAGCGGATAACCAGTGCCACTAACAGGTCTCCTCTTCAATCACCTCCTCTGCCTGCAAAATGAAGACAGGTGCTGTGCGGGGGTCCGTCCATATGAGGCACACATCACCCGTATCTACTCACGAAGCAGGGAAAACGTCATTGTCCATTGCGCTAGTCTGTTCCACGCATTGAGGTTCAATGAACTGCCTAATCACTGTTTGGGGCAGATAACCACATTAAGACGCGGGAGACAAGAAGAAGGAGGAGGAGGAGGGAGATTGCTGTGTGGGTGAGGGAAATGGTAGAGTGTGTATGTGTGTTTGTGTTAGAGTGGGGAGGGGGTGGGGCAGATGGGCTCAATCCTCCAATCATGCAAGGGCAAGTTCTGGGAGAGGGCCAATCCTGACTGCATCAGGAGCTCGTTTCCATGGAGATGACGCTGGAATGATGTTGGCTGCCTATTGATTGTTCAAGAGGCAGAGCAGAGCATTGCGGGGAGGCTGGAGTCAAGCTATGGGATGGTGCACACTCACTCAAAAAGCCTTTACCATAACCGTGCTCAACATAATTTTTTTTATAATCTACACTTATGCTGTACACAGTAACTTGATAGGTACACATACTCACAGCATTGATATAATGCACATTTTAGTACCACAAGCTTACATTTGCCTGCAAAGATTTTAATGCAATACAAATGCATGTCATCCTCCATATTGCCCTTCAGAACGTAAAAATACATCCTCGTGACAGCATTACAGTTAAATTTTTACTAATTATGACCTTCTGACAGATTAAGATGTCATACGAACGTTAATGTCAGACACCAGAGTGTAAATTTTAAGATTTACCATGGGGCTGTCCTGCTTCTCTCCCTAAATTACCTTTCAGCATTGCAAACAGACAGACGGGGAGCATCACCCCAGGGAGATTAACTTCCACCAAAATAGTCTAGGTACACACATTCATTAGTGTGTGTGTGTAAGTGTGTGTATGCAAATTTAGGAAACCATTACAACCATAAAAACCATTAACGGCCAATGAGGTACACATTAAGCTGCACTTCATTAAGACCAAGTCACTGTTAAAAGTGTGTAGGTGTGTGAGGGGGGAGGGGGGTGTTGTGTTGTAGCTTACTGCATATAATCAAAGTCACAGCTCAGCCGTTTGCCTCATCATGTTAAACACACCGAGTCGTGCTCTAACCAGAGAAGGCTCTAAGCATTCACCACACACATTTCGCAGAGCTGCTTCTTGCTCTCGAGTCATGGGGTCAGATTTATGACTACATTCACCTGACAGCCAAAGTCACCCTGCTCCCACCCCTCCCCTCTCCTCATCCTGAGTTTGGCACACTGCTGTTCTCTGTCGGTGCAGCAGAACGTTACCAGGAAAGTTACTATTCTGTTAGAACATAATGTACTGATGTACAACTGATGAACCATGGATGTAGCATTCCATAATCATAAGACATCTTCTTTTCTAAGACATGAACCAGCTAAGTTTATAAGGACATATTTTACATCAGCAAGTTTTAAAATGACATTTGGCAGCTGCATTCCCGATAAGTAGCAAAAAAAAAACTAATTATGCAAATAAATAATGATTTCATTTGAGGTATGACACTGAGCCAAGGAGATTAGGCTTCTCCCACCAATCCAAGTTACAACCCACTATCTCTAAATGAGAGCCTTTTGAGCTAACAGCACTGCTACTCTTGAATCACAGTAACGTGTTTGCCACCTTGCAAGTCAGGGCATAAGTAGTTTCTCTGTCTTAAAACTTCAGTATTCACTGCAGAAATGAGGCTAATGAAGGCTTATCGTGGAAAGGCAGACCCTGTGACTGCAATCAGCGGACAGAGCAGCACAGCTAGGCTAAAGCAAGCAAAAGTGATTATGTCCCTAAAACAGATAAGGTAGAGGAGTGTGAGAGGGCTCCAACAGCTCTGTGATGCTTCCCTCCCTTATTCTAAGTCGGGAGGAACTCACCAGGCTAAGCCTTTCCTGTCATAAGCACCTGCAGCGGAGATGGCACCATGCCAAGGGCTGTGAGAGATGCATCAGCTCTACCTGAACAGCTCAGAACCACTTTCATTACACCACCTAAAAAGTACAGTGTTTACCTGAAACTGCTGAACTGAAAACAACACACCTACAGCCACAGAAATAATAGACCACCACCTTCATCACACCCAAAACATAATCAAAGTCACTAAGAACTGAGTCCAGCCAGAGGCTCATCTCCATCCTCGTAAATGAATTCTTCCAGCATTCATTTCCAGTTCCTCTGAGTAAAATAACTTCATGGCCTTTCCTGTACCGTAACACACATACACACACAATTACAATTAATTCAACGCAGACAATAAAACACACAGCAGTGCCATAAAAGACAGTGTTATTAGATAAGCTGTACTGTGCCATTTATCTTCATGCTTTAATTGAACCAAATCCAAACATTATTCGTTTTATGCTCACTGGTAACAGGAAAAATTACCAAGAGGGACAGAGAAATGAGAAGATAAGTAAAAGGAAGAGAGAGAGAGAGAGGAAATACACAGGAAAATGAAAGCTAGCGATATCCCTGTTGCTCTCCTATGACAGTTATATTTTCACAATTTCTCCTTGCAGCAAAAATTCTAATTAGGAGCTGCCTACCTGAGCAGGACCTTGAGTGTAAATCGACTGCACCACAGCATGCTGTGTCTATCTCCAGCTCTCTACCTCCAACCCCCTCTCCCCCCTCCAAACTTGACAAGTACTCTCAAGGTCGTCCTGCTCCTAGTCCGTGCAAAATTCACAGACATGGTATGTGCTTAGCACAAATCTATGGAGATTAGCATGTTCTATCATGACCAGCGTGTGCAGGATCCCGCTGTGTAGCAGGTGTGCTGCTGTTGCTCACTAAGGTCGTAACAAGTAAAGTATATTGTTTTGGGGTTTTTTTGGAACAATTATAATAAACATGCAGAAATGCTTTAAATACTAAATGTATGCAGCACAAAAACTGCAAAATTACCAACCTACAAAAATCAACTTCATGAGCAAATTCATGATTGCTTTCGTAAGAGGTCCACTAGTTTTGGGAATAAGAGAGAATACAGTTTTGTACAAAATAGGATGTTTGCATATCAAGACAAGCCAAATGTCACTGAAATTTTATGTGGTTTTGTTATAGCGCAGAAAACAAAAGATGTGAACAGTATGATCTGTAGGCGTTATGAGGCCTCGGTTACATTTGTAAAATATTCATTCACAATGCAGATACTCAGTGGAAGGACACAAGCACTTATCACAACAGCAGAGAAACTTGATCAGGGGAGAGTTTAAACATTGTGTTTCGAGGCCACTGCTCTTCAAAACACTCTCCTCCATATAAAACAGTTTAAAATGTCCTACATCTGAACAAAACAAATAGTCCCCTTTGCCATTTCGTGCTGTGCCATTTGGAAAGTGCTCAAACTTTGATCAATTATTTAAAATCCCATCCATGGAGTCTGGAGCTGATTTTGGGAGGGGCACTGTACATTGACCCACTTAGACCAGAAACCCCACCCAGGCCTTCCAAAATGTTACTGACTGGTACACTTTGTAACATTTGACTTCACAGACCTTCCTCCGGCGAAGACGGCAGTCATCATACTGTGTACTTCTAGTAGCAAAGAAGACACAACAACCCTGTCTGTCATACATTTATCATAGCAATACCTGCACAGATGTACTATTGCAATAGTAAAAGAAGGCACAGCCAAGAAGGCACATTTCTAACCAATATGAAAAGGCAGAGAATGTATAATGCAGTCAGCAAACCTACTATGAATTTTTCAGACTCTGAGTCCTGACTTCAGAAACCTTGTTATCAAAATAGGTCAAGTAAGTTCAGAAAACGTAATATTTTATTCATTCATTTCACCAATTTAATAAAACACTTTTGAGTTGAGTTGCAATTTATTCATCTAGACTGAAAACTGGGATTTATTAGACTTTTATTCACCACTTTATCATTCTTATTCACTGGACACACACACACACACACACATACTAAGTGTGAACGTGCATCACTGACTTTCCCATCTGGCTATGTGAACCCAACCCATCACAACGATTTCACTTCAGGGCACAAGCAGAGGTCAGCCTTCAGTCCACATTAAAGCTGAGACAAGCTTGCTGAAATGACACCCGTCACTTGGACCATGTTTCCAAACACACAGGCACAGTGCATCTCCTGCATTAAATCCTTTTAGAAAAAAACACCAAAACACTCTGTCTTCACACTTCTGAGCCCAAGCCATTTGTAAGCTTTGGCAGTAGTTTTGATAAAATGGAATAAAATTGTTTCAGTATTTCAGAGTTTCAGATCTCAATGTGTGATGCAAGATATACAAGATATACAAAATTCACAGTTGGTGCAATGCTCAAGGAACAGCTTCACTGCTGAGTATTATGAGCTAATTATTTGCCAAATGTTGAGTGCTATGATGAAAGCAGAATGCAATTAACTGAAATTCATTAACTTTCTTTTTTGAAGACACATCCCCATCACATTACTCAGTAGTTGCTTAAAGAGAAAAGGCTTTTTATGCAACAGAAGTGCTGTCAAAAGCAACGGATAACAGTGCCAGGCACCCATTGATGGCAGAACAATTAAAGTCAAATATATTTATAAAAACACACACACACAAATATCTTGATACTTCACAGTCAGTATCATAAAATGCTAGGTTAAATATGGAAAAGTATTGTCAAGGCCCTATCAATTTTCTGCCCATCCCCAGAACATGAAATAACACCCAGTCAGCGAAATAAGTCCTGCTCTTCATTAGGAAGCCGATTTATTTAGTGTTCTGCTAGCTGGATGAGAAGCAGCCACCAGGGGGAATGTGAAGAGGGTATTTCAGTGGCGGGAGTGTTGACCCACCTGTGTCTGGTTCAGGGCAGGGGCAGTCTGCACTGGCCCAATGGCATGCTGGATATGCAGGCTGAGCTGAGGGAAGTGGGAGGTCAGAAAAACACAGGCAGGCTGAGCAATAAGGAGGGGTGTGTGTGTGTTTGTGTGTGTGTGTGTGTGTGTGTGTGTGTGTGTGTGTGTGTGTGTGTGTGTGTGTGTGTGTGTTTTTGTGTATGAGTGGAGGGCGAGGCAAGTACAGGCACTGAATCTAAAAATGCTCTTTGGGAATGGCCGAGGGTATCACGGCTGGAGAGACAGCTGTGCATTTGAAACACAACCTGTTACGGCACAGCCATGCAAACCTAGTATGCTTAAAACTCCAATCCCACACAAGGGAAAAAAAAAACAACAACAACAACAACCTCATTTCAGCCATTTAGAGAACCAAATTAAATCGAGGCTAATCAAGAAAAAAGCAATTAAATCTGACTGAAATGACAGTCAACTTGTCATATTCAGCTCATTTCTTTCTTTAAAATACACAATGCAGAGTACAGTAAGTGAGAACAGGACACTTTTAGAGAGGCTAGACTGTGCCCAGTTCTGCATCTGCTAACAAATGAAGTCCAGACGGACAACGTCAGCACAGCTGAGCCTCTCCTCCAGTCATTATCCCTGTCCTGGACCACAGCTCAATTACAGCGACTGACATGAGGGCTCCGAGGCCACAAATACCCCTCAGCTTCAAATAGCAAACACAACAATGACTAGAATATAAACAGAGTAGACAGGCACAGGCTGTTGTTGTTGCCAACGCCAGAACAATAAAAATCTTATGTGCTTGGTGTAACTGATATGAATTAGATTTTCCAAAGCAAGAATGAATGCTCGCTTGTGAAGTGTGAAGTGAACTACACAGAAGACGAGAAGAAAAGAAAAAAAAAAAAAAAAGCAGCTTGGCTCTTGTAGGAAAAGTGAAAACAAGTCAGACGGCAGAGAATCACAATGTCAAAAACCCGCCTGAGCCTCCCTTTTTATACAGGAGTGATTCTCTATCTATGTTTCTCTCCCGTACTTTCTTTTCCTCCCTCTCTCCTCCCTCTCACTGAGTTTGAGACAAATTAAGTCATGCCTCTATGCTCATGTTACTCCTGTGGTGTTGCGGGGGGGGTCTTCATTATCATAATGAGAGGCAGGCAGTGGCATGGCAGCCACAGGGATTCACATCAACTTCAACCCAGGGGGTCCCAATACTGTACCATGTGCTAGAGGTAACCACATGCAAATCATTGATAAACCATAAAAATGTCAACAACAAAAGCTGGATTTCAGAGCTTTGATTAATGTCGCAATTTACAAAGAAACAAAAATGCTGGCAATCAACAATATTCCTGATTAAAAAAAAGAAAAAAAAAAACACACACAAATTTAAAATGCCAAACTGACACAACTGGACACAGTAATGTCTGCTCAAAAATTAATGACCACCATTACACGAGCTACAGACTGGTTGCTTGTCCACAGAAAAAACAGAGGGCTGCTATTCTCTAGCTTGCAACAGCGTGATCAATTATTTACCAAGCTAGCAGGGACCTAACAGACAATGTGACAGTTTCAAGGGGATTTGGGGGGGGGGGTCCTACAAGTCAGCCATTCTGCTTTCATTTTATCATGTAATAGTCAGCATCATATGGGTTTCACTGTCTTCATGTTCTTTGTGGCCATCATTACACTGTGTAGATTGTTTACATTTTTTGATCTACTGGAGGTAGATAAGGCCTGAAATAAAGAAGGGCCACAATGTGAACGCAGACTGCATTTCCTGTCCTGCACTGATATGATGAGGTCCCTCAGTCCAAAATCAATAACAGAAAGGGGGGGCAGGGCTAATGGTCAACAGTCATCCCTTTTTCTTTTCAGAAACACTGATCTAGAAGAGTCCTGTACGCAGGGATTAAAGCAAAAAAAAAGCAAAGTGTGAAGTGGGATACTAAACCAGGTAATAGGTGAGAATGTAAAAAAATCCTTATACATTATTTGACTTAATATTAGGCCTTATACATTATTTGACTTAATATTAGGCCATTTATCAGAGCGTGTTATTTGACTCATTCCCTGTACCTGCCTAATAGGTTAAAGACCCTATGACATGCTGATTTTGTATGCTTTTATATAGTCCAATACTGCATCTAAAGTCTCTTTCCCGAAATTCAGCCTCAGTGCAGAATTACACTCACTTGGAGCCAGTCACAGAATGAGCATTCCCTAGAATGGGCCATTTCTGTGTCTGTAGCTTTAAATAATAATTAAGAGAAAAGAAGCAGGGCAAGGTGGAGGGTGAGGGAGAGGCCTTGACCAGTACCATGTGCTAATGTTTACAGTGGATACCTCGGAGACACGCAGTTAGGGTATAAACTTAAACTTAACAGGTAAGGCCTGAACATTTACCAGCCAAAAAATATTTTTTCTGGGCATTGAAAAAAAGTTTAGATAGGGTGATGGCTTTTTAGGTCTACAACTTCAATGCCTATTGCTATTATCCAACATGGTTTACAACAGCGTATTTTCTGTAGGCCTATGTTTACCCATGTAAGCCCATGATGCCCTTAGCATCTTAGATTTTTCGGTATGTGGCCCTCAAACAGAAAAGTTCAGCCACCCCTGCTCTAGGATCAGCGCCGTACAGCAATCCTAGTGCAGACGAAAGGAATCACAGAACAGCTAATGACAGTATAAGGTTTATATATATATATATATATATATATATATATATATATATATATATATATATATATATAAAAATATATAAAAATTCCACTTTGTTAAGAGTTGCATGCATTCTGGCCACGTAAAGCATGCCCACTGAAACCACTGCAATGCTGGACAATTGGTAGAGCGGAGCAGAGGTGTGACAGAAGGTGAAGACAAAATACAAATATGCCTGTTACTTACATTTAAAGGCTGTAAAATTGATAGATAGATAGATAAAAATACAGAGAATAAATCCTCTTATGTGTGCCTTTTAGGGTACTAATTTGTTGGTGCGGAAGTAGTGTGGAATGTGCAGGAGGATGCAATGGCAACGGCTTACCACATAAGGTGTTCATCGCGGCTCTCATAAATTCTTCACAATGCATTCATGACTGTTTCATAACACATTCACGCCCAACTTGACATAAATGTTCAAGGTGAAATTATAAAACTTCACAACATAAAAGTCCCAATGCCTCAACGTGATTATAAACAGGCCTACTTGACAACTCGCAAAGTAAAGTGATCTTACTAATAGACTTACAAAGGCTGTAGAGGATTATATGGTTAATTTACTAAATATTGAAAGTTATGTTAAAACCTTTTCCATATTAAAATTCACCATTTTATTTCCCAAATGTATGAACCTCTCAAGCCTTTGTACATACTTCGTGAATAACTTTTGAAATCTATTTCAAATTACAATAAACTGTAATTTGACAGTTACATGAAAAATTTTATGAAACATTTAAATTATATGCTTGCTCATGTTCTGTGTCATCCATAACACTAGACTTGCATATATACAGATTCACTCTGATGTGATCAGATGACAGGTTTAAAACCAAAAAGGCAATGCTGCTTTGAGACCGATTTTCATTTTGAAAAAGTTATTGTCATAGCACCTTTCACATTTATGCAAGGTCGGGTATGAGTGTTTACTCATGTTTAATGAAACTGGAGTTACATTGTGACTTTCAGTCATGGCCTTCATTGTGGCCTAAGGAGGAAACATAGGATTTGGAGCTAACCAACAGAAGAGAATTTATCATGAAGTTTTAGGTCAGTCTGTGCATGACCCTGAAAACTAACTACAAATAAGTAATAACTAGAAAAGCACTTGGAGAGCACAGACCTCCACCAAGGCAATTTAGGGTCACTGACACAATGCAAGTTCCAGACGGTGTTCCGGTTCACCACCAAAATTTAACCATCTGCTCGTTTTCCTAATACCAACGTTGTCCGAAAATGTTATCCAAATTTGTGCAGTACTTTATGAGTTATTTTGTACACAAACAGATAAAGAGACAGACAGACAAATGCTGGCGAAAACATAACCTCCTTAGCAGAGGAAGTATTGGATTAAAGTACTGGATTAAGTTGGAGTAAAGACATCTGAAACCTTATTGCTAATGCATGTAACTGTGTAACTGTTCATAGACATCATTCAAAACCTCTGACTCTTAACAGATAGCACCATTTGGCGTCATTATCTGCAAGTGGAAAGAATCTCACTCTACCAACAACTGGATAATCACAGGAGGTCCTTGCAAGTTTTGAGAATTGTAGCAAACAAGGCAATGACCACAAAATGCTCACGCACCCTTGCCAGGAGTAAGTAGGACTGTGTCATTGCACATATGATCTATGATCTAGCATCCAAGCTTTCAAAACTAGACCATTAGACCGTTATTAGGTACACAAAACAAGCCAGTCTAATCAGTAATAGTAGACTCCTCATGACCTTCCCAGTGTGTCAAGGTCAGAGCGGTGACAAGTGTCTTTTTTCAGACTCACTTTTTATATGGTATATGATTCAAATACACATCACATTGTCACTGGAACAAAGAACAGTTTTCTGCAAAGCCTTGTTCCAACTGTCTAACCCCAAAAGGACTGTGTTCTATGAACTGTGTTGTTCCAGGTCTATCCTCTCTACTTTGATCAATCTGACTCTGTCCTTTTGTCTCTCTCTCTGGTTGCTGCAAAGCACTACCTCTAAACACTAGATCTAACTAGATCTCATTTCTTTTTTTGTTGTTGTTGTATTGGTCATGCAGTTTTGGAGAAAGAAGTTAATGGAGGATTGCAATGGTGTTACAATAGTACTGATAAAGGAATTAATCCAGTGATAATTAGCCAAATTGAAATAATAAAGTTGTATGTGTCAAGTGCATGTTTGGTAAGTGCAGTAGCAAAGAACATATGGCAGTATGCCATTTAAAGAAGTAAAACTGCTTCAACTGCCTGTTGCTGTCAGTAGGTTAGAAGTAACAATAACCTATTTAACTGATTGTTTAAAACATTTGAAACAACATTGACACATTTAAGAGAGACTGATCTTTTACTAAAAATCTTTTTGTGGAAAATCATGGCATTGTTAACATTAACTCCCTAATCCCATATGTATACCTAAACTACAACAATAGCAACAATTAACATATGGTAAGCTGTGCGTCTCACATCATGGCCCTAAACGCAAATCTAAAATTAAAATCTGAAAAAAAAAAACTTTTCTCTATGAAGCTGCGGTTGCTTTACACAGTCCCAACAGCGGGACAAATTCACAAATTTAACAATGCCCATAACTATTTTTGCTTGAAAAGTAAACATTCAATGTCTGATGTTGGCATACACGGCACTCGAAATTAGTTTTCATTCAAGACTGGTGATAGAAGAAAATATTGCTTTGTCTCACACACTCATGTGCTGGTAACCTCTGTGGGCCTGCTGAATTTGGATGATCACTGCTGTAGGTTAGCCTGGGGGCATTAAATACATGAGTGTATCTGTGCAGCTGATGATGTGCTTAATTAGTCATGCGCTGCACATGTGCATATGACCGGCATAATATAGTATTTTTGTCTGACTGGCCGATTGCCAGTCATGGCTGATCATATGAAAACGGACGATTCCAATCACCAGCTGGTCGTGCATCCCTAGCTTCAACCCCTGCATATCTGGACAAAAACACCTCAGGTAAACTGCTCTATGTATGTTCCTTTTGCACTTTTCTATGACTTTCATTAACTTTTTTTGTTGATCCTTGCCTCCATGGGTTTGGAGTCTCCCGAGAGAGCATCCAGTTACTGTAACCTTACACCTCCGCAGAGGGAACCTTTCATCCTGTCCATCCATGCTTTTTTTTTTAAATCCACACCACTCTGTCACAACACACCTCACCTAACATTTAGGTCTTCATGACTGAATGGCTTAAAGGCACACTAGGCAACATTTTTAGGTTAATTTATCAGCTTCGTAGTCACTTCGATGATTAAATGGCTCATTACGGGGTGAATGAAGGCTCTCTTGTCCGCCTCCAGCAAATGTTCTGTGGTTACAGAACAGGTTGTCTAGCTGTCTCTTTGATGCCTTCAACGTAAACCTGTGTTGTTCATACACAGCCCCGCCTGTTTTAATGTGAAACAAACTTAAGGGCTCAGACTAAGCTGGACAATCGTCACATCTCCTCTGGAACATGGGAGAGACAAATGTGTCTTGATGAGCATATCAATAGCCTTTCGTCCTTTGCATCTGGAATGAGGACCACAGAATATGATAATAATTCTTGTGTAATGTAATTTGCTTATCATTAACCCGAGGTTACTACATTGATTTCGCAAAATGTCTCAATTAAAGTATAGCTCAATTAGTCCAACTGATCTAAAAATGAGATAAAAAATGCTCTCAAATAGCCAAATCATCCAGAGTCTGTCTTTGTGTTTGAGTAACTGTAATTTTCAAATAATTAGGCCAGAGAGTTTAATGGCCACAAGAGTTTAATAATGCAGTTTAATGTAAAATGTCATCTATTTACATCCCTGAAAATGGGTGGTCACTAGTTGCTAGACCCTACATCAATCTTGACTGATGTACAGTTGTAGGTCTAATTCCCAGGCTATTAGTTTTAAGTGCATTTGACCAAACAGTTTCACAATGAAAATTTTGGAAATGCAATAAAAAGATAAAACCCAGAGATGAAAAAGGCTATAAGCTTTAAGCATGGATGGTCTGTCTCAGGCTTGGAAATGTAGAGGTAAATAATGAGACCAGGTTGGAGTGGGTGTAATGCAGCTTTGTGGTAGACTATAATTTTGTGTGATTATAAGGTTATACATTTCTTGATTAATGACCTTGTGGTTAAAATTAAAACATGTAAAACATTATCAGCATACACTTCTCTGCCTGTGCAACCATATTCCCACTGAATTTACACGGCACCCACTAAGGGTGAGATTCAGATTTCAATGTGTGAAGTAGTGTTCTGCAGCCTCTAGTGACCTCGGCTTACTTACTCAAATATTACAATATTTGTTGAAACTGTTGTTAGCAACTTATATGGGATCTCCATATTGCTGGAAGATTTCTCATCTGTATCAGTTTTTTTTTTTTCAGAAATATGAATTCTCAAAGATTCATCTTTCCCACCAGAGTGATAGTTCACTCAGTTTAATTAATCTTTTCTGAAGAGAGGCAACTGATGGAATTCCGTTGTGGTGACGGAGAGCTTTAATCCATGTGTATGTCACTACAAAACATTTTTGGAGAGCAAACTCCCAGAAAATATATATTTTTTTGTCTCATCTGACATTTTGGCAAATATGACTTGACTCGACAATAACCACCGTCGTACACTAGCACTATGATTGTGATGATACAGGAAAAAGCACTTACTTTAAAGTCTATTTAGGAGCCATTTAAGATTCTGTCAGAGGCAAGGACAAAGCATGGGCAAAGTCAGCTTCTGACATTAGTAGGAACATCTGCTAAACTTCAGAACCAGGTGATATCCCCAGTGAAATTATACTCCTCCCCCGCAGCAGCCCCATCTACTTTTTCTTCCCTTTCCCTTCCCCATCCCTTCCAAAATAGAATGGCTTAGTTGGCCCAGGCTCATCTCTATACCCTAGAGTTTTACAGGGCCAAGTTGCAAGACTGCATTTTTGAAAACTTGGCTCCATCAAAGTTTATGTTAACTGCATCCTGCCCTGAGACCAGACCTATTTCATTGTGGAGGAAGTGCTCACTGAACTTGTTAGGAACACAAAAGAAGGAAACTGATGTCATCGTATTTACACTGGATGAACAAAATTCGCTCTGTGTGGAGTGTATGGGCGTTGCTATGTCACAAAGCAAACACTGTTCAACATGGCTGACTGGCCAACTAGGTGAGACTTTTTTCACTGGGCAAATGCCCATGATGCAGCTCCATAGACTTTTACCCAATGAAAAATCATCCACTGCTTTAAGCCAGCCAACCAACCAGCCAGCCAACCAGCCAGACAGTCAGCCAGCCATCTCAAACAAGTCCTTTGGGTAAGTGCTAGTGAGGTCTAGAAGGTAGCTTACCGTAACATCCATGTCTTCCTCTGAGCATCTGGAGGGTGCTGAGTTGTCTGGCGATGGGTAGGGGGATGGGTCTGAGGGGGTGGAGAAGCGCCTCGCCTCACAGCCTGTGTGGGGAGTCGGCTGTGAGTGGATCACCTGGTGCTCCACAGGACTAGAGCTGCGCTGTGGCTTGCCTAGAGGCACGGACCCCCTTCTCCCACTCCTGCTCCTCTTCTTCGGGGGCCCCTGCTGGGAAGACCGCTGGGACTGAGTCCTTCTGGCGCTGGACGGCAAGGCTCCATGACTGCCCTCAGTGGCAGCTCGCCGATGGTTCTCCAGGGAGGCTGAGCGAGAGAGCAGGTGCATGCTGCTGGTAGAGTGGCGTCTAGGGGCCGGGGTTGGGGCAGAGGAGGCCTCCCTGTGGGCCCCCTGCTGTGGGCACCCGTGCTTCTCTAGCAGGTGGCATATGAAGCGGCTCTTCTCCAGTTCCAGCTCCTGGCGCAGGCCCTGCAGGAGCGCCGCCTGCTCCCCGCTCGCCTGTCCATGCAGCCTTGCCAGCAGCTCTTCCAGTTTGCGGTAGATGCCCCCTCCACTGTCACTGCCGCCGCCCAGCAGTACCTTTACGCTCAGCGTGTCGGCCTTGCCCGAACTAGTGCCGCTGTCAACGCGGTTGAGCTCCTCGGCCAGAAGACACTGCAGTTCACGAGTTTGCCTGATGGTGGCGCTGCAGCGCTCCCGCTCACGATCCCTCCAGCGGCGCAGCTGTCTGACCTCGGAGACGCGCTCCCTGTCCAGGGTCTCACGCTGCTGCTGCAGCTCTAGGGCCTTCTGGCGCTCCTGTCTTGTGGTCAGCTCCCGCAGGGCGCGCTCCCGCTCGTGCCTCCCGACCTCTCGCACACGCCGCAGCTCAAGTGAGAACTTCCTGTGGGCCTGCTTGTTGCGGCACCGCTCCACCTCCAAGGCAGCTCGCAGCCTCTCAATCTCGCGCTCGGCTTCACCGGGACTGGCACAGGAACGTGTGCTGCAGCTTGATCCCCTCTTGGAGGAGAAAACCACAGCATTACCTTTGTCCTTGCCCATGTTGCATCCACAGTTGAGGCCTTACCAACACTCAGGCGAGCAGTTCACAGTCTCAGGTGGGAGGCATGCAAACAGATGGAAGATTGAAACTCATGCAAAGGATTATGGGATTGTAACGCAAACACAAGCACATGCAGTAGTAGAGGATTGTTGCACTGAAAAGAGCAAAGATGAATGAATGTAAGAGGTAACAGTAGTGGCATGGAGTCACAGTGACACTATAGTGCTGTGAAGGGAGTATGATCTTCTAAAATGACATAAAAAAACATGGGCAGTAACTGTCAACTGTCAACAGTAATTAGCAACTTGCAGTTTACTCAAAGGAGGAACTGACAATTCAGTGCAATTTTGCATAATGGAAAAAAAACATTCCATCTAAAACTCCTAAAAAAGGACATCACAGAAATGTACATCACAGCTCTTACTGAGCAATTTAAAATACATGTACATATTTTTCATACACAAATATTCAGATATCTCTAGGGATTACTGTATCACAGCATTGCAAAGGCCAATCGCATGGGCTGGCTATAATAAACACTGATGAATGCACAGAGAAGTTGGCAGCAAGTGAACCATCCTGACAACAAAATGGGACGGTGTTAGTGAAGTTTAAATCATAATAGTTTCAAGTGTCATCACCTCACAACTCTACACAATGAAATTGCGTTTGAACACTTCAACACAACCAAACAATACAATTAGGTTAAAAGGTTAACAACGCCTGACACGCCGTCAGGCGACGTAAATGCAAGTGTCTCGTGCGGATAATAGCTTGGTTAGAGGATAAAGCTAATGTGGCTAGCTGGGCACCTAGCCTCATCTCGAGCTCGGGGTTTTAAGAGGATTCCTCGAAACGTGCCACAGCAGCTAAGTATTCACGTTAGTGTCCCAAAATATGCATCCCGAGGATGTTATGCATGATTTCAGAGAACCAGATTTAACATGCACTTTGGTGGAAGATGCACATGGTCTAGAGAGCTACCGTTAGATGTCAGGTAAAGCGTGGTGAGAAAGCCAAAAAAACAAACACTTACCTCCCACACTCGGGAGGGTAGCACAACTTGGAAAGCTAGAGCATGAGGGTGCTTCAGTTAGTCCTCTGATGATAATATTACCAATAGACAGATAAAATTGAATCTACGTCAGGAAACACTGAAAGCAGCACATTCTTTTTCAATGAACGCCCGATTAACATCCGTAGGAGGAGGCTGCTAAACACCAGTTGCTCCAGGCACTGCTGCCCAGCTGACCCTCCTCAAGGCGTCCCGTCATCAAGATGACTGAAGATGTAGTCCCTGAGACAAGAGCGCCTACCTGCGGTCATTATGTGACAGTATCCTAATACAATGCAATGTACTGTTCGAGATGTTTTCAAGCGGAAACCCTTTTACTGTAAGTCATATAGGTCTACTTCGGCAAATAGACATATACATTATAATTTGTTCTTTATCCAGACTAGAGCCTGCATGGTTTGTCCCATCAGGCTGCAACCCTCTAAGTGAGAAAACAACCCTACTATGGACAATCTTCCTCAGTTTAATGTTACTTGGCAAAAGCTTGTGAAGGTTGAATGTTTATTTGCCCATATCTAAATTTAGACTAGACTGTAGAAATCTGAAGTAAATGTGTCCGAAAATGAACCAGTATCCTATGTTAACATAAACTCAGTGACTTTAATGTTCCTCGTCTGTTTAATATTTTGTTGAAGAGAAGGCTTAGAACTTGAGCTTTTTATGTAACCATTTAAGCATTAGGCCTACCAAACAAATGAACAAAGCAGTACTATTAACATGTGTGCCAAAGTTAATTAGTCATATGGCATAGTAGATTTTACCAGAAAATGTTCTGTAGAGAAAATGTGACTGATTGGCCTATGGCCTGCCATCAACAAAAATATACATTTTGTGTAAATCAGAAATGATCCATGAAATTAGATTTATTTCATTGTTAGATTTATTTCATGTAGTCAACTATCAAACCAAGTCCTTGACCATTTACAGGAATTAGCATCCTAATTATGCTTACTTAAAGTAGCTTACTCATTGTCTCCCATATTTGAATTAATTTAATGACACCCTTGCATCAAAAATATTACATGATTTTTCACATTAAAGGAAAAATCCGGTGTGAATCAATCCTTAGCCCTGTTGTTCAAAGTTACAAAGGATTGTCGGTAGGAAAAAGAATGTGAAAATGTGATACAACATAGACCAAATAGTGAACTGGCAACTAACACTAAGTGAATGGGGCACAGTGACTTTCCGTTTTAACTTCACTTTCAGTGCAACATTTTCTGGTTCTTTTCCAACAGTCAACATTCAGTGATCTTATACAATAAGACTTTTGACTAATTGTCACCAGATTTCCCCCTTAATTTCAGTCATAAATGAGCCTCTGATAGCCTTTCTCTAAAAATCAACTGTCATAGCCTTATTTTAAGCTTTCAATTAGACACAAGAACATCATGAAATGGTATGAAGTGATATATCTCAATTACATTTTGCTTGTAGTAAAGAAACCCTAGAGAAGTTTTTAAAACCAAAATAACAGTGCCTATAATCGCTCATCAACTTGGCACAAGTGCACACCCAGCTGTCTCTGTCCCCTTTGTTTTTGTTTCTGGGACAGGTGCTCTGTGGTTTATATATACTCTGGCACATTCCACTGACACAGGTACCTCTCAGCCCCTCCAACAGCTGTTTTGATTTCAGACATGTGACAGTTGAGACTTGACCTGCAACAGTGGAGGTCTTTTAGCTGCCATTGCAGAGCTATATGTTTTCATACAGTACACAGTAGTGTTGAGTGTCACCGCAGCAAATTTGAAAAAAAAAAGTAATATTATCTGACATTCCCACCTCTGTTTTTCTTTTGTTTTCTCTCCTCCTCCTCTTTCTCCCTCCCTCTTGCCCTGCTTTACTGTATCGGTTTGAGCGTGTCAGAAAAAAGAAAGTCCTATACAGTTGCTCCCATTCCACCCAAAACATTACCTTGTTTACTTACCTGAACAACATGAAAGGATGAAATGTTTTCACTTTATTCTTGTCGTTTCTCCCTTTTTGTCCAGCAATGCATTGAATGCTGGTGGCTTCCCACATCCTCATTTTCAAGGAGGACTTAAGTTTCACATGGCTCGGTTCCTTTTTACGTCAGGGGCAAATCTCCTGGGATTGGGAACTGGTGACCTCTGCGCTCTGTGCAGTATGTTTGTCTGGGTGTAAAACCTTGCCTAGAATATCTTTGTCAAATTAGTCATGGTTATATGTCAGCTAGAGTGTAATAATTACCGAGTGTAAGAAACAGATGCATACATTAAACAGTTATTGCCTTGCACCCGGCGAACCTTAAATACTTCACTGTGTTTCCTATTCAAGCAGGAAGGTAACAGAAGGCACAAAAGACTCATAGCCTGAATTGCAAGACTTTAGTAATGCAGGTGCAGAAAATAATGTGCAGTAACTAAATGAATAATCATTCCATCATTTTATGTTGCTGTTGCACCACCAAGATACTATATGGACCCAACTGCACTAGCAGCGGGGATTTTGAAACACTTAATTGCATTCTATTATCTGTACTTGCTAATTCAACATTTTTATATGGTCAATGTTGAAGTGATTGCCTCCATTTTTAACATGGGAGTAGACAAAGGAGAAAAGAAGAGTTTCATGGAAACACCACAAGGTACAAATGGCTGGGGTGGTAGACAATAAGTAATACTTTCTAGTAAAGATACTCTTTACAGAAAAATACAAAATCTGAAAAATAGCATGAACCTAAAAAAGATATACATGAGCATACACACACAGACACAGACACACACACACACACACATGCACAAACACCTTTGGCCTAGACTCATTCCTTATACACATAGACAGGTATTTATGAAAGCAGATATATTTTCCTTTTTATTTAAAAGTAATTCTGCACACACAATGTTCGAAAGAGTGGGACAAAGCTATCAAAAACACAGGAAACTAATAGGTAGCCAACCAGATATCTGTAAATGAATAGGGACTGTCACATCACAATCCAAAAACTCTGTGGCTGGAGTTTTCAGAAATCTCCACTTTGGCCGGAGTCTTCAAAAGTAGCCGGTTTCAGTGACTGAAACCTCCTTGTACATATGGACAGTAGGCGCAACCGGATTAAACAAGCACATATTTTATAAATACCCAGCCAGGTATGTAGTCTACAGGCCAGGATGTCAGTAATGTCCATTCCCCTGAGACTAGAGTGCTATACTGTGCCTGTGCCCGAATCTATCATTCGTTTCATTTTTAGGGGACCACTCTACAGGTCTTTACACACTGAGTTATCAGACCTTTCTATCTACATGCTAGTGTCATAGGAGCTGAAAACATGAAGCAAGCCTTTTGGTGTTTAAGGAGTTGACCTTAGAGACTCGAGTCAGTTATTAATTATCTATGGACAAAAGAATCAGCAGCAAAATCATCACCAATGATGCAATAACATAGTATAGTATAGTATAGTATAGTAGAGATAATACTGTAGAGATTGTTCATTAGCTAGAATTAATCTCAGCAACCTGTCGATTGAGCTAAAGTTATCTAAATTTGTGTGTAAACTGATATTGTGCATGTCTAAAATTAGACAAAATATCTGCTGGCAACCTTTCATTTCTAGATGCCTCATCATTTAATATGACACTTAGCAAACATGTAAGGTATACTCTCTATAATTTGTACTGTGTATCACACACTGTCATTCAGCCCAAATATCTTTTATTTGTTTAGACAGGGCCTGCATGCTTTAGGCAGTTATTGTGCTCTGACGTGTATTTCTGACTGATGACACTTGAGTCTGAGATCGTGTTTATGGAATCTGTCCTCTGGCTAATTTTATGCATATGCACCTTGTCGGTTTGGATTTTAGACCGTAAATAAGAACAAAGCACCTGCAATTATGTTTTGATAACAAATGAATTTTAAGATGATAGGCCTGTGAAGTAAATTTTGCAGAGTAGAATCCAAAACTCAGTAAACATATGCATTTAAAACTGCCATTACAGGAAACACGTTTTTGTTGCCCTTCCAAAAAGATTTGATAAGGTTTAAGGCATCAATTTAACATAGATTTTCACACACCGTTGACCCTGAAAAAGAGAAGTGAATGAGTTTACTCCACACCTATGTGTTCTAGGTTTACCTCGGCCAAATCACTATATGTAACTGACAATGGGGAGGAATTACAACCCCACATCAAACTAGGACATATATTGGTGGAGGGTCACAGTTAATGTCACCATGACCTACTTTAAAATGTTGTCTTGAATGACAAAAGTAACAGGATGTTCCAATAGAAAATATCAAGTTATCAATATCAAGTTAAAGAATTCACATCTAGGCTTTGTTGCAGTGTAACATAAGTTCACGCTGATATGAACATTATCTCATGTTCGTTATGTTATGTCATGTTGCAAGCATATCATACAGTCATCTGGGTTTTTTCTGCTTCTTTTGCCTTATAATAATAACTGAAGCAGTAGTGCTAGACTAACACTGCTATACCATTTATATGATGAATATATGCAGTATATAAACCTGTATATATACCTAGACCACCAGTTTTGAGACTGAAAGGTTCTCTGAATAGGCCCACATGGTGTTCTGTGGTGTCCCATCCTTCTATGAACACTACATCACTCCTGTCTGTTTTCCCTCTACTAAAATATCTGTAGACGAGCAGAGTTTGCATGACATTATGATGGTAGAGTATGGCTCCTGTTTTAAATCCAGTGTGGTTAAAGCCAACAATTTCAAAAGTCTACATTTAGAAAAGACCCCTTTAAACCTGAGTGAAATCAGGAATTCCACAAGTAGCTGTTCTCAGTCCTTATCTGTTAATCTTTTCTGCAGATCTGAAAGGCAATACAAGATAGTGTGAAACAACATACTGTACATAATTTTTCATGAGTGTACTCATTTTTTGACTCCTGACTCATGGCAATTTCCCCTAGTTTTCTGTCAGAATTTCTTGGAAACGATATTAAGTGGCTAATTCTTTCAGGTATTTTCATGTTACAGGACGTCCTATTCTGTTACAGCAAACTCAGAAGAGATCTAGCTACAGAATATCCTCTTAAAAGTTCTGGGTGGGGATATTTTTCGAAAGTCAACACTGTAGCCGGGGGCTGCATCTTAGTCTGTGTTTCATGATGATGCCACCTCTACAAAATAACAGTTAGGCTGCTATCCCTTGTACTGGCCACAAAGTTGCCTCTAACGATGACAAAAAGGATGCCTCCAGAAACAATGAAATATGTTGCTTTCTGCCCATGTTTATCATTGACGTTCTCATTCATGGTTCCAGAAAATTCTCTGTCAGTGTCTCCTTCATATTGAGCTTCCATATTCAGCACGTTGTCCTGTATCAGCTTCCCAATTTCTGCAGCCGAACACAATCAGGTCCGTTTCTGTTTTCCTCTTCCTTTTGTTTGTTCCATCTTTTTTCTCTTCCTTCCTTTTTTTTACGTAACCTACTTTCTGGCAGCAGGGGCTGCTTGTGAGAAACAGGTTGGGAGAGTGAAAGGGCCAGGCCACTAATGGAGTGTTCTCACCACTTTGCCAGACCCACACTCCAGTCTGATGGGAGACACTGAGTCTGAACCCTCCTCAATTCCTGTGACAGGGAGGGAGGGAAATTTAGAGGTAAGGGCATGAATAGTTTTAAAGCTCAAAGCACAGCAATGAAGGACACTAATAGAAGGGACTTTAGTAGAAGCAGATTTATGGTAGAGATTTTAGCAAATGTATATATATATATATATATTTTTATTCTTTTTATTTATATATATATTATATATATTTTATATATATATATATATATGAATCTCATTTTGAAGGGACAAATTTCTCCCTCAGTGGAGACACATTTAGCAGACACTTTTATCCAAAATGACTTACATTTGTCATCTATCATTTACCTCAGGACCAGTCTCCAACTTAAGGTTAAGTGCCTCAGAGGCACAGTGGTGACAGCCAGGATTCAAACCCACAATATCTGGGCTACTAGCATACTAGCCAGGTTCCTTAACCACTACACCCCCACCACCAATTAACACTTATTAAACATCAAAATAATTTGTCATTTATAAGACGTTCAGTCCAAATCTGACTGTGGTATATCCAGAGGGTGAAATGTTTCCATTTCACAAGTCAACAATTGTAGTGCCGCCCTGGCAGGGATAATCCATTTGAAACAGAATCACAGTATTTTGACTTGCTCCCTGACTTGGCTGACACCATAGGAGGAGGCCCTGAATTGGCCCTTGAAAACCCTAACAATGGGAGTGGCGCTGCCTGCACGTTTCTCTGTGGCTCAGAGAGGATTAGCCATTTTGGAGGCGATCGCTGTTAACCCTGCAGCACTGATTCAAAAAGGGGCCCCAGGCTTTCTTCTGGTCCATCAAAGGAATGCTGAAATATCACTGGATCACCTTCATTTTGTTTCTTATTGGTTGATTATTGACACTTAATTATGGTGCATCAGCACCTAGAGTGACAGGGCACCTTTGTGTATAAATACAATTCAAGTCAGTCTGTTTAGTATCACCAACACATTAGTAGTTATGGAGTATCCATTAGGTAATGTATTGATAAAGCTAGCATACTCATCTACAATTCTCATCTAAATGCATTTCAAAGCACAAAGGTCCATTATTCTTTCTGTCATCATATGTGATTGTTGAATAAACTATATAAAAATTCTGGAGTTCTCCCATTTATGTTGTCTTTCTCACTGTCATATTTTGCTCTCTTACCTACTTTGCTCTATGTACCAGGCAGATAAGGATTCTCTTAATCAAATGAATGCCTTAAATGGCGCAATGACTCAAAATGATTCCCTGTAACAGGCTCATATTTACAAACTATTTTTACATCTTATAGGTGGTGCATAATGCTGCATAATCACATTTGTTGTCAAGAGAAACTAGTGGATATTGTGTAAGCCTGTAATACCATCATCTGTGTACTGTAATCACACAAACACAAACATTCATATACATGTATATTCTGGCTAGCTACTATTAGACCACTCTATTTAATTGTCATATGGATATGTGTTAGTCATTAGTAATTTAGCAATCAGTCAGTTGTTTATCACCTAATCATACAAATGCACAAATCTAATAGTGCAGTAACTGACTAACTGAATGGATTCTGACTTCTGATTGAGGCACCACTAAGTCACCTTACACACTAGACAGGTGCTCCATTATGTCAAGGAAAACATAGAAGAGTGAGCCCTGAAGTAATGTCCAGTGTTGTTTTCTTTATACCTGGGTGTGGCAGTGGTCCCTTGCTCACAATCAAACACGAAAGCACCTGTTTTCCCCCCATGTATCACGTATGACATCTGAGAAAGTCTCAGAGACTTTTCTTCTTCCCCCCCCCCCCCCCCCCCCCCACACACACACACACGCATACACACAGACGCATGAGTGTGTATGAGAGAGACAGAGAAGGAGAGAGAGAGAGGAGAAAAGAGGTTGACATATCTCACACCCCTCTACACTCACACACAACACAATCCCTCCCCCACGCCTCATGTCTCCGTGACTGTACACTCCTTTAGATGAGCAAGACAGCACCTTTCGTGCGCACTACCTGAAACTGGAGATGCCAGGATACCTGTGAAGGGTTGGCTTTCAACTCTTCATCCCCTATTCTTACTCTTTAAACGCACACTAGGCAGATTCAAGGCAACAGGACATTACCATATAATGCTGTTGTCTTTTTGTTTTACGTAATACTCCAGAGTGAATCCAAGTACTTATAGTCACAGAGAGGTGAGGGAGATGAAAGACTTGGTACCTTTACATTTGGATCTGTGTGTTTTAATTTTTTTTACCATTTTTCCTCACAAACCTCTAAGGGTTTACAGTGAGAGTTAGGGGAACTGAACTGTGAAATTCCAACTCAGAGGAGAAGACACCATTAGATTCTGCCTTTCGATTTACAGGAATTATCAAATTTTTCTGGTGAGAGGGGAATCACCCTAGCTGTTTATCAGGTATGCCACTCATATTTTCGTACACCTCTTCTTTGGGGGGATTGTGATTTTTCAAAACACAACGATACTTCTGAACTCTTATGCTAAGTGGTGTGTATGCATGCATTGAAACAGTCCCATTGTTATTGTTATGACAAAATGTGTTTTATGTGTACAGTGATTTTTTTTTACATTTTAAGTTAAAGGTAATGTGAGATGTTGTTGATGTGTTATGGCAGTGCCAATGGCAAAGTTTTAACTTTTTTAGAGATGCATTCATGCAACCATTTTGCTGGTATACATTTTATAATAATGTATAGTGATATGTTAATGAATATTATATATGTTACATGGTGGCAATTTCTGAGTTTATCTGGTTAGTATTTTGTGTTTTTCTAAATGTCTTGATACAAAACAAATATTGAATGGTGGGCCCTATTGGAAATACTGTCAGAATGATTGAATAAAGATTTACAAAGGCAAAAAAGAGATTCTCCTGTGCCTAGAATGTGTGAGAGACTGTTCTGCCTGGAGTTATCTCCCACTTTTCGGGGGGTATTTTTGTGGGGCCGAGATCTTTCAGCCATTTCTCTGAGCAGGGAAGAGAGAAGAGGGAGGGGAAGCAGAACCAACACAAAAGGCAACATTATTCCCCAGCGGATCCACGCTACATCCAGCCATGAATGGAGTATTGAAAAACACAACATTGGGGACTAGATTATTTTTCATCCCTCATAACTAAGCCATTTGTCCACCGAGCTCGAAGCGGTTTGTTAGGGTGGCACGCAAATGGACGGACGCTGGCTGTGCCGAGGGTGCTGCTCGGCCCCGTGTTAAAAATTCCCCAGCAGCGTCTAATTGGACTTGGACAATGACTCCAATAGGCCCTTCTCCCGTGCCTTCCCCTCAGACTCCGAGGCAAGAGGCCTGCTGTGTATATACTGAGTCAGATGATAGCACAGAATAATACAGGTGAAAGGAGTGTTATGAAAACAGCTTGTGCTCTCTGTGGTGGTTGTGTTGACAAACTGCGTTAGCTCTGCCCAGTACCTGAGAAACCATGTCTGGTGGTATAACATGATTGTTTTAAACCCTGACATAATCCAAAACATCAAAATGTTGTGAGCAGTAGAAATTGTTCTTATAATATTTGAAGACAAGAGAGCAGGCTTTGGTGGGAAGCGTGGGGAATGTCTTTGATGAGAGTGCTGTCATACGAGGCCAAAGCACCCCAGGCATGGGCTGTATTTTTCATTTCTTTAGCAGGGCCCTGCGGCCCAGGGTTTCTTCAGCCTCTCCCACTGGTCCGCACTGCCGCTCCCTTCCCCACCCAGAGCAGTGGAGACGGGAGGCGCCCCTCGGGTGTCATCAAGTGCCTAAGCGTTTTGGAGGATGCCAGTGACAGATTCGCAGGAAGCAGCGTTTAGCCCCTGACGATAGGGGACCACGGACAGCAGAAATGTCTTTTTGTGCGCCCCAGGCTTCGGAATGTCCACTATCTCTGCTGGCGAATATCAAATTCTCTCCCTACTCTGGGATCCTGAGCATCGTCTCTACGCTGGTGCACATTCCAGGGTAAGGTCAGAGGGGATTTTGGGCAGACAGAAGAAAGTGACATACCTCCAGCCCCTCTTGCGTCTCATAATATGCCATAACGTTGGTCGAATGTAATGTTTGTAAGTAATGTTTGCACATTTCTATCCAGGCAGCGGTTAGTTTAGCGTGATCCTGACATTTTTAGTACAAATTTGGTGATGAACTACACTCTGAAGAGTGAGATTGGTCAGGAGAATGAGATTGGTCAGGAGAGCCAGTGGACCAATCATGCCGCTGCCAACAATAATTCCCAGGAATTAAAATTCTCAAGCAGATGTACTTGGAAGCAATACTGCCTAGCCATGCACCTGTGAAAGTGTAATGCCCTCTGATATTTCTTTCACAGTATTCTCACAGGATGATATTATTTTTATTTTTTATTTAAAATGTCTTATCGAGTGGATGTTATAGGAATTTGAAAGAACATTACTTGTTGTGAAGCAAACATTTTTTATTGGGGGGGGGGGGGCGGATGTGAGAGCTCTTTGTCAATGGGGTTGGGTGAGAGACAGAATGTTGGACAGAATGTTCTTTGACTTTGAAATGATATAAAAATGTGTCCTGAGGTGAAGAGGTTAACTTTGAATGCAAATTTGCAAATATATTTTTGCAGGAAAGATAATTTCTCCCTTATTTATTTGTTTATCTATCTATCTATTTATTTATTTTATCTGTTTGTTTGTTTGTTTCTGTTGGCTATTTGTTTTAATATTGTAAATTGTTTTTCTACATTTTGTAGTCAAACATGTTCTACCAGTTCTCATATTCATCAAAACCATCTGATTAATTTCAAACCTCACTTAGTGTGGTATTTATCCTGCATGGTATTCTATGTCATTACGTAACATTATTCATAACATATAGTTTGGATTACTTGTTCAATTGAAATGGTAACATTTGGGTTTCATTTGTCGTAGGTTCTTAGGACTGCGTTATTAATATAGACCATATAGATCATGGGACAGATATATTTAGGGGTATCAGTTTTGCATTTGGTATCTTTCACAACCAAAGTATCATGTGTCTCATACCAAGTGTCAGGTACCTTCAGTCAGTGAATGAATATTGGTCTATATGGCTGTGTGAAGATGAAATAGTTCTGTGTGTGCTTGAGTTGATGTTTGCATGCATGCTGCCTTCTGCCTCCACATTAATGACGATCATAGTGTAGTGTGTGTGTCTGTGTGTGTGTGTGTGTGTGCGTGCGTGTGCGTGTGTGTGTGTGGTGAGTAAGGGTGGGCAGTGAGGCCTGGGGAAATGGAGCACCATAGTGAAGCTGGTGTCAATCAATCACTCTATGTTTGATACAATCTCATGAGCATGGGCACACACACATGCGGGTGCACACGCTCACACACACACACAGACACAGACACAGCATCATGTAAATGCACACACAGATAAGCATTATACATTCATACACATACACTTCCTCAGTCTCTCTTTCTCTCTCTCTCTCGCTCTCTCTCTCTCACACACACACACACACAGAGTACTTGCAGAGTTCTGAGAACCATCAAAACCTTTTCTGCAGCCTCTGGTTCAAAAACATTTTGTCCCCTCTCCCCGTGTTACTCTGCCTCCACCACACTATCAATACTGACTATAGCCACTGCCAACCCGCTGCAGGGCTCAGACTGGTTGTCGTTGTTGTTGTTGTTGTGGTATTCAGAGGTACTCTGTCCTAAAAAAAAAACAAAAAAAAAACAATCCAATGATTACTCTGACAGCAGCGCTACGATGCTGCAATGATAGTAAATGTGAGATAGTCGAATTGACAGGCATTGGACTGCAAAGGGACGCTCTGAGGGCTCTCCTGGGACCGATTACCAGAAAAAACAACACCAACATTAACAAACAACAACAACAACAACAATAAGCAGACATAGAATAGGTATAGAAGACCAAATTGGGAGCAAGGGATTAAGATCCTGCAGGGCAGTGAGTATAATACTAACTCATGGTGTGTGTGTGTGTGTGTTTGTGCGTGTGCGTGTGCGTGTGTGTGTGTGTGTGTGTGTGTGTGTGTGTGTTTGTGTGTGTATTTCAGGTGTCCCAATAGAATCCTCCTCTGTGAGTGCTATGCGAGGCCAGCGTATTCAGGACTGCTTGTGCAGACGTCGCAGGTTGGGGGCCTGGGTGCTGCTCTCACTGCTGGGCTGTGTGGCTCTCCTTCTGACACTCACCGTTCTAATGCAGTTTGGTGAGTGAAAAAACAGACAAGTGTGACCATGTAACCCATTCATTTTAGGAGTGATTTTTGTATAGTTGTCATATGTGTGTGCGAGTATGTTTAGGTGTGGGGTTGGGTAAGCAAGTGAGAGAGAGAGACTGTTTGTGTGTGTGTGTGTGTGTATTCAAGCCAGTTAGTGGAGGTAAATTCAGATTGCTCATATGTTGACTTCAGTCTTTGGTTTCAGCTGTACATAGTGATGTGCATTTTTATAAATAATACCACAGAATTTGTTCCATTGCCGTTACCGATCGCACAGTTATGTATGCAGATAACAGGATTGATCATCCTTGAAGAGAGTGATGAGTCGAGGGGGAAATATTGTCCTGTCCTCCAGTGATCTGGATTTCCCCTTCATGTTTAGAAAGATGACCTCATATAGATGTTCTCATGGTCATTGGGTGGTTGCTGTCATTTTAGTCTGTGAAATTTTGCTTTCTCAGTCTCTTATTGCCTACCCTTTGTTGGACATTTTGTTAAAGAGGTAAACTGATGGGGACATGACATATGAGAGGCATTTTGAGGACAGGAAGACCTCGTTTGAGAACTAGCAGTTGTATCTGAGGGAGGGGGGGGGGGGGGGGTGTGGATTTCGCTCAGCATCCTGACTGTAATTTACTGTCTACTAGATGTGTCAATTTGAGAAAACATGATAAATGTATGCTTAGATGTGTATCAAATATATGTCTGCTGAATGACTAATACCGTCTTGTTCCCTTTTGTTCAGAGGATGTCAAAGTGTCAAGAAGATCGACACATGGTGAGGTCTTATTTTCTTTTACATATTTTCATTTACATAAAAATACAAGTACAGGCTGTAATGACTTGATCTAATTGCAGATTTTATGGGTTATTTTTATCTAATGTGTACAGCACTTGGGCCTGTGATTTAGGTGAAAAATAAAATGTGTTAAAGTGTGTGAAATGGCCTATATTTTTGAAAGGGTATATGTGGAAAACATCTTTGCCGTCTTTGTGAGATGGAGAAAGATGACACCAGGGCCTCAGCGCTTTATAGGATGAGGTCTATAGGAGCACGTGTGTGTTGACCTTAATCCACATCACAGAAGTTATAAAGCATGGTCATGCTCCCACACTCCATAAAAGCATAGTTAGAAAATAACTTCAAACAGCCCAAAAGACAAAATGACAGTAGAATAACCAGATTTCTTACTCACAGTGTGGTAAACAGACAATAGACAGTAGAGGAAGATCAAAAATATGCTATTTCCAGTCTTTCCATGTATCAGCCTCAGCTGTATAGCTGTTTAAAAACGATTCTATTTTGTTTCTTCATACCCTTCAAGTGACAACAGCTCATCTGTAGTGTTCCAGCCTCCTCTATAGATGCTTCTTGTACAGTTAGTGGAATGAATGTTGACTACAGCCAGAGCTGAACTGGTTTCCTGTTGTGTGTCAAGCCAGGTTTAAAATTACAGGAAAATAGATAGAGTAGATATAGAGGGCAGTAAGTATGGAGGGCCAAGAACCTCCTGTCAACAAATAATTTTGACCAAAGTCTCTCTCTCCCTCCCTCTCTCTTTCTCTCGTTCCCTCTCTTGCCCTCCCTAACTCACTTACTCATTGCTTTGACCCCCCCACCCCTTTCTCTCTGTCATTTCTTTTGTCTAGACAACAGTACAACAACGACCATGCAGTCTTCTCAAGGTAAGAATGAGCTGGGTGACAGCCCACAAATACCAAACTCTGATCTCACTTCTTCCATTAGGTTACATTAAATCTCTCGTGCCCTTGCCCCCAAACAACTGTAACATTTTTCAGCCAGGAGGGAAAGAGGAGGAGGGAGGGTGCTGAACGCAGAGAGAGAGAGAGAGAGAGAGAGAGAGAGAGAAAAGAGAGAAAGAGATCACACTGGCCCACGAGGCACAAGAAACAAGGTCTCTTGCCCTTGCTCTCAGTTTCCCTAATCCCCTCAATTAGTTATTTTGCTCCACGTTACTCAAGCCCCTGGAGTCATGTGTCTTATTTAGGATTATTTTGTGCCTTAAGTTGGAGGATTAGACCTATTCTTTCAGGATTCTTGTGGCTATTACCTATCATTAGAACAGAGCTACACGAATCTATTTCCTCCTTCTTTTTGTCCTTGTTCAAGACAGTCTGACACACTCTTTGGTGTCAGACAGCGAGACAGTCACAGCCAGGATGCCTTTGGGGTGGAACTATTGTTGCTCGTTCAGAATCAAGTCAAGGGCAGAAAATAGCAAAACCACTTTATCCTCTCGAATACATACACACACACACACACACACACACACACACATACACACACACACACACACACACAAACACACACACACACTCAGACAGACACAGAAAGACTCAGAGAGAAGGGGGGGTATGAATAAATAGAGTAGGCCAAATTGAAGGTCCTTTTAGAGATTATGTTTCTTTTTGCCAATAATAAAGAGTTAGAGAGTTGGCTCTTCGTGTAAAAGGATTACCCAGATGCCAAGCATGACTGTAACATTTTGATTTATACTCCCAGTTAACCCTTACATGTTTTGTTGACCCCTCAATCAGTGCGCCTGGTGAACGGGCGGAACCGTTGTGAAGGCCGCGTGGAGGTCCAGCACAACAGCACGTGGGGCACGGTCTGTGATGATGATTGGGACATGGTGGACGCCAACGTGGTGTGCCGGCAACTGCAGTGCGGGCTAGCAGTGGCTCTGGGCAGCAGCTCTCGCTTCGGACAGGGGTCTGGGCCCATCCTGCTGGACAACGTTGACTGCAAGGGTGGTGAGACAGACCTGGCACAGTGCGGCAGCCTGGGCTGGGGGATCCACAACTGCTACCACTATGAAGATGTGGCCGTCACCTGCAAAGGTATACCATGTAACACCACACACAAACATTTCAAAGCATTAGGGAAGAAAAACTGGGGAAAGAATAAACATATTAGGATTGGCAAGAAAAAAAGCTGCCCAGCATTGACACTGAGACCAAATTTGTCTCTCATTTAGAATGAATGACAACCTTGTGCATATAGTGTTCACCCCCCCACACACACACCCACACACACACACTCCTGACAAATCCTTATTTGGACTTGTATATCAAATCCTGTCAAACATGGCTTGCCATTGCACTGTGCAGCTGGCACATGAGATGATTGAGTGGGAGAGATGGTGGAGAGGTGGAGAGTACCAGCATTGGCACTGACTTATGCCCCCCCCTCCCCAGGCACAGCTGTGCAGGAGTCTCGCGGGGTCCTCATGGAGGCAACAACCCCATCACATCACAAGGCTGGCTTACGTAAGTAACAACTGCCCCGTGTCTTTGCGCTTCTTCCCATTCTAATTTCCTTCCCATAAACAGTTCAGTTAAATGTGAAATAAATTTGGACATGTTTTTGCTTTTTACAAAATTCATTAATGGAAAATTATCCTTGTCAATCAGAAATTTCATAGATACATCAGCTGATAGTCAGCCCCTCATGTACTAGTGTTTTAGATCACACTGCCCTGGTTACCTCAGAGGGCAAAGGTTAAGAGTGATCTCATGGTGAAAGTGGAACTCATCTATTTCTTCCCACTACACAAAAGCCTGTGTGTGTGTGACAGTCACTGAAGACAAGGGTATTGTTGCTAAAACAAAAGTTCAAAGGGTTCTTCTCAGATACATCATGCAGACCCCGTCGTTTGTGAAGGAAGGTCATCCTTTTGTTCACCCTCTAGTCCTTCCTATGATGCCTCAGGCACAGCTGACTTGTATGGTTAAGGGCTTTAAAAACAGTAACATATTCCCCCTGGGAACCCTCCTGCCGAGTCACTGAATCTTTATATTGAAAAATCATCGGGCGAAGTCATGTTCCCAGGGGAAAGTATAGCACGCAACCTGAGCGTGGCTTTTGTTTGTTAATGTGATGGAGCTCTTCTAGGGACAAAAAGAGCATTCAAGGTCCACATGGAAGTGAAATATTTTTGAAATTTTGTCACATCCCATTATCCAAAATACATAAAACAACAGCAACAAGGTCCAGGATCTGAATGATGGCATCCAATTCCACTGTAACTCGGAGAAGCTGACTTGCAAATTTAAAAGCCAAATTTCATTGGCTCCAGTGTGCGACAGCAGAGAGAACTGGAATGACGTCGCTCCCTTTTTTGTTGCAGGAGATGGTACAATCCGTCTGGTCGGAGGAGCAAACCACTGCCAGGGAAGGGTGGAGATCTATTACCAAGGCAACTGGGGCACGGTCTGCGATGACGACTGGGGTCTGAAAGATTCCGCCGTGGTGTGTCAGCAGATTGGATGCGGCCAGGCGGTAGCTGCTCAAACCAATGCTTACTTTGGCTACGGGACCGGCCTGATTCTGCTGGACAATGTCAACTGCAATGGCTATGAGAGCCACCTAGCTACCTGCTACAGCCTGGGCTGGGGCATCCATAACTGTGGCCATCATGAGGATGCTGGAGTCATGTGCTCAGGTTCGGGGAATGCAGCACACTGTAATAGGACACCAAACCTAACAAACATGACAAAGAGAGTAATGAAGTTGATACACAAGTTAAATTTAATACACAGCTGATTTTCATGTATTTATTTTGTCTCTACTCTCCCTGAAGGATCTGAGTCCACCACCACTGTGCCAAGTGTGAACACAGACACAATGCCCAGATTATTCCTTCCTAACGGGACAACTCCAGGTAATGCTCAAAAGTTGGCAGGCACACACAATACACAGACGCATGCCAATACATGCAAAGCCTGTATCTGGCCATCTGGCATCCTGTGGACACTTCTAGAAACCATCACTAGGCAACAGGAGAGTTTTTGTGAAAGAAAAAAACTATTGCCAGGCAACTGAGTTTCTCTATCAACTTGATATGCAAGAAAGATGCAATACACTTGATGACCAGCAGAGGGGGGCACTTATCTTAAGAGTCTGTCTTCCTGTTTTTCCTTTGACTTGTGGTCAGATTTGGCAGGATGTAAACCCAATAATATATATATATTTTTTTCTCAGTCATAGAGACAGATACAGAGTCAACATCAACCGCAACAACACCTACTACCACAGCTACTACTACAACAACCGTAAGCACAACAACTAAACGTAAGTGAATCACTGAACAATGCCATTGTAGTTTGTCTCCTGTAGCACAAAACAAGTGCAAGCAGACCACAGAGAACATAGGACAGATAGGTAAAAATACATTAATCTGATCACACTCATCGAAGACTTTAGTTTAAGTCACCTCTCTTCAGGAGAAAGAGGCAATTCTAAGCATCTTCATTAAAACATGCAGTTCATGCAGAGGAACAAATAACAGACGTCATTTAACCCATGCTGCCAATCTGCATCAAATGTAAATACAACTACAGATACAACATTTGGACTCTATGTGACTTCTTGCATTTTAATCCGATTCATATATTAATAGGCAGCAGAGGGAGAATGTTTTATGGAGGTCAAAGTGTAAAATCACATGGAGCCCAACAGCTCTTATACCCTCCACTCTCCTTTTATGATCTGTCAAGTGTAAACGTGGCCTATATAACCAGACATGAATGACCTAATGTCCTGTTTACCCTGCTATACAGCCAAGCCCACCATTCGCTTGGTGAATGGCAACAGTAGCTGCCGGGGCCGTGTGGAGGTGTTTCACAACAACGTGTGGGGCACGGTGTGCGACGACGACTGGGACATGGACAATGCCCAGGTGGTGTGCCGGCAGCTCGGCTGCGGCCCGGCTATCGCAGCCAAACAACTGGCCTACTTCGGCTACGGCTCGGGCCCTATCATGTTGGACAACGTGGACTGCTTGGGCAAAGAGAGCAAGCTGACGGACTGCTTCAACCTGGGCTGGTTCCAGCACAACTGTGGCCACCACGAGGACGCGGGAGTCATCTGCTCACGTAAGCCAGTCCGTTCTTCTGTCTTGGGATCAGTAGAGTGTGTACGCATGTGGAGAATACACAGTGAGCAAAACACATGAATATGCAGTGGCTCTATGTAAGCAGACATATTATTGACACATTGTGGAGGTGTATACACACACACACACACAAACGTAGTCAGACATGCGAACATACATACACATACATACACACAAATACAAACACACACTCACACACATACAGACACACACACACAAACATAGTCAGACATGCATATACACATACATACACACAAATACAAACACACGCTCACACACATACAAACACACACACAGACACCTACAAAATGGCACTGACACACACACATATACACACAAACACACACACACACACACACACACACACACACACATTGGTCTCTCACTCACGTACACCCACTGACACATCACACATCAACGCATGTGCCTGTATCTACTGGCTACCCACCACCATTTGCTATGGTACAGTCCTCTCGAGTGATGACTCACACCCAAGTCACTCTCTCCAGTCATGCTTTACTCACTGAGTACCTCCCCCCTCTCTCTCTCTCACACACACACACTCATCCAGCCCCACCCCCAACCCCACTGGCCCACTGTCAGCACCAGGCCCAGCTGAAATGCTCTTCGCGGCCATCCTCTCATTCCTCTCTGGCCTTCACTCGCCACTTTCCTCCACTGCTCTGTGTTTGTGTGTGTGTGTGTGTGTGTGTGTGTGTTTGTGTATGTGTGTGTGTGAGAGAGTGCAGAATGCATGAATGCATAAAATATAGAGAGCCACAGTCAGGGAGGATCAGCGTCAGCAGGAGCCCTTGGGGCAAGAACTCGACTCTGGTGGGGTAAAACACGCCACGTGATTCAGGCATGCTTATGCATAAATATATGCATGAATGTGCTCAATGTATAAGGCTCTTTTTTTAAAAAGGTAGAATGCAGTTCAGCTGACAAAGTTGGTATGGACTTCATCAGAAGCACACTCTTAAAAGAGACATTTCAAAGGTTCCTTTCTTGTGTACAGTATATAAGAAAAACAGATTGATAATAAATTATCTGTGGGTTTTAGTTTAGGCGACAGTGTGTCTGATTGATAAATACGTTTAAGGATGATCTATTCAGCACGAGGTCATCTTTTCTATATTCTATATTTCTATGTTTTCAGCATTCACAGAGTTCCTGGGCATAGGCAGAGACTTTGACATGTCCATTAAGATGCCCACAGCCTCAGCTCCAGCTAGATTGCCCACAACCACACCTGCACAAGGTAAAACACTCTACCGTGCCATCTGTTCCGTGATCAAACAGCCAGCCATTGCCTGTAGATTAGTATTAGGCTTAAGGTTATGAGTGTACATTGGAGTGTCAGTTTGCTTTTCATCTGATAAAATGTACTATACAAACGGTTCATTTGGTGTTACATTTGGTCAGTAAGCTGCTACACTTGTATAAACTCAAGCATTCAATTCGACTCAAGCATTTAATGATGTCACTGTTTGAGCTCACAGTTGTTTAGAGTCTCAACTGGCTTCCTGGCTTCACTTAATGTTTCTTTGCTTTACACGTTGTTTAATTAAAGATGTAGACGTAGCATAACGAACGCAACTTAACCGCCCAAGGCCATTCACCGTAGCTGAGGAGATATGATTCCATATAGTTTCTGGCATTTACTTCAAACATTGATGAGTTTATGCAGTTCTCTCTCTCCCTCCCTCTCTCTCTCTCTCTGCAGGTGCGATACGGCTTGTTGAAGGTCAGCATAGGTGCGAAGGCCGCGTGGAGATCTTCTCACAAGGTTCGTGGGGCACAGTGTGTGATGACGCGTGGGACCTCCCTGACGCCCAGGTGGTGTGTAGACAGGTGCGCTGTGGCGGGGCGACAGCAGCCAGGGGCCAGGCCTTCTTTGGTCCAGGCACGGGTGTCATCCTCATGGACAATCTGAAGTGCACAGGCATAGAAGCCACCCTGAACGACTGCTCCCACATAGCATGGAACGTCCACAACTGCGACCACGCGGAGGATGCGGGTGTCACCTGCTCGCTGTCGTGATCGTGCCCCTAAGCACAGCGTGGCGGCAACGGTCTCTGTCATTCTTGCCATAGCAGCAGGTGGGTAGGGGGGAGAGGCTGACACCTGGACTTGTATACAGTTTGTAAATAAGCTCACCCTGATCCTCAAGGAGAAAAAAAATGACCAAACAATTCAACAAAGAAAACCAAACAAGCAAAACCAACATATATCACTAAATATGATGAATATATATTCCTATTATGCACTTTATGAATACATAAATAAATAAATATAATTATATATTAAAAAAACACTGTACACATTTTTGATATACAAAAGAAACCAAAGCTTTAAACTGCCTCTATCTTTGTCTCTGTTTTCCTGTGGAGATGCTGAAATATTTAGCATACATGCCAGCCGTACCATCCCACATTCTTTGATGGTTGAGGAAGGTACTCTGGAGCAAGGGCATTCATTATTCACATCCTAGATGAAAGAGCTCCTCCTACCTCTCCCTAACTTGCTGACACACCATCACCAAATAGGGCTCGATAACCTGCCTCCACTGGAAAGAGAATGGAAACAAAACAGAGTCAAGGTTGATTCCATTTATTCTCTCTCTCTCTCTCTCTCTCTGTCTATCTATCTATCTATCTCATTGGGCAGACGGACAGACTGATAGGATGATTTGCACAGTGTGCCCAAGCCTCTTTTGTAGACTCGTCTCTCTAATTTATTTCAGGCAGGAGCTGGATGGCTCCCTGATCAAAGACACTTTCATTTCTTCAGCTTTGAGCTTTTTTGGTGCCATGTGTGCTGTCTGAGATTCAACACCTGCTCTCTGTAAATAGTCATTTTAAGTCCCTTTCCCTGCAATTCAATGTGGACTCTGCTTTCTTCATAAGGGGCATGCTAGTGAAAGAAATATAAATATATACCCTGCTTAATATGATCTGTTTTTCATGGACATGAGGTTACTCTGAATAAAGTTACCAGGGGGTTAAGGGGACATTTGTTTCAACCTGTGAGTTGATGGAGCTATAGCCTTGTGTATTAGAGACTGTCAGTTTTCTGTTATGGTCATACCCTGTGCTCATTTCCTTGTTCGTTTCTTTAGCAACACAAACATCTATTTTAAGTCTTCACCAACATGTACTTTACACCACACATTAATATAATTCTAGGCCAGGTTTTATTTCCAGTCTTAGCCATTTGTTGATGTCTTCAGAGAATATCCTTGAGATGTAGGCCTATACAGCAGAATTGGGGAAACCTTTTTACTGAAGTGGTTGAGCCATAGCGCCATAAACACAAGATGTTTCCCCAATTTTGTGGTAAGTCGTTGGCATTTTTGTCCAAAACATAGCTGTGGAACAGTACAAAAACTCTCAGGTTCAAAGAGTTGGACTCCTTTGTTGTATATGCTATAGAGATCTTCCCGTGTCCTCTAAGACAGATCATTTGATATATGTTATAATGCCAAGTGGGTGAGGGACATGTGCTTGCATAAATAGACTGTTGTATTGAAAAGTACTTGTGACTTCCTTGACATAATTTGGAATGCCTTCTGATAGATTTTCTGTTGGTTTTAGTCTTCCTCAACATTTACTGTAGTTCTATCTTGTAAAAAATAAAGAAATAAAATTTCTGTGGAGGAACAAACGCCCCTTAAGTAACTCATGATTTGAATTTATTAAAAGCATTACAGCAGGGTACTGAAAAAAGTTGTTGAAATGGTACCAGTTTTCTACAGTACAGTAGATTATTTCTTTTAAATACTGTGTAGTATTTATGTCATTGTCATCTACACTGTAAGTATAGTAAATCCTTTTCTGTGTCAGGTGGCCTGCCATGTTGCCATTGTATTGAGTTGGAAGTCTGTTGGATTTCTGGCTGGAGCATTTTTCCTTTGGGTAACCCCGCGTGCAGATGAGGGGCCCAGATTACTAGCAGCCCAGCGCCATTTGGTGTCCTTATTTTGGAGCCAAATGAATATATAAATAAATAAATCACTCATCCCAAAACAGCTGTTCAGAGTGAATGTCCTGCTCAGCCAAGAGAGAGCTGGTGTGTGTGTGTGTGTGTGTGTGCGCTGGGGTTATATTCAGGTCTGGTGCATGTGCTGTAAATAGAGAATAGTTCTTTTCACAACTTATCAGTCACAGCATAACTAATGAGGAAATGAGTTGTTTGTCATGTCAGTAAATAAATAAAGCAGACAGTGACATTATCAAATACTATAAAAAATACACGGTATCAATAATCTTAAACCACACGAGGGCTACCTATGGATATATAGGAGATGGTGTGACAAGCCAAACATGACAACACATTTTGCAAAAAACACCACTAAGAAAGGTATTGCACCTTAGCAAGATTACTCTGATACCCGCATGATCCCATACAAGGGACGCTGCATTGTTACATCATTACGCAAAGGCACGCCTGTTCTTTAATGGTGACGCAATGAGGAGAAAGTGTACGAAGGGGGAGGGGGTATCCCACTGGAGTCGGCACGCGCAGACAGTAGGGAGAAGCCTCAGCAACTAGAAGATCCCGTTGCATTTTTTCTGCACACCGAATACCACAATATTTTCACTTAAACATTTTCTCTTAGAAACGTAGGTTAACGTCTGTATAATAGACATTTAAAATGGTTGACCGTGAGCAGCTGGTTCAGAAAGCCAGGCTGGCTGAGCAGGCAGAGCGATATGACGATATGGCAGCTGCCATGAAATCGGTAAGTTCAGCTGAATCATATGCCTGTATGTATAAAACGTTTATGAGCTGGCTTAACTATTCCTTTTTGTGATTTTGAATCTGTGATCTGTGATCAGATCTGTCATTTGAATCTATACTCAGTTGACACTCAAGACCATGTTGGTGGTTTTTTTTTTTTTTTTGAAATCCATGTATTTCATTTCTTGTCAGCTGCCAATTGACTACGATTGACTTAACTCTCCACATTTGATAGTCCATTGGTGTTGTCAAGCTCCTGCATGTTAGGTCAAGTGCACGGTAGATTCTTTTGAATGAGGTCTGCTCTCTGTGTTTCTGCACTATAATACTGGGCCTATGTAGGGAGTGCAATCCAAACCGGCTTGAGATCACGCCAGTTTTAAAAACTGAGATCATAATATTCACTGTAGTGAATGTGGTGGCTCATATGATTTTCTAAAATGTGGGCAGAGTTTGAACGCAGAATGGTTGTAAATTTAACAAGAGATAATTAACTAACGGAGAAAGCGGACGAATGCAGACTGTTTGATCTTGGGGCGGTGCCTTTTGACAGATCTTTTTGAATTCAGCAGCTTTGACATAGGAGGATTTTGACTTCAACACAGCCAACGACACCGAAATCAGTAGAAAGATTTACCTTAATACCCACGAACAAAACAGACGTGACCGATTGTGACGACTTAAATCAACGTGCAACGCGTGTTTTGTGGTCTGACACCAAACCAGGCAGCTGCGTGAATCAGTAATACTTTGGTTCACCGGGGGAATGAATGGCAGCATGCCACTCCTGGTATTCTGAAAGAGACACGCTCTCTCAGCTCTTTTTATCATAGTGAAGCATGCAACTATGAAAGCTGTGCACACTGCCCTCAAATCTACCCATAGAGCGAACCGGTAAGGGCGCTCGCTTTGGCTATGTAATAAACCAAAACGCACGCCGTTCGATGTCTTTCTGAGACAGCTCGTCAGATATGATGCCCACTGTCAAACGTGGGTGGCAGCAGACATCTACCCTAGGCTATCAGTGGCCGTTGTCATATTGCAGTCTTTGTAATGAACGGGTGTGTGACAACGTTTGGCATACATCTCCCTGCTTCTGCGACCTCCATGGAAGGCAGGTTCTCGTCCATAAGGCGTGTCGCAGAGTGTGCCAAGGTGCAGCGCCCGTACTGCACCATTTCGTCCGATTCAGCTTTCTAATTTATCAGCTAAGCAGCTGTGAGAGCCAGTGAGAAAGAGAGCAGTCTTGATTTAGGAGAGGCCAGTGGGGGCTGGCAAACAATAGCAGGTCTCCAGACGTGCTTGGAGTTGAGCCCCCCTCCTCCTGAACTCTCTTGCATCTCACAGGGAAGCTCACAACTTCAACTATCTTCACATAGCATTCATTACACTACACATAGGGCTTGTATAATAATGAGAGGATTGCTATTCAATATCACTCATTCAATCTGCTCAAGCCCACAGTGTAACATGACAATGGCTGTACAACAGAGTATGCATAATAGTAGACTAAGCCAGGAAGGCTTTGGTTATATCCATCATGTAAGAGTGCTAGTCGCAGTGTGAGTTGAGTTGAGGTGAGCATTAAATATAATGGAGGAAATAGCTTTGTCATTCTGTTGAGTCTTTAGAGAGGCTTGATTGCTTGACGCGTGCACACTGCACAGGAAATTAGGGGGAGGGGCACTGCTACTGTGCACTTCCACGTCATGCCCATCATGTTAATTTATCGGCAGTGCAGTGCTGCAAACAGCATTTCAGTTTGCTTATGTCTTATCTGCCATATCCTTATAAATCCCTGTTCTGTGTGCCTGTCTGTAGCCCTGCACAGAGTCTCTGGGGTAGGGTGGGGTCAGGAGAAAGGGAGGGAGATGTCTTGTCAAAGCGGAAGTGGTTTGGAAGATGATGTCTGAAGTGGTGGGGTAGTACCACTAAGTTGTGGCTTTTTCATATACGTGTGTGTGTGTGTCTTGTCAGGGTAGACCACCCTGACAGACGTGGTCAGTCTTGCTGCAGCACAGGCCATATGGGGTGTGTCTGCTGGCCTGGCCATCAGCCTCAGGGCATCTTTTAGCGCTGCAGTCACTCCAGTGAACCTTGGCTCCCTCTTCTAACACCCTTCAGCTCTCTGAGCCACAGATACTCTGAGCTAAATCAGCAATCATAGTCTATGGTCTCTGTCACTACTGCTTGATTAAATTATAACATGTCCCATTAATATTTTTGTTCTTGATCACAGGAGTATCTATTTCTCTTGTCTGGTTTGAATAGTAGTGCCCAAGCACTCTGACAGGAGCTGTTTGTTTGATTTGACTAATGGCTGTTATAATCCTTTGTTTAAGAAACAGAACCATCAGGTGAATAGTTTTCAAATGTACTTAAAGCTTTGTGGCCTGCAGTGCCTTGGTTCAGAGCTAGTCACTGACTTACTATACTAGAATGGATGGCATTACATGGCTTTGGTGAGCTTTACTATGTCAAACACGAGGCTATTCTATACTGCTATACTATAATACACTATACTACACTACAACACTATATTATACTATACTATACTATATTATACCAAACTACACTAAACTATACTATACCACACTACACTATATTATACTATGCTATATTATGCTATGATATGCTATGCTATACCAAAACCAAATAATTTTATAACAGTTTAAGAAAAAAGTGTCATTCATCATCTAATTATTTCAGAATCATTTATTGCTAAGTCTTTGGAAAAAATACCCCTCGCTAATGTAGATGGTGAACAACATGGCCTGCCCCTCACAGGATTCTTTCTCAATTTGGGTTTTAGTTGAAGGCCCAGGCAGCAGCTTAATCACTCTGGACGTTTTCCATTCTGTGTCATTATGATGTGATCTCGTTTTTTGGCACCATCACTCCCTCCATCCATGGGCATTCTGGTCCATGCTAGGATTTGCCAGCCAGGACTGTCTCCGGGGAAAGGTCTTTTTGCGCATTAATGAAAAGATGGGATTCTGGAAAGGACGTTCTGAGGCATCAGAAATGATGACTTGATGCTGTAGATAATGTCTAGATAGTCCATATCCCAACACTGATTTGTGCAGCATGCAGCCGTAAGCTCTCCTCCTGAGGTTCGTCCACTGACGCCACTTAAGGCACTGGAATAGATGCTCCTCCTCACGTGTTTTCTAGTGTTAATCTTTCATGGGTTTTTATTTTTAGGTGCATGTTAAGATTCTGCAGTGTAAAAAAAAATTTTCTTGTCACTAATGGTTATGTAACAACAATGAGGTACTTCAAGCAAGAGCCCTGCACCCCCCCACCCCCACTGGTACATTTGCTGAGTCTTCGACCCATGCAGGAGTCACTTTTGTCCCCCACCACACACACACACACCACCACCACCACCAGTCCCTGTGCTTTTATTTCTCCGACTACACCATCTCCAAGTACACTTTGTCTTCCCATGCCCATGGGGCCTGGAGACTCTTTGGTGGGAACGGTTGTCATATCCGCTTAGCAGGAGGGAGAGAGGGAAACTGGGAAAGAGGAAGAGAGTTAGAAAGGATATAGACCCCATTAAATAAAAGAGAGAGAGAGAGAGCCTGAAGACAGTAGAAGTTGTTGGTGGAGAGAGTGCCTGAGAATAAGATATGATTCAGTCTGAAGAAATGCTGAGGTTTAGGAAGACTGAAGACTTTGTGATTCCTCAGGTGGAATAATCACAGACTGTAATCTCATTGCTGTGTCTTTGCCTGTTTGTTTTTGCATGTTTGTTTCCATGCCAACTCATAAATCTCGCCTTCGTCCACCAGACTACATAATGTACATTTGGCCCATACTACAGCACAACTTTTACTAACCAGAGAGAGCGCACAAATCTCTCAGGCCATATTCCTAATTTTAGTGACATTGCTCCCTGTCCGTCCCGGCAGACTGAATGTTATTGGTCTGTTGCTTACGCACAATTACAATGCCATTTGTAGATGGCAGGACTCAAAGTCGTTTGCCACAGACACTGCCCCAAGAAGAGGGAGAAGTGAGCTCTTGTGTCAACGATGCTAGGCTACAGCTCACCCTCCTTATAGGAGCCACAGTGAAGGCCAATAGCATATTTTGCAACCTGTTCCTGAAGTTGTTATCTCACAACCCCACCCTAAGGTGCACTTTGCTTTGTTGCGGCAGTTAATAGCACTGCAAAAGATGACACAATTCGCAACAGGCTTTGGTTTGATGGTTGGATATCCTAAATCCCAGCATAGCAAGGCCTTGAATAATCAGCCAACGGTAGGAGATGTTGTTTGATACACTACATGTTTATAAGCATGTTATATACATCAGGAACCAGTATACACCCATATAAGTACCTTATATTCAAATTAATGAGATAATGGACATTCAAGCACTCTTCAAACTGCTTGATGTCTTAGATTTGGCCACTCATGTAGGGCCACTGTATGTGCAAGTGTCTGTAGAGATATTTCTGAATAAAACAGTTTTTTTTCTGGGCCTATAAGGTGACAGCGGATAGAAGTTCTCTCAGAGGTGACAGGTCTTGATGAGTGATATCGTTACTGTGGCACACCTTATCAGGTGAGGCCGCGGCATCTTTTGTAGTCCATGCTCATCTGTCTCACTAAATATTTCTCTGCGCCTTGTCCTCTTTGATTGAGTGGTGCGCTGATGGCACGTAAACACTGAGTCGTGTTTAATGGACCTTAACCCTCATAAAACAAAGTGCCCTCCCCACCACCACCCCCGTTTCCGGTGACTGCTGCGGGTCCGTAGTCCAGCAAGACACCTGACCCAGATAATACAATTCACCAGAAACATGGCCTAGCTGTTCAAAAGGTAGAACTGCCAGGAGAAAGATCATCAAAGTTGTTGATTGACACTTACTGTGTGTCAGTGAGGTTGGCCTAATAAGTTCACCAGTGTGTACGGAGAGGAAATGCCATCTCTCGGTGGCTATTTACACGCTCGCCTGTGCCCTGTGGCATGAAGGATCATCTTCTCTCGTAAGCACAGCTGCTGCTAACTGCTGCTTGTGCTGGCCCTGATGCTGCTGCTGCTGCTTCTACTGCCACTGCTGCTACGTGGAGGCTTCAGATGCCCTCAAACCCACCCACACTCTTCCCACAGACATGGAGCCTCTCCCCTCCCCCACCATTGCCATCTCTTCCATCCTGATCTTCTTCCTCATCCTCATCCTCCTCATCTTACCAACCACTTCCTCTGTCCAGTCTTTCATAGGCTCAGGCCACATCTCTCTCTCTCTATCTTTCTCTCTCTTTCTCTCGCTACTGGAGACACTACCCAGAAGCAGCAGGAGATTGTCAGGCCATCTCAAACAAAAGCGAATCGGCCTGTTTCCATGGAAACCACAGATGGCATAGTAGTGATTGACTGCACTTTGACCACTCCTGTGTGTTGAGGTCTTAAGTCCGGAAGAGCTGGTTAGCCAAACACCAGCATCAGACACAAACATCTGAATTACTCATAGTCCTGATGACCTGCCATTGCATCCAGCCACTCTAACATGAAACGCCTGTCTTGTTGCATACCTCTGCAAGTCTTTATGTTTGAGGTAAAGACTAGACCCTTTAATATACAATTTTCTTTCCGATTATGTGACAATATATGACGTGTCCTCTCATTTGGGTGAGATGTGCATGAAGGTAGGCCTTTTATGTGTGTAGGAATGTGTGTTAAAGGCCATTAGTTATTTTTTTACACACAAATTGAAACTTACAGGAAGTCATTGCTGAAGGAGAATTGTCAAGGTTTCAGTGCAGTAGTATCAATAGGTTCTGCCATGTTAACCGTGTACATTGCAGTGAGGTCATATTGAAAGAGGGCATTGAAAGATTTTGCATAGGTTGGTGGGTGGGATGACATTGACATGCCAAATGAAGCAAGTCGAATAATAACAAAATGGACAGAAGGACATGCTGGATAGAATGAGAGAGAGGGGCGGGGGAGAGAGAGAGAGAGAGAGACACACACAGAGAGAGATAGAGACTTGGAGTCAGTCATCTTTCCACCCACTCCCAATCTGTCAGATACACAGAGCCCCCACAAAAATCTAGTGCTGATTCAGAGACGCCTTTGCCAAAGAACCTTGTATGCTGTTACCATTTGGTTGTAGTCCCTGCTATCAGGTGCCAAATAACCAGTATAATCAGCATAATCAGTTAATCCAGATACAAAACATGAGACACAAGATATGAATTAGTTGTGTATTTACATTTATTATGACACACAAAATGGAATAGGCCTACATTTTTCTTGAAATAGTTATAAAATAAACTCATACACCCATCCTAATGGTTAACTCTATGGCAGTAATTTAGAAATACTAGCCAGTTGACCATTGGCTTTTATTCTGGCTAAATTTGACTTGCAGGCATTGTCAGAGTAAGGGTAACTGGCATGTTTTCTTTTAGAGCTGTTTGGTGTTAGACTTAAAGCTCAAAACACATATTTTAACATACGTAGTCAAAAGGCGCTGTCAGTGTGGTTTTTTTTTCAGACTGAAGTCTCAGGCAAGAGGAAAGCAGCTTAAAGCAAGTAATCAAGGCTGCTTAATCGCTTTCTGTCTTTTGTCCATTCGGGGTTCACCAAAAACCTCTGGGAGCTAAATGGGCTTTTTTGGCCTAGTTTGGTAGTGGTGTCATCACAAGATCTGTCTAAAACAGTTAGGGTGTTTGTGAATATGTGAGGGATTATGGCTGCTTTGTGTCACGGAGACCTATGTCTGCATCTCATCCATTGTTTTTGTATAGCATGAACGTGAAAGGTATCTCTTGCTATCACATATTGATTCTGTGTGCTCATGTATTTGTGTCAAAATTACTTGGTTGGTAGTTTTTCTTTTTTAAACTTGCGTGTACTGTGTGTACTGTTGTGTCTTGGCATTGTGTCATTCAGCTGTTACTGTCATGTAGTGTTGTCATGGTAACCGTTGTGGAAGATGTAGTGCGCTTATAAATACTAGGCATCTACCAGACAATGTGCAAAAAAGTCGGCCTGCTGTGATTTAATGTTAAACCACAGAGGCATTTTTTCTTGAGCAGTGATATAAAATACTCAGCAGACCTTGCCATCCCACTGCTGAAGCTTAGACATAGTTAGAGCATCTTTAACACAAAATTATCTTGATGCCACACAGCTTAATAGTAGTGTATGTGTGATGAGGGTAAGCCTTTCATGCCTGTGACCTCAGAATATATAACTGTAACTATCACTATATAACTATAAATAAGGTCATATGCAAGGCCTTGCAAAGGTGTTAAGTGAAGTCCACAGTCTTAGCTTTTCAGCTAAATTAAGTTCACCGTCTTACTGTGGTGTAAAGAAAAAGGTGTGTGTGTGTGTGTTTGTTTGTGTGTGTGTGTGAAAAAGAAGATGAAAAAGTTTGACACTTTGCTAGTGAAATTTAGCCTTGTTATGGAAACATAGCTCTATATTACATGCATTATGGAGTATTTCATGTCAGTCTCAGGGTAACATAGCATGGCTTTTGTTATCCCAATTGCTGTGTTTCAGGTGACAGAGCTTAATGAGGCACTGTCCAATGAAGAACGGAACCTTCTCTCTGTTGCCTACAAGAACGTGGTGGGCGCCCGTCGCTCCTCTTGGCGCGTCATCTCCAGCATTGAGCAGAAGACCTCGGCCGACGGCAACGAGAAGAAGATCGAGATGGTGCGGGCGTACCGCGAGAAGATCGAGAAGGAGCTGGAGGCCGTGTGCCAGGATGTGCTCAACCTGCTGGACAACTTCCTGATCAAGAACTGCAGCGACACCCAGCACGAGAGTAAGGTCTTCTACCTGAAAATGAAGGGCGACTACTACCGTTACCTGGCTGAGGTGGCCACGGGCGAGAAGCGTTCCACGGTGGTGGAGTCGTCCGAGAAGGCCTACAGCGAGGCGCACGAGATCAGCAAGGAGCACATGCAGCCGACGCACCCCATCCGCCTGGGCCTGGCACTCAACTACTCCGTGTTCTACTACGAGATCCAGAACGCACCCGAGCAGGCCTGCCACCTGGCCAAGACCGCCTTCGATGACGCCATCGCCGAGCTGGACACCCTCAACGAGGACTCCTACAAAGACTCCACGCTCATCATGCAGCTGCTGCGAGACAACCTCACACTGTGGACGAGCGACCAGCAGGACGAGGAGGGCGGCGAGGGCAACAACTAAAAGAGTTAAAAAAGGGGAAGAAATTGTCAATCCCCTCTCCCCCCAGTTCCTAGCCATTTAAGAGAAAAAAAAAGAGAAAAACACAACACGCGTGCTCACAACCTTCAACAGCTACAAGAGAGAAAGAGAAAAAAAATGAAATAAAACTAATCAAAAATTTAGGGATGGGAGCTGGTGGAACTTTGTCAGTTGTTTGCCAGTGGTAACCACTCCTGGGGCAGTCTTTATTTTTCCACGAGCTTGACGTGATCGAAAATAAAAGAGTGAGAGAAAACAAAAAAAAACATCAGAAGAATAGTGAGAAGATGGAGTGATATTAAATAGTTAAGGTTAGCATAGTGAGAGAAAAAAAATGAAATACCCCCTCTTGATCTGCAACATTTGCCAAACCATCACTTTTAGGAAAGAAACGTGCCAGTTAGTCAGTACTAAGTGGCCGAGGGTGGACAGGCACCTTCAAACTGGCGTAGGGACTGTTCTTGTAGTACATAAAGTACAAAAGTGGAGCTGCTTTATTTTAACTTCAGTGATTTAAAGGAGGGCGTCGGAAAAACATCCAAGTTAGTGCCGAAGCTTGGGCAAAACACAAATGCACACACACACACACACACACACACACACACACACACACACACAAATGCCCGCCCGCACGTGCACACACACACACACACACACACACACACACACACATACACACGCGCACACACACACATACATGCACACACACACATATAAATCGTATATGTAAAGAAAAACTTGAATGTCGTTGCCTCACTAGGAAGTAATGGATGGCTCTGGCTAGTTGAATGGAAGGCACCCAGTGTCTGATGTAGTACAGACATTAGGAATCCAAAGGGTTCCCAGTTCAGTCAGTCCTTTTTTAAGCTTTAAACTCAGCCAATGAAAACAAACCACATCTGCATTATTATTATTATTATTATTATTATTATTATTATTATATTTTTGGTCAACTACTAAAACACATTGCATTTAAGTGATAAGACAAAAACTACAACAAAACTGAATAGTCGTGGTTGCCAAAATATGCCAAAATATGTTTTGCTATACATTAAATATAGTTGCCATCAAACTCGAACCCTTTAACTCTGCAATGAACATGATTCTACTGGAACATCAGGCTTTACTGGTGGAGAATGGAAAAGGAGACAAGTGTTCAGGCTAAGGAAAGTGAAAGGTAGTCTTAAAGCAGCTTCAAGGTTTGTGATTTTCTTTGTTTTGTGTTGATTTATCTTTTTAATTTACAAGAAATGCACTTGTTCATTATACTGTTTCTCAGTGTGAGATGATTACTGCTCCAATAGTCTCTTTACTACAGTATCGTGCATGCTGGTGATGTATTTATATACCATAGCTTGACCTTATTAACTTAAAACTGTAGATGTTATGTATTCATATAAAGATGAAATGACTAGAATAACAGTTCAGTTATTTTCTATTTATTATGTTTTATTGGATTGTTTGAAAATTATTTTTAATTCGTCTTTCTCTGCTGGGTTAAGTGCACTATGCTAAAATCATAATTGTTGACCATCAAACAATCTGTTATGGATATTTGCTACGGTGACATGCAATTATTGTATTTGGATTTCATGAAACAAAAAGGAAGCTTAAAAAGAATAAAAAGACAAAAAGATAAAAAATTATGACACCAGTGATAGCCGAAATGTATTGTCTGGTGTTTGTCACAGTGTAATCATGATTACATTGTTTAATGATTAATGTTCTTCAAATGATTTTTTTTGGGGGGCGGGGGTTGTGCTTTTTAATGTCACGTCATGCAGTGAGATATTTAAGACTGAACAGTGTTTTTATTTTTCAGAATCAGTGCTTCTGTAAAGATCTCACTCACGGACCATTATTTATTTCTAGTACTTAAATTGCATTTTTTATCATCGTTTTTGTTCTTCTTCCTTCTTTTTTTTACTTTTAGTTGTCTCCTGAAATCTTAAATGTGAGTCTTGTAGAGATTGCACAAAAATGATCATGATAATAATAATAAAAAAATGAATTGAAACATGATAAAGTTCATCTAGCCACATTTCAGTGCTGCTGTTGATGTTGATCTGATAGGTAAGTCATGTAATCATCCCTGGAGATGATTTTGTCAACACTCTGTACGATTAACTTTTCCTTATTTGTTTTTTGCTTCATTTCGCTTACCTTTGTGCTCTCTTGCCAATGACATCAACATTTATTGGGCAGCTCTGCCTATGTCGAGGGATGGATGCAATTGCAAGAAACACAGACTGATAAACAGACTGATAGATAGATAGTAAGATCGAAAGAAGAACAGAGAGGGAAGGAAAAGAACAAGGAGCTGAAGAGAAAAGAGAGGGCCAGAGAGGCCTGTAGACAATCAGTGACATGCAGAGAGCTCATGTGGGGTGTAAGGGATCGCTTGGATAGAGCTGCAGTGTTTGTTTGTGAGCAGTGGCGACTTTGGCTCTCCCTCCGGTGCCAACCAGTCCCATCGCTTAGACTGTTAGGGGCCTCTTTTGCTAATGCTACTTGCAGTTTTAGCATCTGGCTTCTGAGAGTTGACTTTTTTTTTTTTTTCGTTTGCTCATGCTCTCCTTTCTCCCAGAAATAGTGAATTTTAGACCAAATGACAGGGCTCTTTTCAAAAGGAGAATCACAGAATGTTCCTCCATCTAACAGCACAGGGTGAACTCTGTGTAGTTCTTATCGACACTGAGCGTGGATGCCATATGTGGCCTGCCTGTGATGTATGTTTTTTTGTTAGTTTGTTGGTGTTGTTATTTATATCGGTTTATTTTTGTTTCTGTTTCAGTCAGTTATCCCTGTATGTTTCCTTTTCTGTTCCTTTTTTTTTTTTTGCACTCCACTACCCTGACATGGTTTATCATTTCTGCCTGTCTGTCACAAGTCTTTGGTCTCCTGAAAGGGAATGGAAAATAAATGAGGTTGTTTAATGTCTATAAATGCATAGTGGGTTAGAGCACTGATTATTTATTGCCCAAAGCCTTTTGAAAAAGTATGTCAGGAGTTGATTATGGAGCAAAGGCAATTATAGATTAAGATGAAAACTTTGTGGCTGACTGCAAAGTAAAGTCACTCTTCTGGAATGTTCAGAGCAGTCAAGTCCTAAAAAAAAAACGTTTGTTGCAAACTCTACCTTAAGTTATAACAGCAGTTTGAAAGAACAATGTCCCTAAGCCCAGTGTACTTGATTAGAAACTAAGACTGTGTGGTATGTAACTGATTGAGCTGTCGACTCAAAGAGCAAAATGAATACTGGATGAAGATGGCAAATGAAAAGAGAATCTGAATAAAAAATCAACAGCATTGTGTCTGTGTGCCTACATAACTACTCACATCCTGTGTCATATCACCTTGGGGCCCAAAGTCACACACATATACTACATACAACACACACAAACTGCTTTGCACGCGCAGGATAATGTATGAGTTGGATACGGCACTTAAGGGGAATGAAGCTTGAATTACCTCTCGATGACAAAATGGGATGTAGTGCTGAATCATGAAGAAGTGTTAGGCTTGGATGGGTTTCAAGATGGCTGACAGAGGAGGCAACCATCCATCCTCCCCCCACCCCTTCCCACTTAAGAGTCAAGTACGCAATTTGCCTGAGTAAAATGGAGTCAGTGGGGCATCTATAAGCAAATTGTTCTTGCCTCCCCAGAATATATTGATTTTGCTGTATTGTGTGTGTGTGTGTGTGTAAGAGAGAGAGAGGGACAGATATTTGTGCATGTTTGTGCATGTGCAAGTTTGTTTTTTGTAAGTATTATGTAATACATGTGGGATGAATTGGCCTCAAAGGACATTTATTCACATGATAGACTGATACCTGGTCAGGTCATAAGCTTTATAACATCTCAGAATTACCTGAGATGGTGTCTCAGATAATGTTTTATGACTCTCAGTAGGTTTGGAGAGTTGTTACATGTGTGAATGAATAAATATTTTCATGGTCTGTGAGTGACAAATTATATATTATATATTACAAACATGTTACAGGTGTAAAATATGATGACATATGCAAACATTTTAAATCAGTAAATATCTTTGCCACAGTATAGCTATGTCTGTCAGATGCTAGAAAACAATGCAAAAGTCAGACAATTTTTTTGTACATACAGAAAGAATGTAGGTTACTGTGGGCATGCATGTTATACTGTGCAAAAAGGAACATTTGGCTGATTTGCCTGAATATCACCAAGGCTATATTTCTCACAAAAGCATAAACAGATTCATGACCCTGTATGCCTTTCAACACCATTAACTTTTCTGATTTGTCAAAAGATAGACTGCTTTCTGATTAGTTGAAATATAGACTGTGTATCACTTTTCTGATTTGTTAAAAGATAGACTAAGCATCACAAGGGATAGGAATGCATAGACCTTACATCTCTTGGGGGATGATCTGTTTTGGAAGCAATTGCTCCATGACTTCATGGCTGAGCTGTCCAAATACTTGAGCTGTGTATTTAATACCTTCTTCCGGAAGTGACACTGGTTCTTGGATCTTCCACTGCCTCTAGGGATACTGCCCTCTCTGACCCTGGCAGGGGGCTCAGGCACAGACATGTGTGTAAGGCTCAAATGTGCCAGAGTGACCTGGCATGAACGTCACTGGGCACCCTCTCGAGTTCCGCTCCCGAAGAGGAGAGGTTTTTACCAGGGGGTGCTGGGGCTTGGGGGACGAGGAGGGTGGTGGTAACGGTTGGACCAGCATGAGCCGAGGCAGGGCCAGAGTTATCTGCTCTCCACCCTGGGTGAACCTCCTCCTTAGATCACGTTAATTGGGGCCTTTGGAGAGCTGGCCTACTTACGCATGACAGCTGAGGCAGACGCAATGAGAAGGGGAGAGGGGGCAGAGAGAGGGAAATGAGGAAGACAGAGAGAGAGAGAAAGAGTGGAGGGAGGCGAATCCTCCAATCGCAGCACTGGGCAATGGCATGGCGGTGGTGGCACACGGATCCAGAGTGGATGGGAGCCCCGCCCTGGCACAGGGGCTGTGGCAGCTGGTGAAGGAGGAGGAGGAGTGGGATGGGATGGGATGAGAGATTAATTATTTAATCGGGCATTATCTCAAAGAGAGAGACAAAGAGAGAGGGAGGGAGAAAGAGAGAGGGAGAAAAAAGAGGGGAGCGAGTTGTGAGTCACGGTTTTGAAAGGCCCTATAAAAAGACTTGCCTTGAGTTGTGTGCGCTCAGCTGGAGATTGACAGCTAGATATAAATGAACTCAGCGGAGTCCACTTGCATTATTTAGCACTTTCCCCACTGCCTCTTTGACCTTATCACTGCAAATTACACTGTTGACTGAGAACAATGTAAATACAAGTCACTTTTGTCAAAAAAAATTAAAAAGGCTAATTATATGTGTCACAACTATCTTCAGGCTACAGGCTACTATTTGTCTACTACTGCTACTGCTACTCCTACTACTACTACTACTATTATTATTATTATTGTATTTGTTTTAGAAAGTCAGATAGTAAGAGTTGGGTATAGACTTGGGAATGGATTCCTGCTCATTTCCAGGTTTGTCAACTCATGGAAGGAGAGCTAGTAGAAGTGACAGCGCACTACAGATTCCTGTCATCTGCTGCCAGAGAACATGCCAGAGAAATGCGGGACATGGAAGAACCTTTCTATAAATAGACAGGCCCTGCAGCTCCAGAGTAGAGAGAAAGAAAAGAGAGAGAGTGAGAAGAGAGGGAGGAGAGAGACTGAAAGAAATGAATGAGAGAGAGAAAGATAGAGAGAGCGTAAAGAGAGAGTAAGCGTAAAGAGAGAAGAAAAAGAGTGGGCATGTGCATCAGCTTTGCGTTGCGTTTAGAGAGGTGAGAGTGTGGAGCTTAAAAAAGATGGCTGGTTTACACTCTGGTGAGTGTAAATGTGCTGTAAATAAATGAAAGAGAAGCCCATCCCTTAATCAGTCCTCCAGCAGCTTCTCTCTGTCTCAGACATGCTTCAGAGTTAAGCCGCTGGTGGTAGGAAACAGGGTCTGCAATCTGGGAGTGCAACACAGAGACTACATGAGGACAGCGGACTTAAATTAAGTGTCAGTTGAGGCGAGTTTGTGCATGACGATCACTTTTAAACATGACTAGGAGATGATTATTAATGTGTCACTCACATACCCAAGACCCTGATATGCCCACAACCCTTTAAACTCTCTTATTAAATCAAACCCAAAACATTTACCAATTTAACCTTTGCATATGTTGGAAAACACTGACCCAACACTTACCCCACATGTAATATATTGCTATGGATTTAGGCACCTTGTGCTAGTTGACAATAGGTCCTAGCCACGTTGAAATCATGTGGCTATATAGGGTGTATTGGCTTCAGTTTTGTTCTTTGTTTGTTCTTCTTGTTGTATTTTTGTTGTATGAAGAATTGCCTGTGCTTTGGTACCTCACCACTTTGCGTGTTATTTTGGGACCCAGGTTGCATATATCCTTTTACCACTATTGATTGATAGGCTATAAGCCAAAAATACTCTACAGTGCTGATGACAAATCACAGGTATTATCTGGAGGTGATAAATGGTGGTAGTGCTTTGAAGAGGGGAGTATTATGTTTCCTCCCACCAGATTCCTTTCAGCTACCCAGCTCTTTCATTGTTTGTCAGAGCTATATTGTTATGAACTTCCCCTCTGGTAGCCATGGAAACAGGTGAGCATCAAAAAACCCAACTGAGAGACCACAACAATTGCTTCCATATGAAGAGGACTATCTGCTGATCAGCATCTCTATGATGTATTCCTGTAGGATCATCTATGTAATAAGGTTTATCTGTGTAGTGCAAATCCAGCAGAGTGCTCTTTATGGTGCTCTTTATTGATGTCCACTTCCTGCTCAGGAGGAGGAGATTTTGTTGTTGTGTTCATCTGAAACACTGATCCCATTACTTCCTCATTGGCTCAGTAGTCTATGACAACGTAAAACTAGCCTGGTAATAAAGCCAGACCCTCGTTCTACACTTTTGTTTCGTACAGAGGGTCTGGACATTCGGTAGGGAGATTTGATTGGTTTCTTAAGGTGTTTAAATTTAAAAGGATTGGATCAGCCCCTGACTGATAGCTTGCCTTGATTGATCGCACTCTAACTCTGTATTCACAATGCCTCCCTCTGTTCGCTGATTGGACAGGTTAAAGTACCTCATGAGACAACAAGCTCAATGGGATCAAATCCAGACTGGCACTATAGGGAGATGATAATCAAGTGGAAGAACTGGGAAGGCACGGCCAGGCTAGCGTAAGACCCAACTCTGATATGTACATTATGTCAGTCTCTCTAAAGTTACTGGCTTCAATGAGAAATCAAAGCATGAATCTGACATTATAACAGCAGTTTTATTCGGACCATATTGGATAATAATAGAAGAATGGTGATATGGGTGCGGTTAAGCCAAAGACAGAGAACAGACAGTGACCATTACGGAATATATTAAATTTCTCTGTATAAAAGACAAGCTGGTGTCATATTGTCCTATTGACTGCTGTGATGTGGCCATGACTGTTGTAGATGGACGCTGGGCGTTGCTTCTCTTACTGGTGTTCTGTAGCTCAGTTTATTGTAATAGCCAAAATTTTGCTGATAGAATTGTGTTGTGATAGAGTTGTCTCAACATCCAGTCTATGCAAAGGCCATTGAAGACCCATAAGGTCATTAAAATACTGTATTTACTGTACTTAGCATTTTAAGCATTTTTTCCTTAAACAAACAGGTTCACCATGCCAGAGTAATAACACAGTAGATTGTGTATGTTTTGTGGAAAAGTTTATTCTCCATATGCATGCAGCTAGCTTTTTTTTGTTACAAATGCAACATTAGGTGAAAAACTCAAAGAAGAAATGGACAAATCTGTAAAATGATAACTCAGTTTTTTAGTGGGGAGGAACCAGCCTTGCTGGAGAGGCCAAGGCTGTCGACGTGCTTTTGTGGCACTGAAAAGTCTGTGGTTATTTCTGAGAATCTTCAAAAACGCTGAAGCACAGTGATTGGCAGTGTGCTGATGGCATAGAGGGGCAGTGTTCACAAAAGCCACAGCTGTTTAAGTGCCTGCAAATGCAGATTTAATAGCTCACAGTGCCTGACAAGCAAATGATGGATCAAGGTGTTTGTGTTTGTGTGTGTGTGTGTGTGAGTGTATGTGTGTGTGCGTGTGTGTAAATGTGTGTGTTTGTGTTTCAGTGTATTTGTCTTCTTCATTGAAATGTTGTGTGTAATTATTGCTGAGCCAGCATATGGTGCTTGGGGCAAATGTGTATGTGTGTGTGTGTGTGTGTGTGTGTGTGTGTGTGTGTGTGTGTGTGTGTGTGTGTGTGTGTGTGTGTGTGTGTGTTTGTACTCTGGTGCTCCCAGCTGGGGTCGTATCATTAGACAAGAGTCGTGCAGAGATGGGCTTTGGCACACACACACACACACACACACACACACACACACACAGACACAGACACACGGGCACACACCCAGCCTCTGCTGTGTCTCTCTTCTCCCTCATAAGTACAGGCATGGCCATATTGCGCTGGTTGGCCCCCCAGTCAGAGAAAATGGGTCTCAGGTCTCAGGTCTCAGGTCTCAGGCCACAGGTCTGTGCTCCTCCCCAGGATCAATACTGTAAGTGTATAGCTGTCTCTGCATCAGACTCCAGGGTTGTAAAACCATCCCTCCTGCCTGTGTGATTAGGGCTGGTAGTGCCTGTGTGTGTGCAAGTGTGGTATGGGTATCATGTGCATCTACTTGTGTGTGTGTGTGTGTGTGTGTGTGTGTGTATGTGTCTGTGTGTCGGGGTGCGGTAGTGAGGGATGAAGGGACACAGGTTGGGGTTGGTGAGGTCGGAGATGGAGGGATTAGGTTCACTCTTTCTTAGCAACAGCGCTCTTGTCGACGTTGACAGGGATGGTAATCTCGGAGCCCTGGATGGCTGGTTTGGGCAGAGGGGCCTCCACGGTCAGCACGCCCTCAGGAGAGAGGCTAGACACAATCTTCTCGATGTCAGCACCAGGGGGCAGTCTGGAGCACACAGAAAGCAGAGGCACATTACATGAGTCAGCGGACAGATTTCTCTATTGCTGCTGACAGGCACCATTCAGTCAGTCATTACATCAGTCTATTAGTCCTGCATGAATACATGAGTCATTGTCAACAAGCACATATGTGTGGTTTCTCAGACGTGTTTCGACATCATTTTTTAAGTAGGGCCTACCTGTATGTGTTGAGTATTATTTCAACAATAAAAAATAGGATGCACTACAACCTAATCTTTAATGTTTTTGTAATGTTAATATTCAGTTCAGAAAACCTAGTCTCAATATGTTGATAAAAGGGTGTGTACATGAAAACACAAACAGTACTTCCTGCAGATGGCGACAAAGGGCCAAAAAAGTTTTGAATTGAGGGTGGGAAATCAGACACCCACATGTGTCATACCAGGGAAATACATGGTTTTTGATAAGATGAAAAGCACAGGGAAGGACTGTCACTCCCTGTATTATGTAAGTATGTAAGCATAACTATTCACAGATGCTAGCTTTAGTCAAAACACACCCCTCCTTTCGATGCTCAGGCTCACTACCAGCCACTATGTTTGTTTCCTATTTACAGAGCCAGGACATTTTTTCTGAGTGCAATCTATCAGCTAAAGAACTACAAGCAATAATTCAGTGCATTAAACAGAAGTGTATTGAATTTGAATTGCCTACAAGTAGTAAAAGCAACACATGGTAAACATAGTAACAAGTGTATTGTGTTGAGTTGTTGTCCCAGTCTGTGCAGGAACTTTGGCATGGAGTAGAGCATTGTACAGAGCTCAACAGGAATAGCCCTCCCTCCCACTCTTATGTAAGAGTTCACAGCCATAAAATATGACTTTCAAGATCTTAGCTCACGTAAATCGTGGGATTAACAGGGGGAAGCACAGATGAAATGTATATCCCAGAAGACAAACCTATCTGCTTTGCTGTCTGGCATAGCTATGGAAGTCTGATAAGCCCTTGGAAAGACCTTTTAAGGAATATTGTGTGCTGTCATTAGGACAAAATTAGGGCAGAAGAACTATTGAATTTGTTTATCTTCTCATTTCTAAATACACAGTGAAATTATTAAAATTCTGGTTTTGGAATTATTATTTACCTGTCATATAAAACAAATTCTCTGTGTGTTTTTTTTTCTGCAGACATAAATATTTGTCTGTTGACTCCACACAGTCAACCATTGTGATGGTTAGTAATAGTCAATTCTTACGTATATTTCCTTGTGAAGCATCTAGAAATGTAGCCGTGCTCATCTCTTCTCTCCTCGTGTTTTCCTGTGAAGAGTAAACACACAGACACACACATAGCTTAGCCAGAACCACAGGCACACTGTGTAACCAACTGTGGTGAACATTCCTATCAAAACCCCAAACTTACGAAAAGCTTGGCTAGATAGGTGCTACACTTACACTAATTAAACAATTAATATGAAGGGAGTTACTTATGTAAAACCTTTTTTTCTATTAGCCATGGACACAAAACTGATGCCTCTTCTCATGGGATGGAATGTATGGTGTGTGTAGATGACCATACTGTTTTTCCTGTGAAATGCGATTGCTTATGTGAGAGCAGCTGATTCTATAGGCAGTTATCAGCCACTACTCTGATAACTACCCCATGTCTGTGTCCACTCTCAGAGTTGATAGTATGCTGCGTGCATTGTGCATAGACACTGGCATGCATTATGCTGTCAATGCAGTCAGTTGCATATGAAGAAGTACCTTCTGTCTGTCTAGAGTTATCTTCCTTGCCTGTGGTAACTATGTGTCAGTTCACTATCATGACTGCATGGGGTGTTCCATGCATGTTCCACTCAGACTGTCACTCCAGCCCTCAACAGGTCCCAGAGGCGATGCTTGGGAGCGTCTGTGCCTGTCTATTTGCTTTGACGACGGGCTGATAATGGACCGAAACAGCGGGCACCTTCTCTTCTCTCCCAGTGGGACGTTGAGCAGATGGTCTGGGTAGCTGTAGGGGGTATCAAATGGGTACGCCGTCGTATACTAGGCTCTGCCGAGCTTTTCAGAAACACCCGAGAGACACAGCGACATAATTGTGTTGTTGTCTTCATGTGCTTGTGGATTAGTCTGATTAGACAGACACCCCAGCAGTTTGCATCCTCATATTAGGACATGAGGCCTTGACACGCAGTTAGTTATTACCTTACTGAGAGGTAGCCTTGCTACAAAGACTAAACATCCAGTCACAGCTCTTAGTTTAAAGATGTTGCTGCCACTGAAACCAGTCTACCAAAGGCCGTGTCTGATTTGTGGAGGGTTGTTTCATGACTCAGGAATCTGTGAGCTATTGAGAGCCAGGCTTTTGTCCAAACACTCCCCTCCCTGCAGACAGTTGGGAACACCGAGCTTTTAAACTGATGCCTAGTGGTTTGTTTTTGCACTGAAGCGTACTTGTGCTCCAACTCTGAGAGGTACACAACAGTCAGTTTAATTTAGTGTTTCCCACCACTGTTTGTTCAAAGTGGGTCTGTTGTTTCTTTTCCATGTCTCACATACTTCTTAGCAAAATTGTAAATCGATGTAAATCACAGTCTTGTGGTGTGTGCAGGGATGCAAGACAATGTGATGACACATCTACATCTACAGGCTAAGTATACTGAATAAACCGACAAACATGTAGGTGGCTGACAAAATGTGTGAATATGCAGTCCATGCTCATACCCATTTATACCTCAGCCTACTCATACCCAACATTATAATAAGCCAACATAGAAAATCATAACAGTCAGACAGAATCAGTCATAAAACTAAGCCTAACACCATCAAAAACACCTGTAAAGTGGTCTGACAAAATGTGTGAATAAGCAGTCCATGTACTCTCTCTAACATTCTAACCATCCAACATTACATTACAAAACCATTACAAACCATTACAGTCAGCGAGACACTAACTCAAGCCAAAGCCAAACGGCATCACAAACACATGTAAACTATTTCGGCGAGGCAGGACAAGATTTATTTATATTCATTTAGTCCTCTGAACAAGTTGGACAGAGAATCTGTTGAAGTCTCACCTGTGATCTCAACCACACCGTCTTTGGTCTTCACCACCAGCTCCTCAGGGGAAAAGTGGTTGACGTCCAGGCTGACTTTCCAGCTGTCCTGGGACTGCTTGATCTCGGACATGCCAGAGCTCATCTGTCGGGAGAGGGCGCGGGCGTAGGCAGGCGTTGCAGGGGGCATCATGGGCACCTGGGGCATCATCGGGGAGGGCACATCCACGCCGCTAGCGGGCAGGCCCTGGCGGATGTAGCCGGGCCAGTGTGTGCTGGGGAAGAGGCTGAAGTCCTCGGGCAGGGTGGGCATGCCGAAAGACTGGTCAAACAGACGGCTGCCCTGGTACCAGTCGCGGAAAGGGTCCCAGCTTGGGGTGCGGAGAAAGGTGAAGGGAATACGCCTCTCCATGTCTGTGGGTTACTGCTCTGGCTGTTTGCTGAAGGAAGAAGTTGGAGAAAGAACTTTTCCGGAAAGGTACTTGCTGCTTCTCAGCCAGACGCTTTTATAAACGGCCCTCAGCCCACCCCTGCAGACACTCCTCCCTGAAGCCCCCCTGATCCCCCCTCCCCTCCACATATTTATAGAGGTGACTAGAATATCTATTCACAGCCCACCAAGCACTAGAATGGAATCCAATGCAAGGGTCCTCTTCAACACAGCTGCCAAGCACAATGTGCCCCCTCCCACACACACACACACACACACACACACACACACACACACACGCCGTCTTGATTGTAACTCTACCCCCTTTTGCTAAGATTATGGAGGCAAAGAGGAATCTCAGAGGCTGTTGCAAGGCAGTTGACCCAACTCAGCATAATTGGAATCAACATGTGGTGTATAGCCCCCTCCTGTGACAAATGTGGACAGTACAATATGTGACCAGCCACATATGTGCTGAAATCTTTGGATGACACTCGAAAATCACCTTATAAAACTATCATAAGATTATCAAACTCAGAATCATGTGACCCATCTACAGCAATTACCAATCTGCATGAACATAAATATCTACAACACACAATCCACTGCATAAATCTAAATGTTCAAATGTTATTGTTGTTGTTGTAACTTGGTATTCTAATTTTATAAAGCTTTTTTCCAGTAAAATGGAAGCAGCAGATATGGTACCACATTTTAAACATGTTAAATATACATAAAATATAATTACTACGTATACTATAGAATGTACCATATAATATAATATGACTGGGTTTGATGACTATGACTGATATGGCACTGAGAGATGAACATGTTAAGTATACTCATATGTCATCCCCTACATACTATATGGACGTATAGTATATATAGTATAGTATCTATAGATATAGTTTCACTAACAAGTACACTGACATATACCCAGTTATTCATGTCATGATGTATGAATGTATGCTGTGGAGCCTTGAGTGAAATGGCTAGTGAGTGCCGACAGGTGCAGACACAGATCTGCCCAGCGGATTCTTAATATCATGCCATCTGGGCAGCTTAATTGCTCAGTCCCTCTGGCAGGGCTGACTGATGCCAAGATGCACACAAACGTGCTATTGTAAATTCAAATGCTCAGTCTTTGAATATCATGTCCTCTTGAATATCATGACACAATGTCCTGGGATAATTCTGTTTGAATCATCCTCACAATATTATACTGCATATTATAACCTGTTACTAAACAATGTGGTCATCTAATGCATGGAGAATATTTCTGGGATGTATGTTTAGGTATTTCTCTGTCATTTTAAACACTATTCAACACTAACACTGCAGGTCACCATCATTACTCTTTTACACAAAATGTTTTAAAACCCTGGTTGGGTTGGATTCAGCCAGTGCTTTATGAAGAAAAGAGAGAAACATCATATGTGTTTCTAATGCCCACTGTAAGAGATGCATGACTGCCTTTTTACAAACTCTACAGACCCCAATATGCTGCACTGTATCATATAGACTTTCTCCTCTAAGTACACTGTGTTATGACTGTTGGTTGCATCTGCATGTTCTGTGTGCTTTTAGAGAGATGATCACAAGACATCATTGCCGTTGCCCTGGTACTGTCACACACACGTGTGTGTTTCACTGAGGCTTTGTGTAATTTCCATTACCGCATATATAACTCTGCTCAGCCTGCATAGTGTGTGTGTGTGTGTGTGTGTGTGCATGCGTATGTGCATCCACGTATATAGCATGTGTGTGAATTAGCGTGTGTGTGTATGGAGATGTACGTGTGTGTGTGTGTGTGTGAAAGGGATAGAGAATATGCACACTGTGCTGCTGACCAAGCGCTGCCAGGGACATGAGAGTTTGACTGTCTCTGGACACTGTCATTATCCCTCTGGTGTCAGGCCACTGGAGCTGAGGGATGACAGCCTGGGATGGTGGCACGCCGGAAGAGCCTGGCAGTCTGCCCAATCACTCATGCCAGCGGCAGTCTCTCCATTTCAACACAAACATACACACACACACACACACACACACACACACACACACACACACACACACATACACACACAAACACATACATACACAAACACACACACACACACACATGCACACACCTTGGCAGAATGAAAACTCTTTGTAAAGTGGACAAAGCGCTGTCTTATTACTCAATACTTATAAATACACAGTGGGTGACAGCTGTCATGTACTGCTGAATACACAGAGATATAAACACATATACTCTGAATTTATCAAGCAGTAATGGAATTGAAGTCAATATGTCACGATGTGACCAAGACTGAATATAAAGGCTGCATTGCACAACTGCTGTAACACAAGAGGAGAAATCCGATGTGAATCAATCAGTAGTCCTGTTGTTTGACATTGCTGCGAGCTGCCAGGAGGCATGAGTAGGAGAATATTCTAGAAAATTCTAGAAATCTAGACACACACTATTGGAGTCTTAGTAGGTCTACCACTGGTCTTACACAGGCTTGGTAAGACCAATCACAACACTCTAGTGAGTCAATGGGTGGGCTTAGCACGATAATGACCGGTCTGTGACGGTGCAAATTACCCAAGTGGCCAAGGTTGTTTGAATCAGTTTTGGCATAGACTTTAGAAGAGTTAGACTTGGGCTTTTCTTTGGAAGTTGAGCAGAAAAAGGCACTGAAGTCATTCATTTCAAACATGGACGTATTTGCTGTTTTGCCGACGTTGCTCTGATTGGTCGTAGCGCTATCCAATTTGAAAGACAAGCGCTGTTTCCGTCCCTTGGATTGAGCCGGGTCTATCGGTTGTGGTCAGACTATACATTTTGATGTCTGACTTGTCAGGCTAAGAATTGGTGTAACATAGACCAAGTTTACAAAACAGCAGCTAACGCTAACTGATGAGGGCGTAAGGAACTTTGCTTTGGTGTTGTTTGCCTGTGGCCCCATCACTAAGCATTAGTTGCCATTTTGATATTTGGTCTATGCTGTACCAGATTCTCTCTTTCTTATACCTACTGACAGCATCCGGTAATACCAAACAATAGGACTGTCAGTCGATTCACCCTGGATTTCTCCTTTAAGATTGTAGTGATCATTAAAAACTAACTACTGCGTCATATGGATAGACAGGGCCCTTAAAATAGATGTCACATTAGAATGGAGGGTCACTGGCACATTCCAGATTCCAGAAGCTTCATGAAGTCTGACTCAATGCAAGACTGAATGAGAAGTTACCCTAGTTTTGCTGTCTATACCAAAACCAAAACAACACACTATTTAAAATAGTAAAAATATAGATGGTGATAACAATTGTCCCTTATGTATGACTATAAAGAGATAATTAGTGGCACTGAATCTTTCCTACAACATTTGGATTGTTTTTAACAAGTAATCATAACTGATTTATTGATGAAAAACTTTATTCTGACAACATATTCTGATGAGAGACTATACCTGCAGACTTTCACAAAACTCCTGAGTAAGTACCACTGATCCTGAGTTCTTATTAAATAACACAACAAGGTCCTTACAATAGATGTTACAGTTTAGCATAGGGTCTCTGGAACTTTCCAGATTCTAGATGTTTCATTGGAACCCAGCTAGAAGCAAAACAGAGTGTGAAGAAGTAACCCTAGTGCCCTCTAGAGCTGAATGTAGGCATTACACAAATGACAATCAAGCAGATCAAGCTGGTTTTCCATTGTTACATACTTTATTGTTCTGTATCATAATAGTAATAATAACTAGTACACTACAACTATTGAGTTTTATACAATCCCAAGGGTAGGGCTTGGTATTCGTTTCTGAAAAGATTTGATTATTTATTACACAAAGTTGAGCATAGTTACATTATTGATGTAACACACGGAGAAGGAGGAAGGGTCTCTGATGACTTCTTTAGGAAGACTGGGGGGTGTTCCCTGATTGCACTTCCAGTTTTTTTATTTTTTATTTTATTTTCTGAAACAGAGCTTAGAGACATTAACATGGGCTTTCTCTTTCATGCTGTTACACAAGTGAAGTACAAACTTTGAAGGAAAAGCTGGTTAGCTGGTTGCCAAGAGACCACCCACAGAAGAGCAGTATGCAGGGCTTCAGGCAGTCAAAATAATAATAAAAAAAAAAACATAAATAACCATGGCAACTGCTACCTAGCGCCACTTTACTACTTCACTGATTTGGATGAGCCTACGCATCCTTTTGAGGTTTGGCAAGGGTGGAAGAATCTGCTTGGGCTGGATAAAAACATGTAATAACTCATGTTGGGTAAAACCGACCCTGCCGCCAGAAGACAGTTCTGGAATGAATAACCTACGTATGTAAACATGATCGTCTCCAGAATCTGTAACCAATGCAGTGGTGCATGGATGCAGGGAGTCCATCTGGGGCTCCAGCTAACCAAATAGTATGGTTGTACAGACAGGTAGCAGATATATCCAAATCCCCTCATGTGCATAACTTCTCACTCAGGTTCCACTGCATTATAAAAAAAGCAAGCGCTCAAATAATAACAATCATATATTTTTTTAAAAAGCCAGTGATCACATTGGTTCGTTTATACACATAGACCACTTCACATTGTGGAATTCCTCAGTGAATAAATAAAGGTTGATAAATAGGTGATACATAAATAAATACACATATATTTCAAATAAATAGGCAAATAAATAAATAATAACAATAAATAAACAAGCCAGAACTAAGTGATATAAATAAATGCAGAGGGAAAAGGCAGGCCTACAGAAGTGCATGTACACCTGGACTCCTCCACCTTTGGTGCCACAGTGGCATTGAGTGCACCAACACCACATACCGAAATGGATTACACTGTCATTGTCCAATCAATGTTCAGCTTGGTTACAGCACAGATGCTTTCATGAAATGGGGACCCCAGTTCCTTAGTTCCTATTTGGTAACCTCACCCAGTGTAACAGTCCAGTCTTGTAGGGGAGACAAAATAAATAAACTGATAAATAAACAAAATAAATAGTAAGATAGTACAAAAGCAGCCCCCCTCACCACACACACTTCTGTCAGTTAGATGATGGTTAGTTGGGTTGGGTGGAGGCTGAGGGGGAAGGGGAAGAGGAGGTGATATAGACCCCAGGACGTGTAACACTGACTGGGAGCTTCCACTGTAAGCAGCAGCTTCACCTCTGGTGCATCATGCTGTGTCTTCTCAAACACACACACACACACACACACACACACACACACACACACACACACTCGCATACACAAAAAAAGCCTCTTAGTAAATAACACGGGATATACAGTGCATAGTTTACAGCCCGAACTTGCAGTTTAGTTTTCAAAACCAGATACCCTTACATAACATATGGTACATCTCTTACAAAATAAAAATAAAACAAAACAACAAAAAACAGTCCAAAGTTTCAATAAATAATCAGTCATCTAAAACTACTTGTTCTTGCTTTTTGTTCATTATGAAGATATTTCATAGCTCAACAGTCTTTGGGGCGATATATATTTTTTTTTATTAAAAAAAAAATCTCTTCTTCTGTGACTTCTGAGGATGACTCAGCAACTTTTCATTTCCCATGGAATCTAGCAGGCAAGCCCATTCCTATGAAGAAGGATCCAAAGGAATGCATTGTCGTATTTTGTTTTTGTTCTCCAGCCATGAGAAGTCTCAGAACACAGTCTGATCACATTATGTGTGCATGTGTTGCATACTATACAAAGCGACTGACAAAGTCAATACTTCACACGAATGTTTCCATATGCAAAATAAAACCATCCATTTTCAGATGGTAGTCTCCGGTGCATTCCATAGGCCATCAGATATGATGCTGCTGTTGAGAACTGCATTTCTTCGGCTTTCCTAATCACATGGTGTCACTTTTCAACAACATTCAAAAACAAACAAACAACAAAACAAAACAAAAAAAAACACAATTTGGTGATTTCCTGTCTGCGCTGATTCGATATCAATTCATTTGATAGCTAAACCAATAGAAAGACATTAGAATGGTTCAGACTTTAGTGCCATATCCATCTGGTGTGGTGAATGTACAGGGCTTCATTGTGAGACTTCTAATAACAATCATTTGGCCCATTCCAGCTATGGGCTGAAAATTACAGGAAGTAATGCGGACTAGTATCCAGTTTTGAAGCTTTTGTGTAGTTTCCCTCTAGACGTTCGGTGTCTCAGACCAGACTGTGCTCCCCAGGGATGCAGGCTCTCGGAGAAAATCCTTTGGACGGTTAGAGCAGCTAATGACTGAAAGGGCTGTGATTCTCTAAATGACAAGAGGAACAAGATGTCTTTCCAACTGGGCCCTTAGTTTGGCGTGGCTATAGAGGAAAAAAAACGTAGAGGGTATAAACCAAGTACATTGCTTTTTTTCTCTCTTATTCTTCTCAACAGTCAGCCTCTCTTAGCCATCTCTCATGTCATTCTTTAGTGGCTGTTAAAAGGTCATCCTTTTAGATCCCTTTCTCTCTCTCTTTTTGTCTCTCTCTCTCTGTCTTTCTCTCTCTCTGGAGCTTGTCAGAAGCCAGGGCTGCCATAGCTGCTGCGGCTGTAATAGCTGTGTGGCTGGCTGGGGCTGTGAGAGCGACTCCTGTTCCGACTTCGACTCCTGCTCCGACTGCGGCTGCGGCTGTAGCTGCTGTAGCTGTCGTAGCTGCGGCTGCGGCTGCGGCTGTAACTGCTGTGGCTGCTCCCCGAGCTGGAGGACGACGGGCTGGGCCGGTAGTAGGGGATGGGCCGCTTACGGGCGCTGAGAAAAGAGAGAAAGAGAGGGAGAGAGAGAGAGAGAGAGAGAGAGAGAAAGAAAGAGAGAGAGAGAGAAAGAAAGAGAGAGAGAGAGAGAGAGAGAGGGAGGTAAGGGTGAAGATGCAAAGAAGTAAGTGATGTGTCTCATGGCAGAGAAACTTGAAAAACTTCCTTTAGCCACTGAACAAATTTCCCTTTCAATCATTATCATTCAGCTGCACATTTTGCATCCTAACAAAGTTTGAGACTTTGGTTAGACTTGGATTTTTCAAGGTTAATTTGCTTTTGAAATCATTTTCAAATGGATGTCAATGCAGTACAGTGTTCCACACAAATGATCTCTCATCATAAAAGTAAAGTCGGGCGGGATCCATGGGTAATTTGTTCAGTCATAAAAGAAGCAAAGGTGTGTTTGGTGTCTTTGGAAAAATAATTAGTTGTCAGACTTAAAAAAGGCTGAAAAAGATTAGCAGCATTGGTTAGTGTTCCTATTTACACACTGAGATGCATACAATCTCTTTCTCTCATTCAATCCACACATTCTCACACACACACACACACAAACACACACACACACACACACAGACACATGTACGCTCACACACAGGCACAGTATTATCAGGTGATCATATGCAGAGGCAGATTCAACCCAACCTGAAGCACCCACATCAGGTAATGTGGCTCAGACTTGTTATTGGAAAAGTCGGAAATCCTATCAGGTTAGACCACACCCAGTGTGCTTGTGCTAGCGTTCATCTATGTGATTTGACTGCAGTTCCAGCACTATCATGGAGGCCTGTGATTTTACTGTTTTCTTACTGGTTAGGTAGAGACCAAATGATTGGTAAGTAATTGCATGAAAAATAATCAGAAAACAAAAGGATGCCGTGTAGCGATTAAGAGTCGCCTCTTGATAGTGCTTTTGGACTACTGTTATGCGCTAACATTAGTAAATATGTGCAACAGAGCCTGTAGAGCAGTTATGTTCTCACAATGGCCTGAGAACAGATCAGGGAGCGGAAAACACTGCATGTGAGGTGTGAACAGAAGAGAGAGAGAGAGAGAGAGAAAGGGAGGGAGGGGATGTGAGTCAGAAAGAGAGAGAGGGAAAGAGAGAGAGAGAGAGAGAGAGAGAGAAAGAAACGGAGGGAGGGGTTAAGAGAGAGGGAAAGAGAGAGAGAGAGAGAGAGAGAAATGGAGGGAGGGAGGGAGAGAGAGAGAGAGAAATGGAGGGAGGGAGGGAGGGAGAGAGAGAGAGCTGTACTCAGGGGAGGCTGTCTGGGCATTAGCTGCTTCGCCAAGCAGATTCAGGAGGAGAGCGCTAGGAGAGTCCTGCTGCACAGCAACAGTTACCACGGTAACCTTGCTCGTGGCTCAGTAGCATTCCATCTGTTGTCTTCAGGGAAACCTTAACGCAGGAGTGAGACAGTGAACACTACAACTTATGACAAATACAAACACAACATTTGAAAAATTTGAGCACATTACAGAGGCACAAACACACAAACAGAGATTCCATACTATTACATACAAAAACCAGGAGAAAAAATAAACATTTCCTGTGACCACTGGTAGATAAATAAGTGTGGATAGCCAGTTCAGCTTGCAACATGGAGGTGACAGGCTCCAGCCCATAGATGTCAGTGTTGCTCTAGGATAGCTCACGATAATGAATAGAGGTGGGGATCGGTGTCTCATCTGTGCATCAGGCTTCACGCTAACGGAGCGCTAACACGTAGCTCAACACAACTACGCTGCATCAAATCCCAAAGGAAGGTCTATGGCTCACTGCGGATAGATGACGTCATTGCTGCTGCAATTCACCATCCATCCAGTATTCACAGATGTGCAAAGACTACACACATGATGTGTGTGTGTGTGTGTGTATGTGTGTTTGTTTGTGTGTGCTGTGGAAAGCTGCGTGTGAAGTGTTAGGATGTTTCTGACACCTTACCTGGTTATTCTCCGGGCCTCCATAAAGCTGGGGGAGTCTCTCCTCCTCTTGCGTATGGGCGAGTAGCTCCGTGAGCGCCTTCGCGTCCGGCTCTCTGCGTCTGAATGGTGAGCGCTGTCTCTGTCCCTACAAATCAAATTTAACATGACGGCATGAGCACAATGCAGTCCATTTACCAACTACCATTCCAGAGTTGAGTGCCAGGCTAAGACAATACAACACATGCGTAGGTAGATAGAGATAGATGGTTTGAGGCAACTGTGGGTTTGTGAAAGCCAATTCATTCTAACAAATGGGTCCTACACCAACCCTACATTTTCAATGACCCAGTTACTCAAAATAAACATGATGGTTTAGGTGGTTAAATCCTTCTAAAAAGCTGTGTCTCCATCTTATGTCTTTCAGCTATCATCAGATTTTACTACTACTATTATACATTCAATTGAGATACTGGTCTCTTCTATTGCAGATATTAGTGTTTTATATGTAGTTATTACATGGAATAACTCCCTTAAGAGTATTCAAGCCCTCCGCAGGGGTTGGGCTCCCTTCACTCTGTTGGGCAGAACGTTATCTATTACATATTGTTGCCTCTAATTTGGCTTAGTATAATGTGTGTGTGTGTGTGTGTGTGTGTGGTAGAGTCGTAAAAGCCGCACTCTCGAATATACATCTTATGATTGTGATTTATTGGGAAGGATGTCAAGACAAGTGTTTCTGCCTACGGCATCTTCAGCGTCAGACACTATTGTGACATTGGTCTCTTCTATTGCAGATATTAGTGTTTTATACACAGATATTGTCATCTATTGTTTGGCTTCATTTGGTGTGACAATACAGGTTATGTGAGGGTAGTATAATGTGTGTGTTTGTGTGTGTATGTGTATGTATGTGTGTGTGTGTGTGTGTGTGTGTGTGGATGGTAGCCATTATTCTCTGAGCTTGAGAAGGTACGTATAGTGGGTATAGAGGTATTGTAGTGTAGTGTGTTGTGGTGTGATATTGCGGTATGGTGATATGTGGTATGGTGTGGTGTAGTGCAGTGTGGTGCGGTGTGGTGTGGTATGGTGTGGTGTGGTGCAGTGTGGTGTGGTGTAGTGCAGTGTGGTGTGGTGTGGTATGGTGTGGTATGGTGTGGTGTAGTGCAGTGTGGTGCGGTGTGGTATGGTGTGGTGCAGTGTGGTGCGGTGTGGTGTGGTGCAGTGTGGTGCGGTGTGGTGTGGTGCAGTGTGGTATGGTGTGGTATGGTGTGGTGTGGTGCAGTGTGGTGCGGTGTGGTATGGTGTGGTGTGGTGCAGTGTGGTGCGGTGTGGTGCAGTGTGGTGCAGTGTGGTATGGTGTGGTGTGGTGCGGTGTGGTATGGTGTGGTGTGGTATGGTGTGGTGCAGTGTGGTGCGGTGTGGTATGGTGCAGTGTGGTGTGGTGGTGTGGTGTGGTGCAGTGTGGTGCGGTGTGGTATGGTGTGGTGTGGTATGGTGTGGTGTGGTGTGGTATGGTGTGGTGTGGTGCGGTGTGGTGCGGTGCGGTGCTGTGTATGGTGTGGTGGTGGGTGGTGCAGTGTGGTGTGGTGTGGTGGTGTGGTGGTGTGGTGCGGTGTGGTATGGTGTGGTTGGTGCAGTGTGGTGCGGTGCGGTGCAGTGTGGTGCAGTGTGGTGCAGTGTGATATGGTGTGGTATGGTGTGGTGTGGTGCAGTGTGGTGTGGTGTGGTGCAGTGTGGTGCAGTGTGGTGCGGTGTGGTATGGTGTGGTATGGTGCAGTGTGGTGCAGTGTGGTATGGTGCAGTGTGGTGTGGTGTGGTATGGTGTGGTGTGGTGCAGTGTGGTGTGGTGTGGTATGGTGTGGTATGGTGCAGTGTGGTGCAGTGTGGTATGGTGCAGTGTGGTGTGGTGTGGTATGGTGTGGTGTGGTGCAGTGTGGTGCGGTGTGGTATGGTGTGGTGTGGTGCAGTGTGGTGCGGTGTGGTGTGGTGCGGTGTGGTGTGGTGTGGTATGGTGTGGTGTGGTGCAGTGTGGTATAGTGTGGTGTGGTGCGGTGTGGTGTGGTGTGGTGGAGGCACCTAGAGGTGTTCTGGCGGGCATGTGGCGAGGCTTTGCTGGCGGTGCGCTCGCGGGAGTTGGAAGGCGACGAGGAGTGGCGGCTGCTCCAGGAACTGCTGCGCTGGCGGAGGCCGCTGCGTGACTTGCTCTTCTTACGGCCGGACGCCTGGCGGTGCCGCGACGGGGACGGCGACGAACTGCGGTGGGTTCGCTCGCGGTGCTGCCGCTTGGACGAATGAGCTCCTTTCGTCCTGATCGAGGGAAGGAGTAGTGATGCAAGAGACAAGTCATATATCTCATGGAAGCACTAGAACTGAATTGAGTCTGGTAGGACAAATCTTATAAAGCAAAACTTACAGTGAATGCAAGCTGGGAGAAAAGCACGACATCAATCAGCATGGGGAATTGTCAAAGTCTTTTTAAGGGTGCCATATATAGTCTATATTTCTCTATTTTTTCACATAATGAAAAATATGACACATAATGATATAACCTACGGGAAAAGTCCTATTTTCTCTTCTCTTTTCTTCTTTGTGTCAGACTTTATGGATTCGTCAGAATATTTTTATGCAGAAAAGAAAAGCAATTGAACATCTGAAGCACACAATAGGCACGCACAGGATAAATGGAACTGTCTGACAATGTTGCCTTCTTACTTTGTTTTATTTATCAAAGAGTCACATCAAGGTCTCATTGCTGGGAATGTTTTTGTCTTGGGGTAGCAAACACTATGGCAATTTATTTATTACAATAATTATAGGGAGTTATCTAAGTTAACTCACTAAAAGTAAACTAACTTAACAGACAACTTACTTTTTCTGATGGGAGCTTTTGCCTTTGGTGGGCAGGTTGTGCTGCGAGTGGGCAGAGTCAGAGCTGTGGCCCGGCGAATGGGAGGCCTTTCTCTGGGCCCGGTGGCGGCCCCTGCGTCTCCGTGACGAGCCTGTGGCAGGCCTGCCTGACCCTGGCTGCTTGTCGTCCCCATGAGGGCCGTCGCCTGCCTGCCCATGGTGGTGATGGTGGTGGTGATGGTGGTGGTGGTGTTGGGCTGGTAGACTCCCGGGGCTCTTGGCAGGGGTACCCTGGAGCCTGGCCTCCCTCAGCTGGGCCGACGGAGACGTCTGCAGGCTCGGTGAGCAGGTGGCCAGTGCTCGGAGCTTCTGTGCAGAAACGATAACCAACAAACCCAAAAGAAATAGAAAAACAAAGAAAAAAAGAGAGAAAGGGCCTTAGAATGTCTCCCAGGATGAGAGGAAGCGCAATGGTGCATTTGCCAAAAAAGGGTAAATATCTAAAAAGAAAAAAAGATCTAAGTTTTTTTTTTAATATTGCTTATAGACAGTCCTCTATGGTGCAGCGCATGCAATACTTGGCATGCAAAACCATAATGAGTCGAAGAAAATCAAAATCCCCAAAGAACAAAAGGAAATATTATAAGAAGAGGAGGAAAAGGAAACAATGAATAACTGTGAACCAAATCTAAGATCAAGAGAAGAGAAGAGAGAATAGAAAGCAACAGAGACTTTGTAGAGTAGAAAAGGAGGACGTCTTCGATTTTTAGAAAATGGCTATAAACAAAAAAACGTGAAATCAACGCAAAAAATAGACAACTTGACAGAACATCACAGAAATGGAAGGAATAAAATAAAGAGTCACAATAATAGAATCAGTCGAATCAGAAAACAAATCGTCTTTTACTGAAGAGTAACTTCTGTTTGTCGATTTTTTTTTCCTGCAGACAATTGCTGAGATGTGAACAGCGACCCATTTCCTTTGATTTTTTTTAAAATCGTTACTCTGTTTAACTCCCTTTTGGTTAACATCCACTTACCAATAAAGTGGTATTCCCTCCTTTAGTAGGTAAGGTATGAAGAAAAGGGAAAAGTGGGGCAACATAAGTGCATCATTAGAGTCACAAAATGCAAGAGAAAAAGACACAAAACCCTTCCCTGGCAGTGATTCAATGAGACAATGCATGAAAATCAAATCAAATAGGAGAAACTTAAGAGAAAAAGTTGCAATGTGCAGGGGAAACGCTGACACTAGAAGATATATGTAAGCATTTCTCAGGTACCTTCAGTCCTTCACCCTGTCCAAAAAAATAAGAGCTTCTCTTTTGATTGTCCTGATGAATCCCTTGGCTAGTTTTAGCGCTCTGGCTAATTGTCTGATCACAATATGCTACTGAATATTTGACTTCACTTTTATAAAATCTATGTACTTTATGCTTCGTATCACAAATAAAAAGATGCTAATGTATAGTTTATAAAGTAACAGTTTTACTCCCTCAGAAATAATTAGCATTCGACTGAATAAACTCGGGTGAGCAAACAGGGCTGACTCTGTGTTGTAAGTAAGTACATACTAAGTGCTTATCCTTAAGTTTTTGTAATTTGATGTAAACATGAAAAGTGAAAACCGTCTTGACATTATATTTAAGGGCAAGCTTTCTGATAGGAAAGTCTGTCTAATAGAATGCCGTCTTTACATTTGAATATAACTGCTTGTGCTCTCCTCAAAGAGAGAATCATTTTTGGATATAGTGAGTCAGGGTCCACAGTGGTTTATTGTTATCCAATGTTATTTTATAATCTCTTTCAAATATGTGCCCACATCATGTACATTTTAGATAATGCATTTTCAGATGACATTTCCATCTGTGTTAGAAGTAGATCTTCAGAGACTAACCGTGTTTGTCTTACAGAGGGACAAGTAAACACTGGTCTTGTGTATCAGTGTTGCTAATGCTACATCTGGCCAACTTGCTTGGCTTCAATTGATGTGATTATATTCTGCCTGAGTAGCTAAGCCCATTTCAAATAAAACTGAAGATTATTTAAGAGGATTTCACAGAGTGAAACCACAATGCACTTCTTCTCTTTCTTTGATGTGATAATCCATTAGTTGACACTCTGTATTGTGCATTTCGAAAACACATAGCAAAACCTTGTCTCCCTGTCCAAAGAAGCACCCCACCCCAGCCTAACCCAGAAAAAAGCAGCGCTACAGCACTAAGGATACAAAAAAACTCCTGATACAGGTGACAGTAGTTAAAAAAAAAAATGGGCTTCACGCACCAAAAAAAAAAAACCATGATCAAATCATAGGATGAATGTACCATTTCACAAAGGAACAGAAAATGCGGCACACATGAATGCATTCTACCCAAACAGAAAAAAGAGACATAGAGAGAGAGAGAGAGAGAGAGAAGAGAGTGTGTGAGAGAGATGAAGGTGGACATGGACCTGAGAGAAGGGTAATGTGCTGGACACTTCAGCATGAGAGATAAGGAAGAGAGGTAAAATAAGGATAGATTTAAGGAGTCGGAATTTTGAGAGAAAACTACCATAATTATAAGAGTAATCAGATTTTTTTTAGCATAAATAAACGTAAAAGAAAAAAAAAGAAAGATAGAAAGAGACATTGAAGTCAAGCTAGGGTGCTTCTCACATTCTCATCTGCATAAAGACCACGTGCGTAGGCAGAGCGTTACCTACCTTCCATTTCAATCAGAGACACGTATGCAATATCAACAAAACAAGAAAACAAGAAGACAAAACAAAAACAAAATAAAAAAAGAAGAAAGGAAAGTTCTCCGCAGCGGAATGGAAAAAAGACAATGAGCTCTTTTAGTATCAATGCTAAGGACTGGTCCTGACACTAAGGAGATAGGAAACAAACCAACAAACAGAACTAAGGGGTGTAAATTTAACCAACAAATAAGAAAATAAAAATAATAACAACAAAAAACAAAAACAAACAAAGACGAATCTCGCAAGAGAGGGAAAGATCATTTAAACAAAACAAAAAAAGACTAAAAATACTCTATATCATTTGCTGTCTTTTTCGCTTGAACAAATGTAGCAACGGTTGTATCAAATGGGAAAAGGAGGGTTAAGGTTTGTGGATAGAGGGACAGATGAAGTAGAACAAACCCCATTGTACATGTAGAATTGCTACAGAGGGACAGAAGGCCAAGGGCATGCAGACTCTGGCAAATGACAAAGAGGGATAGAAGAGCAAGTCAGGACAACAGATGAGTGAATCACAGACAACACGAATGGACAAGGGGGAGGAAGGAGGGAAGGAGAGGGGGGAGAGAGAGGGCTTTTTTTGGGTGGAGGGGCAGTCGCAGCTAAGATGGAGAACTAGAGTCAGCACATTTAAAAGGGACCCCAGTCACATTTTGGAGTATGTCTCTGCCAGCTATTCTGTGGTCGCTTTGAGGAGACTGTAGCAATTCAAGGGAACAGGCCTGTTTGAATCTGAGGTCCTGTAGGAACCACTTCATATGTAAACATACAATGGTATACGTTTAACTTTATAATGGCAGTGGATGGTGTTTTTTCCAGGTTAGTTGGTTGACTGAGAGTGTAAGCCGTTTCGGAAACCAACCCTTGAAGTTGAGGACTTCTTGATACATAAGATGTAATTCCAAATGGCTTGGGTCCCTTTAAAATACCAATGTCACTGTTGTGTGTTGTCCTATTTAGTTTCAACATTGTAGCACTGCACTCATTCAATGTGAGTGTATTAAAAAAAAAAGTTAAAAATCCGCAATCAAATACAAACTACAGACGGAAACAAGAGGACAAACTGAGATGTGGAAGAGAGTGAAAAAACACCTAGAAACTGCACATGTGCTAGCCATAGAGCCACTGAAAATACTACTAGTCTGGCAAAACCCAGGAGACTGCACGGATGCAGGATGAGTAATTTTGCATGGTCTCAACCCTTGCAATCGTCAACCCTCCACTACATCCCACCCCACACCCCAAAAGTTGAGTATCTGTTGCACTGTGATCCAGGCGAGAGCCCATTTGATGGGGGCTTCACACACACAAACACACACACACACACACATAAAGAGAGAGAGAGGGCTCATGAACTTCAAGATGGCACTTGAATTTTAGCTGCTATAAAAATATGACTGTCTTTAAACCAATCAGCGCTAAATCCAGTGATCCCTACACACCTGATTGGTTTAAATCAGTGAAGAAAAAGGCTGCCTTCTTAAAACATGAGCGAGTTCATGACACCTCTCTGCCCGAATCCCCATTGATTTGAACACACTGAGTGATTTTTTTTTTTTTTGTCAGAGAGGGAGAAGGAGGAGTTTGACAGAAGTGACACTGCCACCTAGAGGCAACATGCAGGTCAAGATGACAAGTCAACAGGAAGCGAGTAAAGAAAATTAAAAGGGAAAGGGGGGGCTTGTCAGACACCTGATGGCTGGAAACTCTTAAGCCAAATCTGGAGGAAGGGGAACTACAGTTTCACTGAGCAGAACATGTGCTTTTCAGACAACTGTATTGACAATTAGAAAACTAATAATACACATACCCATTTAACCTACTTGGTCCAGTTCCAAAGCATTTGAGTGCTTTTCACACAAACGAGACAGAAAAGTTTGGGCATTTATTTATGGGAAGAGATCACTCAAAAATCAACAGAGGCAGAAAACAATCAGAGATGGATAAAGCAAGCAGTGTGTGTGTGTGTCTGTGTGTGTGTGTGTGTGTGTGTGCAAGAGGGAAAGAGAAAGAGCAGTTGAAATCTCCTTGTAAGTGCACATGCAAACTGGGGCAAAGTCAGCCCAAATTAGCATCCATAAATCTGCAACACCACTTCGTGGAGAATTCAAGAGACCAGTGTACATGTATTTCACAAGGGCCTGTAGCCCACATGCCTATCACCTTGATACTATTCTGTCATGATCTCTATTGTGCATTGTTACAGCTTAGAGTTTTTGAACACTTCTGAGGACAATTTTCTTTCTAGATTAGGTCATAGATATTCAGGTTCAGATATTACTCACAGTGAATTTTTTTTATACTAAATGCGTCACCTTTGATGTTCATCAGTGTTTCAATACCTTGATAATCAGACTCTTTGAACATGTGCTTACACTGCTTACCATTTCAAGAAACCAATTTAGATACGTACCAGCAGGTAGGAACAGACATTTGTAGAATGATCTCACATCTTTTATGCAATTCACTATGCATTTGCTGTTGTGCGCAGCATTTGAGTAAATCTGAGTAAAACATCGATGTACCATCTAAAAGACTACAGTGGATAATTATACACCACTAATAAGGTGTGAATTATCAATGTTTAAAAGGAAAATATTTTGAAGTAGAAGAATGCATGAACATTGGTGTGGAGTGTCACATAGTTATAACCACGCATCTGACCTTCCAATCAATAAATTATCTCTCATATTAGAGTACTCCACAGCCACCACATGCAGCTTAATATATTGATGTGACAAATCCAATTTGGTACAAACCCTCCGTGTGACCGCCTGTCAAGGGTATCCTCTTTTCAATGTCAGCCTAGCGGTTGCAATGAATCATTTATCCTCTCAAGTCTTGTATGTCCTTGAGACCCGATAGAAAAGTAGTATGAAAAGCTAGCTCAAAAATTATTCTGAGGTTATCAACAGATGTATAACAGACAATTTTATCTATTTCTTGTACATTTTTGTTCAAGTACGTCCAAGTATGTCCAAGAATTATTTAAACAAATTGTTTTAAAATATTCCACCAAATGTACATACACAACTACAGAAGATTAGGATATTTCAATAAATTGTTCTGTGTTTCTTCATGTGTATGTGTCCTCACATGTGTACATGTGACATTTTTATTGTGTGGATTCAGACTAATATGCTGCTAGCCTGATCAACTACCCACATTTCTCTCTGTGTTCTGCCTACTGCCCCAGGAGAGAGCAGGCCAAAAAAACAATGAGACGCCACATATGGTAGCAGGATCGGGTTGTCTTAGAGGGACGTGTGGAGCATATTTTTGATTGAAAGAAACATATATCCTACCCACACAGAGCAATAAGAGAGAGAGAGAGACAAATGCATAGACTGAGCAGAGTGGGATAAAAAAACATAACAAAACAATAAAATAACAAAATACGAAATAAACAACTGAACAAAAAAAAACAACCAAAGGACAAGCAGGTCTACCGACACAGACATGGCTGGGTCAGAGACATCAAAGTCAGCTCTAGGGAGGCAAGGAGGAAACATCATTAGAGCATGTAAGGTGTGTGTGGGGGGGAGTTTGAGGAGGGGGGGTTTGGGGAACGGGTGTGTGGTGGAACGCAAGAGAGGAGACTACATACATCTTGCACTTTTTCTCCGTCCACATGGTTGTAGACATGCTCCTTGCCGTTGCGGGCCCGGTCGCTGTGATGGCCGTTCTGCCAGGTGGTGGGGTTCTCGGCCGTGACGGGTGGGCTTGGGCTGCGGCTGGACCTGTGGCTGTCTGTCCGCTGCTTCACACTCAGCCTGACGGGGAAGGAACAGCGGTATTGGTCACCAGTCATAAACGATACAAGATAAAGATTTAGTATTCATCAATGACTGTAAAAAGACAAGAATTTAATATTCAGCTACGACTGTAAAAAAAGCTCAGATTAAAGCCCAGCAGGCCAATTTTGTCCTAACTTACTCACAAGTTATAATTGTATGGCATTTATTTAGTATAAATGGTACATCATTAGCAAATTTAAACAAATGCTTAAATTATGAACAAAATGGGTGGTTTCAAAACCACAACACTTGGCTTAGGAGAAGCAGTGGAACAGTAAGAACTCCCTAGCAAATACAACTTGTTAATTATCAAACTTACTCAATCAAAAATGCAAAAAGGCTACAGCAAAGTGAAGCTTTGTTTTGGGGAATTTCAGGGCCTTCTTTTTGAAATGAACTTGAATCATGAAAACAGCTCATGAATTTAATGTAGTCCTTTGCATCACACAAGACTTTTAGAAGTAACAATTTGGAGTAATATCTGCTATGCACTACTATGTTGTGAGAACAACCTTGTTGTGCTTTTGTGAAGGTTCAATTGGTTGCTCTTTGGCTTTGAGAAGGAAAACCAACAACATGGGAACTATGTGTTCGTGTTTGTGCGTGTGTCCTGTGAATGTGCACGTGCATGTGTGTGTGTGAGTGTGTGAAACTGTGAATGTGAACGGAAACGGGTGTGTGACACTGTGTGTGCCTACGAATGTCTGTGCGTGTGTGTCTCCAGAGATGCACTTCTATTTCAAGGTTGTGCGGAGAGAGTGGTGCTGCTGGGGAGGGTGGTGTGCCTCACCTGGAGGGGGACTTGGAGAGGCTCTCTATGGAGGACAGGGACACGCTACGAGAGCTGCAGCTTCCTCTCCGGTGGGACCTCCTACTGGGTGAATCCCCCGGTGACCTGAAGGACACACACACAAACACACACAAAAGACACACAAACACACATACACACAAACACACACAAAATACACATACACATGCATTCAAAGACACACAAACACAACCACACACAACAGAAACACACATGCACAAAAGCACACATGAAATGTCTATAACAGGCACACAAAAAGCCTTAGTCCTCTCATAGAATGGCGCTAATACAGCTACTGTTGTATTATGGATTCCTATTGACACAGCGATTCAGATTAACTGTTGGGTATAAGTGAATAATGAGCAACAACTGCCGATTCAAAGGCAATTGAAAAACAATTACGTCTGTATTGATGCAGGGAATAAACACATGCTCACCTCTTTCTTTGTTTGTTCTTGTCTTTGTGTTTGTTCTTTGGGCTCCCAGACCTACATGGGGAAAAAAAATGAACACCCATGCTTACACACTGTCACACCACAGAAACAGATCAACATGGAATAATCACGTTTGTGGTGTTGGACGATAGCCCACCAAATAAATGAAACAAATAAATTAACAAATAAATAAACAAATAACACAAAACAAACAATGAGACCACGAGGAGTGCTAAAGCTAACACTCCTTGTTTCCATGGTGACTTGTCCTGCACAGTTCTCCGAGAGATATGATCTCACCTGTATCTCCGCTTCCTCCGAGAGCCAGAAGCAGACCTGCACGAGGAACACAACACTCAGTCACACAACTCTGCCTTCAAATAAGTAGCTTAACATTAATTACTATGCAACATAGTGCAGCATCACCAAATACAAAACAAGCAATTATAAGAAGAAAGACCAAGACCCTGCTATGACACCCAGGACTCCCTCTGTACACATCATTAAACACCACGAGAACAATGAAAATACCTATAAATCAAAGCAAGATTTTAGCTGGAACCAAACCTGCCTGTATGATCTACAAAAAAAGACCTTTTGACCTCATTACCGCATTTAACCAGATTGGTGAGGTTGCAAGGAGGAGAGACACAACAAAAACAAACAAGACACATTATTGTGCACTGACAACAGAGTTAAGCCACATGCATTATTTCACAATATCAGCCAGCCATGAGCCGGGGGGGGGGGAGGACGGGGAATTGCGTTGGGGGGAGAGTGGGTGGAGGAGATTGACTGTGGGGGTGGGGTTGCGGATGGGGGGGGGTGGGTGTCTCTCATCAGACTGCACACTGCCAGAGGGACTCAGTTACCAAATGACCTTCAAACACTCCACACTTCAGGCGTTCCAGGGATTCATCGCTATGAAGAGCAAGTCAAAGCAAAAGCTTTGTATCTGGGTAAGGAGGGAGGAACTGCAACAGTCTGGGGTGGGGGGTTGGGGGGTGGATGGGTGGTTAATGGTGGAGCGTCTCCAACCTCTTGTGAAACTCTACATCAACACCAACACCAACACCAAGCCCACATATCCGTCGGGCATGACTGAAGATGCACGGCACCACCTTGCTATGTCATCTTTCTATGAGACACAGCAGAGGAGGGGAAGTCATTAATAAAGCTGTCAAAACAACACAAGGTAATAAAACAGCACCCTGGCAGCCCCTGTGCTGTTCCACACATGGACAAATAAACCAGAGAGCCATCAGCCTTCAGATGAGTGTACGTATACATACACACACACACACACACACACACACACACACACACACACCACACCCACATACACACACAATGTTCATTCATTTTCTGTCAGTCCTCTGTCTTCTCTTCTTCTCTACCCTGTGTATGATTTAAACCGTCTACATGTAACCCATCCATCACAGACACAACACACACACACACACACACACACACACACACGCACACAAAAGAAGCACTACGGGTATCAACGTCAGAACAAATGCAACTTATGAGAATTCATACCTACACGTGTAATTCGTAAAGCTAAAGCCTACCGATATCTCTGAACTGAACTGGGGCCAGTCAATGGTCGGGTGACGATACTATTCCTGCTCCACCACACACACAATCAGGTCCTCAGACATTTCTCTGGTTGCCTCTCGCCCGATAAAAGACACATGGTGATAAACAATCTGAAATCTGAAATCATATTGTCTGCTCAGCTGAAAGTCAAACTCGGCTGAAATCATGCCCGACACGGTGATGCCAAAACCCTTTTATCCTCTGTTGACAGACAGTGGCACCTTCCTCTGTGGGTGAGGCTGCACTGTTCTGAGGTCAGTGTGTGGTGATCACAACACAGCCCAAGTCAGATTTCTATTTTCAACCTTTTCACCCACAAACATGAGGCAGAGTAAACAGAGTTTTCCCCCAGCAGTCTGCTGTCTGTTAAAACACATCATTCGCCCCCACAACAGGAGCCTAGCAGACTCCACAATGCCCTTCTCCTTCCTGACACACACACACACACACACACACACACACACACACACACACAGACTTCCTCTGTTCTCTCTCTCCTGTTTCTTGCCCTGCATTATTTATTAAGGGATATGGCCAAGGCAGCGTCTTTAATGAAATATGAGAGGAGAGAAAAAGGGTGGGGAGCAGACCTGGGGTATGGTGTGTGCTCGGTGTGTGTGTTTGTGTGTGTGTGTATAGGTGTGTGTGTGATGTGTGTGTGTGTCTATGGTGTGTGTGTATGTGTGTGTTTGTGCGTGGTGTGTGTGTGTGTGTGTGTGTGTGTATGGTGTGTATATGTGTGTGTGTGTATGGAGTGTGTATATGTGTGTGTGTGTGTGTGTGTGTGTGTGTGTGTATGGAGTGTGTATATGTGTGTGTGTGTGTGTGTGTGTGGTGTGTTATGTGTGTGTGTTTGTGTGTGTGTGTGTGTGTGTGTGGTATGGAGTGTGTATATGTGTGTGTGTGTGTTGTGTGTGTGTGTGTGTGTGTGTATGGAGTGTGTATATGTGTGTGTGTGTGTGTGTGTGTGTGTGTGTGTGTGTTTGTGTGTGTGTGTGTGTGTGTGTTGGGTGTGTGTATATGTGTTGTGTGTGTGTGTGTGTGTGTGTGTGTGTGTGTGTGTGTGTTTAATGGGTTGTGGTTATGGGGTGGTACACAGAGGGGAGGCTCCTTCTGTAGGTAATTTGCTGGGAGGCTCATTTTTTCTCATTGATGAGGCCCACACACCGTCCAGGTTATTAGAGGGAAATGACCATGTTTCTGCTTACCCAAGGATGAGGACAGGGAAAGATAGGGCTGTGCAGAACAAATGAGGATGTGAGAGAGGAAAGAGAGAGAGAGAGAGAGAAAGAGAGAGAGAGAGAAGGAGAAAAATAGAGCAGGAGAGAGGGAGTGAGAATCATGGGCTGATGGAGACAGATGGAGGGAGAAGGGGGTAGGGGTCAGATGGCTGATTGTTGTAGATCCCCAGTGCATAACCTGATAGTGCTGTCAACCAGAGTACTGCTTTTACAGCCTGGCCTCCCAGTGCTGTCACTGTCAAACTGTCACTGCTCTGGAGGGCCTATACATTCAAATACCAGACATGCTTACTTCTCATAACTCCTTTGAACAAGAAACAATTTATTGCAAAACAAAGTACTCAGTGGCTGTAGAAGAGAATTACCTTCCTACTTGAATAATTACCTGTCTACCCTGGAAGCAACTGAAGATGAATAGACAGCCGATTAAAATCAGCTGAAGAGTGAGTTTAAACGAGCTTGGTAAACAGTACAATCACCACATCCAGATGGAATCTCCTTCAGCGGTCTGAGTGGGTGAGGCAAGTGTATGAATAAGACCACAGGACTGCTGGCATTTATATTTGTATGTGTGAGTGTGTGTATGTGTGTGTGTGCGTGTGCTGATGAAAGACAACACACACCTGTCTCTTTTGTGCTTCTTGCTGCTCTTCTTCCTCTTTTCTCTGCGGGGGTAAAGGAGAAGAAAGAGGAAGAATAAGTCATCAAACCCTCAGAAGCCAGCGGGACACATGACAACAGACACTGGAGCTCCAGCATCAAAGCAAACACATTCTCTCTCTCTCTCTCTCTCTCACACACACACACACACACTTTTTCATCTCTTGCAGTGATGAAGAAATCATAATCAATGTCCTTCTGTATTGGTGATGCAGCAGGAAACTCGGCACAGATCATATAATTAACTCTTCCCATCATTTAAGCAAGATGTTCTAGAGAAGTAATTCACGGAACCATTTCATCAAGTTTTTCACCTTCCCCCTTTTCCTGTAGCATGCGTAGCTACGAGTTTCACGATTTCATTTCACAAAACCAATTCCATATAGCTTCATATTTTGACACCCCTAATGATCTCCATTCATGGCTCGGCAGCTGGATGCGGTTTCCTCTTTGGAGTAGCTCCATCGCGCTCGTTCTCTTTCTCAGGAGCCTTGGTGGATTTTTTGTGCTTTGACTGATTGTGTCTCTCTGAGTGGTGCAGTATCTCATTTCCCATTAGCCACTTCTCATCTAATCACTCTCATCAAAGACAACAGGACTCCAACTTCTGAGTCTAAATCTTCAGTGACTCTCTATCACTCTCTCTCTCTCTCTCTCTCTCTCTCTCTTCCTCTCTCTCTTTCATTGTCTTTCTAAATGATCTCATTCAAACTTCAATCTCATCCGCAGGAGCTATTTTTAGATCATTATCTTTTGTCTACCCTGAGCGGCAGAGTCTGAAATCACTAGCGAAGCCACCATTGAAGCAGTAAGTGTGCGAGAGAAAGACAGAGACAGATGTCTGTGAAGATTCGCATTCATCCAGGTCATGGTAGTCAAGGTGTTCAGTTATATGCAACTGGACTTCTTTTTGGAGCTTGAAGACGTTTCACCTTTCATCCAAAAGGCTTCTTCAGTTCTAGCCTGGTGATGGGAAGACCAGGAGACTCAACTCTGGACTGTGAGTGTACCTGTGAGCTGTAGACCTCACCTCCCATCATGTGATAATGGGACACATGAGTCACTCACTGACTCACCGAGAGAAGACAGAGCAAACACACAGAGAGACAGAAAGGGGGGGTAAACAAACGAGTGGTGTGTGTGGAGAGAGCACACTCACCGGCTTCTCTTTCTCCCAGATTTCTTCTTCTTTCTTTTCTTTGGTCGAGGTGAAGGGGAGCTGCTAGACTTCCTCTTCGTTCTGGGAGGGAAGGAGAGAGAGAGAAAGAGAGAGAGAGAGAGAGTAAAGGAGTGAGGGAGGGAGTGAGGTCAGGCATGTTCATGAGAAATCAGATCGAGATGCTTCAGTGTCAGGCTCTGACAGTTTTTGAAGATTTCATTCCCCTTCAGCTTAAGGGAACAACTCCTGTTCATTAGTGTCGAAGGACGGGCTGCCACGGGCAAAGCTTGGTAAATCTCTATCTGCAAGGCCTGTGTTGTTTTCCCAAATGCTACCGGTATTAAATAATTACTTTATAAGTGTGTGTGTGTGTATGTGTGTGTGTACGGATGAGATACTCTGTGTGTGTGTGTGTGTGTATGGATGAGATACTCTGTGTGTGTGTGTATGTGAGAGAAACACTGTGTGTGTGTGTGTGTGTGTGTGTGTGTGTGTGTGTGTGTGCGTGCGTGCGTGTGTGCATACGTATGTGTATAAATAGTGTAGGAGTAGGAACATTAATCAGTGGCTTTGCGTACATCTGTAAGACTCTTGGGGCACAGAGGTAATCCCCTCTGCTTACTGGCATTCACTTCTCCCTCCATATCTCCAGCACACAGATGTCGGTGCGTGGGCCTGTTCGCCGCGGCACGAGTGTACGTGTGAGTCGTGAGGGTGAGCGCGTGAGGGCGAGCGAGGGTAAGCGTCGACCGCGTCTCGTGTTACCTGTAGTCTCCATCGTAGTAGTCGCCCTGCCAGCCACACTCCTCGTAGCTTTCGGCGAGCGCGTCTTCGTCCAGGTGCTCCTGGTCACCGTGAGGAAGGAGTGTCACTCTGAGGAGACAGACGGAGACACACATACGTAATCTTGTCCACCAACATGGAAAAAAGTCCTAGAGTAAAAATATATTATTTTTATCCGTCCTAATAAAATAATTTAAGGATTATACAAATCCTCATACATAATTTGCATAATCCCAGCCAATTTACACATAGACTCACACATGTAACCTTGTCCACCAATATGGAAAAAAGTCATTCTGAAAACATTAGTTTGTTTCCAAAATGTTATAGATCCATTTTTGAACATTTTTAAAATTAGTTTTTATCTTTGATTTCTTTATATTATCAATTCAATGTGTTAATCTTATTCTGTTGAAATAAATCAAAATAAAAAGTAAATAATAAAAGTAAATAATAAAAATAACATCTGTGGATTGACCGATACCTGAAAAAATGAAAATATTTTAAAATCAAAATGGTTTTTTATCTCTGCATTAATAAAATAATAGAGGGATTATATAAATGCACAGACATAATTTGCATAAATCACCAGCAATTTTTTTCTGCGTGGGCAGATCACACATAGATGTAAACACTGTCTTGGACAGATTTGTCTGCCATCTAATTTTATAATAGTTTTCTTCATAATGTAAATGTTTATTCACATACAGTATTCTCTGCTCGACAGCACATTTACTTTAATGAAGTGCAACAGCATTTTACAAATAAATAATCAATTCAGAAATAGCAGTACTGATTGGTTTTGCCCTTGAAGCATCACTAGGCACACAAATACAGACACACACAAACACAGACACACACTCACACACTCACAGATAACTCTTCATGCATATTAGTGGACCCATGTTTAATAATTTAGACATAACAATATTGGATGTTTTTGTACTGAAGACACACACACACACACACACACACACAAACAAACACAGCTAAATTCTCCAGGTATATGAGTGGAGCCACGCTGTGGGGTGATGCTGTTGAACACTCACTAATCCTCTCAGTGTTGGCTGTCCTCTTATCCTTGTGATCTGGCTATGGTAAGAGCCACAGCAGGGGCAAGAAATGTGTGTGTGTGCGTGTGTGTGTGTGTGTATGTGTGTGTGAATTTGAATGTGAAGATAACATATGTCATCTGACTTGTATGAGGATCTTTCTAACTCAACGCTTCCTTCTCAACCCTATTTCAGATCTCTTTCAAGTGAACTGCTGATAGAAATTTCACACTTGAGTTTCCGAGTAGAAGTCGCTGTCACTTCAATTGAAAAGAAATGACAAGTCACGTCACTGACTGGAGGGATCATGGCCACATGATTATAGCACACTCTCAGGCAATGTATTCACTATACTAATGTCACTTCAGCAAGAGCCAGTGACAGTCTTTCCAATTACCATGTCACCATCGTCACCATTCACACACTACCAAGGTCATATAACTGTGGTCCCTCGAAGTCTACACTTATTAGACCATAATTTGGCTGCTGTAAAGACTCATGAGACCACAATGTACATATGAAACCATAACATGTCCTTGTTGACGACATTGTGAGAGCGTGGGTGTGTGTGTGAGAGAGAGAAAGAAAGAAAGAGAAAAACTTTTGAAGTTGGAGTAACAGCCTGTTGTGTGACTACAGGGGACACTCTCTCATTATCGGGGTGTCCCTGGTTGGGCTCGGTGATCTACGGTCCTGGTGGTTTCCCCCAGGGTCTCTCAGCTAGAGCCACACTGTGGTCATTAGTTATCCCTAAGTCAGCGAGACAGCGTGCATGGATCTCCTGCCTTAGGGCTCGAGAGGGACATTCTGAACCTCACAATGTGCTGAAATGGGAAGGTGTGATTTTTATAAGCCCTGATATTTTATTTTTTATGGAAGGTGTGAATTTTTATTCTAATTCTTCTACTTTCACGAGATGACCGAGGGAGTGTGTGTGTGTGTGTGTGTGTGTGTGTGTGTGTGTGTGTGGTGGTGGGGTAGGGTTGAGGGTTGAGTGCCCTTATGGCTGGAATAAAAGCAGACAGACCCTCTTGCGAAGAGGTCATGTCAGATGAAGTATGAAATCAGACTGTGTTGTTGACGGGTTTTTTTTTGAGACACGCTTCGCTGGGCAGCTCTCGCGCCTGACAGCTTATGCTGTTACTCTGACAGTTACAGCACAACCCCCCCTACACACACACACACACACACACACACACACACACCCTTCCATAAATGCAGAAACCATTCCTCTCTGTCCTGATGTTTATCTGGCAATGTTGGCTAAACCTGAAAGCTGTGTATGTGACCTCAACTCCTGATGACTTTCAGCGACTCGATAACTTTGGGCATCCAGAGCGGTTGGAAAATAACGTTTTCACCAGGTAAAAAATACTTTTTTATTCGTTCACAAAGACAGTAAGCACCCAAAGGATCGGCTACAATGCACGTCTTTGCCCTTTCCTAGCCCTTGGATGGAGAAACATGTCTTCATCCACCACTTGAAGCAGTGTGTCTCTGCTGTAAAAGGCAATGGAGAGAGTCTCTCCCGAGGCTATCAATGAATCTCATCCAAACAATTAGACTGCCAAACCTCCTACGGTTCTTGCCTAGTGGCGCTCTGAAGGGAGTCTTGGGAAATCATCATTCTCCGTCTGCCGGCCACAGACATATTGAGGGCAGCAAAATGGCCGCTCTGCTACCAACCGGAGTGTGTGGGAACATGATCCAGCCATAATGAGGGTGCTGATGATGTAGCTCACGCGCTTGTGGACACTGCATTAGAGAAGGGACTGAGCTCGAGCAGAGCAGTCTCAGAGTCACTTAATATCACCTGGCCGGACAGAGTGAGGGAGAGAGAGAGAGAGAGAGTGAGAGAAAGAGGGAGAGAGAGAGAGAAGGAGAGAGAAAAAGAATATGTGCCAGTGTGGCGGAGTATATGTGAAAAAGAGAGGAAACGTGTATGCTTGTGAGTGTGTGTGTGTGTGAATGAAATGGGGAGAGAACAAGAAGAGTGTGGTGGCGGATGATTTTCATCATCAAATGTTTGCCGCTATTTCAAAAGCATTGAAACATGCCACTGCCACAATAATACACCCAATCAACACATAAACTTTCCAGAGGCTAAAAAATTCTCTCCTCCTCCTTGTCTAACACACTAACATCATTTGGTGATGCAGTACTGTGGACATGTTCTGATAACAAACGAACAAGGAAACAGAAAAATCCCCTGAAAGGTCAGTGTCAGGACAGATGCACAGAGTCATGAGTCACATCTCTCTTTCTCTCTCTCTCTCGCTTTCTCTTTCTCTCTCTCTCTCGCTTTCTCTTTCTCTCTCTCTGTCTCGCTTTCTCTCTTTCTCTCTCTCTCTCTCGCTCTCTCTGTCTGTCTCTCTTTCTCTCTCTCTCTCTCTCTCTCTCGCTCTCTTTGTCAGGTTTGGAGCACATCACCTACTAATGAGCTTTGTGTCCAGGATCCATCACAATCATGAAGCCAATCTAACCATCTGGCCTACTGGGAGAAGACAGTAAGTCACACATCCATGTAGTGAAGCATCAGGGATGACTGACATTTAACACCCCCCACCACACACACACACACACACACACACACACACACACACACACACACACACACACACACACACACACACACACACATCCCCACAGACACACACACACACACACAACCCATGTGCCTGAAGCAATCCGAAACCTTTGAGGCATTTACATGTGCTAATTATCTTAATCTATATTTTTACCGTACATAATTATACTTTTTAATTAGCTACATACAGTGTAGAAATGTGGAAGTGGCTTTGTACAAAAGCCTCTGCCAAATACAATGAACATTAAGATAAACATAAACATCTATTTTTAAATCTTAAACTCGCACATGATGCTGAGGACATTTATGCTCTGTGTTGCGCAGGTGGTAGAGGTGCTGTCCGGCAACCGAAGGGTTGTAGGTTCAAGCCCCACTCTGCCTGACCCCATCGAAGTGTCCTTCAGCAAGATACTGAACCCCAAATTGCTCCCGGTGGCAGGTTGGTGGTAGGTTGGCACCTTGCATGGTATAAAAACATGCATGGTAGCCCCCGCCACCGGTGTGTGAATGTGATGCATATGCTGTAAAGAGCTTTGAGTACTCGTAGGAGTAGAAAAGTGCTATACAAATGCAGTCCATTTACTCTGTGAATGCTGTGTTCTGCCCCTGTGTGTGTGTGACACACTTACGATGGCTGTATGTGGGCGCCCTCTCTGGTGATCACGCCCTCTTTCTCCATAAGCATCTGACGGAAGGTGCCCACCTTCTGCCTCACATCCTCCTCTGAGTACCTGCAGAAGAGAAAGCATCACAGCTTTACTATAATACACACACACACACATACACACACACACAAACACCATACAGCATTCAGTAACACTGAATAGCACAGTGGTGCATAGCATGTTCACTGAGGATGTAATGATAAAATACAGTTCACGTTTTTAAGCACACAATACGATAATTTCACATCCCTTGTGTATACACAGGTTGTCAGTAACGCTCTCAAATACACCCCCCCAACACACACACACACACACACACACACACACACGTGCAGTACGGGCTGATGGGCTGTGGTCAGCAGGTTTAAGAGCATTTATGTTTGTTTGATGAATCCTATCCTAGATTGCATGGTTCATCCCATCCTCTTAGCATGCAAGGGATTTCACATGAGATTTGATGAGATTAGAGGCAGTTTGCTTCTGGGGGGGAAGCAAAAAGTCTTGCAATGTTCACAGGCACGCATGTGGTGTACCCAAATATACAATACACACACACACACACACACACACACGTGCACATAAACACACACACGCGAAAACACACACTCTACATCTACATGTCCACACTACCATCTCAGTGATTCAGTTTTGTGACAACCATCATATAACACATCTCTTGGAGTTATGGACATTAATGAATATAGTTCACATATTCCTGCTTAATGAACCACATAATTCACATATTCTGGCTTAATGTGTGTAGTTCCATGTATATAGTTCCACAAATGAATTTAGTTCACATTTTCTTGGATAATGACTACGGGTCACATTTTCTTGCCAAATGAACGTAGTTCACACATTCTCATTTAATGAGTTTAGTTCAAATATTTTTTGAATGAGTTCACCTGCTCTTTCAACTCTGGCCAATCACCCCTCAGACTAACAGCTGCCTGTATCCCAGGTGGTAGATACAATTCTTCACTTGAATGAATAAAGTCCTCTCTTAATGAACAACATAATGCAGATACTCTTGCTCAATTTATTTAGGTCTCAGATTAAGGAATTCAAGTTACACAATAAACCAATTAAACGGTGTTGATCCTGTCATTATACAGTTGGCATATTCTTGTTTAACAAATACAGCTCACATACTTGTAATTAGTTCATGAGTTTCTTCTGCTACCAGTTAATTTTACCACTATCCTTCCTATTTAGGTTAAGCTCTGTGTGTAATCCTACAGAGCTGAGTCTAGCTGTTCAAACAGAGGGAGAGAACTGAGCAGAGAGAAGATTGGTGGTGTGCGGAGAAATAACTCTTGGGCAAAGAGGGAGGATGGAGATTCGAGGCTGGTGAAGCATGGGGAACATAGCGCTGGTGAGGCCAGTCACCTCATACATCACCACCGCGCCGCTGCCTCTGCTACTATCTCCTCCGTTGGACTAATCGGCAGCCGTCAAAACACGCGGGCGTCGGCGCATGCGAGGCGTGACGGCCCCCGTTATTCTGCCAGGGGAAGGAGACCCGCTGTGACGGCAGCGGCATGTTCGTTTAACGCCGTGACGGTGAGCGGACGGATGAGCTGGGGACTGGGGGGGGGGGGGACTGTGGGGGGGGTGGCGTGTTTACAGTGCGCTGCGTAATTGAGATGTGACTGCAGGAGCTGAGGATCCAGAGCACACCCCCACTCATTGCTCCACTGCTCCAATGTAAACACGAAATCATACAGTACGCACACACACACACATACACACACACACACACACACACACACACAGAAAGAGAGCGAGAGAGAGGCACACAGAAAGGCACATAACAAACTCTCTGTCTTCCTCTCTAGTGCAGCCAATTCAATATCAGGTTAAGGTACAGGTTCCCTGCAGAGAACAATTATTTTTGAGGACTTGTCAAAAGAACAAGAGTTTGTCCTCCATGTCACTGCACACCTCTGGCTGCATCAGATAATGGAAGGGCAGTGTGAGCCGTACATCCAAAAACAGTTTCTCAGAAACTCAGCAAAGTGCCGTACACAGTGGAAACACAATGTATCATCATCTCTGTAATCTTAATGGGGGAGAACAGCAGTGCTTGGCTGACCTGGAGTCATGAGGTTATGGCAGTTTGTTTGCTGGAGAGGTGCCTCAGAGCACCGCTGGCTGATCTGGGAACAGCCCAGCTGGGTGATTAGAGAACAAACACAACTTCAAGATAACAAACACACACACACACACACACACACACACATACATACACACACACACACAACACACACACACACACACACATCCACATGGTCATACACACACACACAACACACACACACACCACACACACATCCTCAAGGTCACAAATACACAGTGTATATCCAGGGGAAACAACTCTGGTTGCTGATATCTGCCCAAATAAAGGCCTCCGGTTAGTGGTGGTTGTGTGGTTAGAGAGCCACGCCGTTTAATTAGGGCCTGTGAGGTGTGTTCCTTTGAATACTAAATATTGTTTTTGAACTGGTGGGAAAGTCAAATCCAAGAGTAGCGAAGTGGCCTGAAGTCCACTTCAACATTATTATTAATAAATCTCGCAAATTCCTTGTTAAATTGAGGGAGAAAACAGACAAAAAATATCCAGCAGCAATTAAATTTTGAATGCGTCATTTAGCATGACAAAAACATCTGGCCAAAAATATCTCTCATTGTGTAGCGACATGAGTGTCGTTTAACTGCAGATAATTTATTTCCCTGCTCGAGGCACCAAGCTGTCTGCTGGGAGCTGTCCACTGACCCACGGTGCTGAAAGTCTCTCCCTCTCTTATTCTTTTCCCCTCTGAGCAGTAGGTGGCAATGAAATTCCTCTCCTACTGAAATAAAAGACCCCCGCAAATGTAAACTGTGCATTTTAAATTTGTTGTGGAAACAGGCAGCTACTCCACCACCACCACCACCACCACGGTTGCCTGTTGCTTTTGGATATTACCATACACTGATCTCCTTCTTCCCCCCATTTGTCGACACTACCACCGTGAGCAAGCCACTGGCCATGGGCCTTGGCAGGGCAGGAAATACGATTAGCCAGGTCTGGCAGACCTGCACAGGAGCTGTCTGTGGGAGGGGGACGAGGGGGGAGGTGGGACCCAGTGTGACACCCCTGTGCCCCTGCTGTAATGCAATTTCAGGCCCTAGCAGCTGTCCACACGCTGTTCTTCTCCAGCTAGACATCCTTTTTCATTTACAGCCCCGACATGCCGAGCACAGAGCAACCCCACGGGTCCTCACACTAATGAGCCCAGTATGTACAAATCCCTTAAGTGAACCACTTTTTTTCCTGTTCAATTCTGTGATGTGAGTCACTGTGAGACGCTACAAAAAAAGGTGCCTCCATTAAGCTTCACTGTCTAGACATGGTATGGGGCACCAATGCTTATCTCTGTTATGACTTCCAGAGGAACCCGTGCTTGCTCTACTACCGCTATTAAAATCAGATAAAGTGTTCACTTTCAAGGCTGGATGGATGAGATGGAAGCAAGTTTTCATTGCCGATGAGATGATGCAGATATGATGGCAAATGTGTGGTAAATGGGGAACTGTTCCTCAGCCTCATCTATAGACCTTTACACTTATCTCTGGGACACCCAAGAGTCCGTCACGTCAAAAGATCAAAGCTTTGAAATCCTGGCTTTTGGAGATAGCCCTGAGATCTGAAAAAAGCCCAGCTCTTTGACACCCGTGCCCTGTGGGTGAGGGCGCTGGTTTAACGTAACGGTCAGAGAGTACCGCGGTCACCCGAGGACAAGCCTGTGTCGCTTCGTTGCCTACGTGTGGTCTTCACAATCTGCCGTGGCTCAGGAGGCCCCTGCCCTTTTGTGTGAAGGACAAGTGAATGCCAAACAGGCAAACAGAGATTAGTGGCGCTGCGCTAAAAGAGATAGAGGCTAGCAAAATATCAGAAGAAAGGGTGACGGAGCTCAAAAGGAGCTCAGACTAAGATGTTTTCGTTTCCTTTTCCTGTTGCGAGCCGTGACCATGGCGAATAAACACAGCAGCAAACCAACCTGACCTGGAATTCCATTTTCTCGGATCCCTCCATCTCAAACTAACAGGCCTGACCTTAAACTACCCGTGAACATTGTCTCCCTCTCTCTATCTCTCCACTTTCTCTCTCTCCCCCTCTCCCTCAATGGATCTCTCTTGCCCTCTCTCTTAATGTCTCCCTCTCTCTACACTGACTGACTCCTGCTGCTGGACACCTCAGCTTCAGCCAGTAATCCTTCACAGTGCCGCACAGCATCGGCCTGACAAATTATCTCCCCAAACGCATGTTCTCTCAAATGAGGAATTGAAAGTCAATTTTGGCAAACCGAGCCCATTAATACTGAAGACATATGAGCTGCTGCCTGAGTATTGATTGCCTATGTGACATGTTAACGGCTAGACGCAGTGGCGTCTCCCTACATTTAACTGGGTTGGGGGGGTTGAGACGTTGAGCGAAAACTGCAGTGGCAGTGTGATGTGTGTGCGTGTGTGTATGTGTGTGTGAGCGTGTGTGTGTGTGTGTGTTGTGTGTGTGTGTGTGTGTGTGTGTGTGTGTTGGGGGAGGGTCGAAAGTGAGAAAGTGCTATGGTCAGTGTTTAAGGGCATCCATGCCTTTCTGTTTGAGGGCTGAATGAGTATTAATGAGGGGGCAGCGGGAGGAGAGGAGGACTCAGCACATTTGCAGGTAGTCGAATAAGCACCTGGAGCATCACCGCAGCTCATTCTGAGTTGGCCCTCCCTGCCCTGACCAAGCCCCATGCACAGTAATGAGACTGCAACATCAGCAGCAAGAAAAATTGGCGCCTAAACATAAAAAATGTAATGCATGCGTGCCTACACACACACACGCACACACACACACACACAGTTACTATTCATGTACAAGGTGTCTCCTTCTCCTTCTGCATGCGTGTCTAGACAAACATATAAAACAACACACACACACACACACACACACACTCACACCAGCTCACCCCCCACCACCACCACACACACACACACACACACTGGTTCATCCCCATGCCATGATCCTAGCCTGATTGAGCCAATCAGAGAACATTGAGGGTGTCTGAGAGTCCTTCCATTAGCATCACCTCCAGCCTCTTTGGGCCATTAGTCGCCCCCCCACACATCCTCTCCACCTTCCCAGCACCGATGGGCCATCGATCGGCCAGGCACCACTTCTGATTAACCCCCTTTAATAATACAGCGTCTGGGTGCAGCCACTATACAATGGCATGCAAGCAAGTGTGTGTGCGTGCGTGCGTGTGTGTGTTTGCGTCTGTGTGTGTGGTGGACGTCATCTGCTGAATATTGCATGAATGCTGCTTGCATGTGGCGGAGGAAACGTCGTTAGAGCAGAAAGGGCCTCTAGGGAAGAGAGAAACAGCGAAAGAGAGAGAGACAGTGAGAGAGTGAGAGAGAGAGAGAGAGAGAGAGAGAGAAAGGAGGGGCGAATGAAAGTCACTTTTAAACTTGTTTACGCCTGGCGGCGTGCAAATGTATGTAAAGAGGGCAAAGCCTGTGAAACAGCTGAATTGTAGTTGCGGAGCCGTAACTAGAGAGGGCTGAAAGGCTGAATTATGCATTGATCCTATGTGGGGAAACCAGTGAAGACTCAAGAGAGAATAAAGGCAGGGAGCTAAGCACTTTACTGAGCACAAACCAAGAGCACTTGGAAGCTCCATCAGGGATTGGAAATGTCTGCCGCTACTAACTCTAAATCATCTGACTGATAAATAGAAGCACAGAGAGGAGTTAAAGGGCTCAAAATTTGAAGAGGCGCCAAGATTTTTATGAGATAATTCTTTAAAAATGGAGAAAAAAGTGCAAGATGCAGTCGACTAAACTCGGCTCATGTTTTATGCAGATGACCTCTTACTCCTCTGCTCTTTCTCAAGCTGAGGAGGAGGCAGTGACTCAGCCTGTAGACTTCTTGTCCAAGAATGTAAAGGGCTCTTCATTTGAGCTGGGCTCCAAACAGCCCTTGAGCGAAACAACGTTTCAGAATTTCCAACTACCTCTTCAGATGGAGGATACAAGGCTCATATATGGCAGCCTCTGCCAACGCTACATCAACATGAGGCATTAACTGTGAGGCACCTTCAGTATCCCCACATTCCTTGTATATATATCAACTTGCTGTTCTTACCTAACATGTTCCTTACATGTAACTGCGGTTCCTCCCATGATAGTACCACCAAAAAATAGTTTAGAACCTGACATAAAGGCTGTTGGCATTGTGTTTCCTTATAAAATTAGTTTGAGAAACACTATTTATATGTAATTGCTCTTCTCGACTATTATTTTCCTACTATAAATGTAATTGCAGTACCAGCCATGAGCTTACCATGTAATTGCAGTCTGTACCATGTCCCTTCCTAGTATGGGACTGCTGTTCCTGTTGCCTGTGCTTAGACTAATAGCAGCACTCCCCCATCAGCGACAGATTTTCAATAGCAAGGGCCAAATGCTGTCTCTAATAGGCAGGCACACATGGTTCAGTCCTTTTTGCTTTACTCTCTTTCCTTCCCCTGCCTCCAGAAGAGGATTCGGTAATGGAGAGGGACAGCACATGCCCTCCTCCTTCATCTATCCACCCACCGGATGCCTTCTTCAGAGGGGCTTCATGTGGTGAGTGGAGGCGAACCTGCAGAAGGAGAGGCCGAGTGGCGGGGTCGGGTGGAGGAGGCTTGTTGGTTGCCAGGCTCAGTGGAGCTTAACGAGCAGATTGCTTCAATTGCCTTGGCTCTAATTGGCTCCCCGGCCGAGGCGACGGCACTCTTGGTGGACAATTACACTCTTTTTTTTCTCTCTGTCTCTCACTGAAGTTTGTTTCTGATAGTGTTTCTTTGCTGTTTACTTTATGTATGCATCTGTGTTCTCAGTGCACACATGCTTTTGTGCTTTTCTTTTTCTGCCCCCCCCCTCCTCTCTCTATCTCTCTCTTTTCCTCTGAGTGTATGTGTGTGTAGTGGCTATGAGAAACTGAGCGATGGGCATGAATTTATAACTCCCAGACATAGTGCAGTGGGTGTGTTTCTGTGCATAATCTGTCTATAAGGTTTGAATACATTCAGTAGTTTAGTTTTTCAGTGAACAAAATGTTTCCCTGTCAACGGCTCTAGGCTCTGACTGTACTCCTGTCTATTGGGCCCTTTGTAAAGAAGCACGGCCTCAGGAGCAGTTTGAAGCCTTTAAATCCACAGCAGATGGAACAGGCCTGCAGCGACCCTTTTAAGTCATGCTAATGCCTTTCACCCCCTTACTCTCCCCACCACACACTCAGATCCCTTAAACCTTTGGCCTTCTCCCTCTCTATTATCTGTTCGAAGCACCCCCTTTTTTCTGGCAGTGCCAAATTAGGCACAATAACAAAATGTCGTTACATGCTGACCTGGTTCCAAGTCGAGCTCCCACAGCAAACTTCCTGAAACAACACCCATGTACTGAGCGTCTATTTCTCTTCACAGAGTTGAGTCTGTCTGTTCCGCCAGATTTCACAGGTGAACTCATCATGACTCAGAGACTCTACTTCCATCTCTCTCTCTATCCCCCTCTCCATCATCATTAGTGGACGTCATGCCCACCACTGCCGTCCTGCACTGGGCATATGGCACCTTTACATCACTCTAAAATCGGTGTTTAGGGTGAGGCAATTAGCTCACACAGAGGAAAGGGCCCAGGCAGATGGTAGCATTGGCCTCCTCCATCTCTCCACGTTCAGTCTGTTATCAGGTCCATCAATCTAGCCACCATTACTGAGGCCACTCAGTAAGCCACCAAAGGCAGCAGACAGACAGATAGGAAGTGGAGATATTCACGCCACAAAGGGGCACGGGGGTCCTTGTCTGGACCAACAGAGGACAGTGATGGAGTTACGGATGGGGGCCAGTCCAGCTGCAGCAGCAGGGGACAGGGAAGAGACAGATCTGGAGGACGTGAGGAGTGTGGTGCAGGAGAGAGGCTCCAGAGCGAGAGGACAATTGAACATCTCCACCAGAAAAAAAGATGGAAAAAAAGTAAAATCGAAGATTTCTTTGTGTTATATTTATCTCTCCTTACCCAGAATAAGGACAAGTCAAGTCAAGGCCAAGGAGAGATGTCAGACTATTCTCCTCTCAAATTCACTTCAGTTGTCACTCCTAATAAATATATACATGATATAGTCTCAAAATGGTCAAAGTGAATTCTCCTAACAAATTTACTTTAAATTGGCAAAAAAAAAAAAAACCACTGATAATTATAACTTAAACTAATTGGTTGATTCACTGAGTCACTCATTGGCTAGATATAATTATAAATAACAAACAGACAATAAAACCATGAAATTATTCACAACGTAACACAGTGAAATAAACATTAGTGATGAGAAATTAATATGGGATGCGTGACTGCGTGATTCATTCACTTCCGCTCGGTGCTATAAAAATTTAAACGGTCATGACTGGCTTGATATGGTGCTCAGTTCAACTGTTTGTGTTTGCGAGTTTCTCATTTGCCTGCTGGGACCTCTGGAACTCGAGAGCGTTTGCTGCACCGACTGCAAGGTCACCCGGCTCGCCATTAATTAGCGTCACAGCACGGCTAGCCTCCAGCTTCCCCTCAAACCCACTTTGAGTCGCTTGGCTCGGAGCCTGAGCGGATCAGCGGCCCGTCCATGTCTGCGAGCGAGGGGGATTAGCGCCGACGCCAGTCACGGCACAAATCCGCCCGAGCCGCAGCAGTGACAGAAAAGCAGCCGCTTCTACCGATTTAGCGGTACGGGAAGAAATGGTAATGAGAGAGGGGGAGGGAAAGAGTAGAGGGCAAGAGAGAAGGGGGAGAAAGTGTCCTTCAATGACTCTCTCTCTCCTTTTCTCTCTCTCTCTCTCTCTCTTTCTCTCAGCGCGGATATATCTTTCGGGATGAGGGAGTAACAGTGTCTTTTGTTGGTGCTCGTAAAAACAGCAGTGCTATAATGAGCCCCAAATAAATCCACTATAAACATCGGAAAAGGAAAATGTCCTACGTTCATGAGTGAAAAAAGAGGCAAAAAACACGACTAACAAGGCTTTAATGTCAAAAATCTCTGCAAGAGCATTCTGTGTTTAGCTGCCTGCCTACTGTGGGAACAGAGAGACATTTCAAAACCTCAAACTGATCATTTATTTGCACACTGCCTGCCATTTGCACTTGTTGTTCCAAGAGAGAATGTTGACAAGCTAACCTGTTTGGCAAATGAAAACAAAAAAACATGTCATGTCATCAAACGAAAGCGATAACAACCTTGCGCTGAATACCTAATCCCTCTCTTCTTCTTTGTCTTGCTCTATCCTTTAATCTCTTCCCTTTCTTTATCTGTTCATGTTTCCCTATCTGTCCATCCCCCTCTCTCTGGCTATCCCTCTCTCCATCTACCCCCATCTCTCTGTCCATCCTCCATCAGCAACCATCTCTCTCCCTGTGCCTTCTTTCTTTCTCTGTCAATTCCTCTCCCTTCTCTTCCTGATCTCTGTCCATCTTTCTCTGTGCACGTGTCCCTCTCTTTTCTCCATCCATATTTTTCTCTCTGTTTATCTATCTCATTCATTTCACTCTCGTTCTCCACCCCTCTCTGAATCTGTGCTGTCTGTCTCTCTGTCTCCCCCTCTCTCTGTCTGTCTCTCTATCTGCATGTGTGCTGTGCTGTAGAGCTGCAGTCTCTCTCTCTCTCTCTCTCTCTGTGTCTCTCTCTTTCTCTCCCTTTCTCTCTCTGTTTGTCTGTCTGTCTCTCTCTCTCTCTGTGTCTCTCTCTTTCTCTCTGTCTCTCTCTGTCTCTACATGTGTGCTGTGCTGTATCTCTGTCTCTACATGTGTGCTGTGCTGTATGCCATCATCTCTCTGTCTGTCTCTCTCAATCTCTTTGTGTGTGTGCGTCTCTCTCTCTGTCTCTCTCTGTCTATGTCTGTCTCTCTCTGTCTCTTTCTGAATCTCTCTTTGTTTGTGTGCGTCTCTCTCTCTCTCTGTCTATCTCTGTCTCTGTCTGTCTCTCTGTGCTGTAGAGCTGCAGTCTTACCCTTGTTCCTCCATCATCTCCTGCAGCTCCATGCATTTCAGCTCCACCCTGCGCTTGCGCTCGTGGTCCAGGATCTCGCGGTGGGCCTGCTTCACCAGCACGGGCTCCGTTCGCACTCCCGCCGTTCCTGCTGCTCCCGCTCCCGCTCCCGCCGCTGCCGCCTCCTCCTCCTCGTTCTCAGGCTCCGCGTCAGACTTGGGCCGCACCGTTGAGGCCCCCGGCTGCTGAGGGAAGCCGTTGGCGTCCTGAGGGGAAGGCACCCGCGCCCCATCGTACATGGCCGCGACACGCTGCAGAGATACAGAAAGAGGGACACAGGGGAACAGAGGAGAGAAGAAGAGGGGGGGAAAGAATGAGAGAGAGACAGGGTGAGACAGGGATATTTGAGGTGAATACCGATGAAGAGATCATATCGACTTTCACTGCAGTTATCAGAATAACGCCATTAGAGCATTCAAACGGATCATATTGACATATTGAAAATATGCTGAATTTACAGACACATCCATTCACAGTCAGAGCCAATGAGGGGGGGGGGGATTTAATGGAAGTAGCTGAAAATCCCCACTCCCATAAACATAAAACACAGACAGCTGTGGAGGCAGAGAACGAGAAACACAAGCGGCTCCGCTTACTTCAACAGAAAAAAAAAACTTTTTGTGAAGTAAACCGTACCATCCTGAGGTGCTGCCATTGATGTGAGCACCCTGACACTGACAGTGATGGTTATGGATGGAAGGATGCCATAGACTATTTAGCTCTAAACCATTGAGGTGAATACTGGTGAGGCGGTCATATTGAGTTTCACTGCAGTTATTAGAATAACGCCATTAGAGCATTCAAAGGGATCTTACTGACATATTGAAAAATGCTGAATTTATAGGCACATGCACTCACAGTCAGAGCCAATGGGGTGGGGCCTTTAATGGAAGGAGCTGAAAATCTCCACTGCCATAAACAAAAAACACAGACAGCCATGAAACACAAGCGGCTCTGCTTATTCAAACAACAACAAAAAATTGTGAAACAAACTGTACCATCCTGAGGTGCTACCGCTGATGTGAGCACCCTGACACTGACAGTGATGGTTATAGATGGCAGAACGCCATAGACTATTTAGCTCTAAACCATGTGGAACGTGGAGTTATTTTGGATGGCAGGCAAACATTACAACACGTAACCAGCACCACCAGCTACCTCGGGGGTCTTCTCTTGGATGCGTCAGCAGCAAGCGACTTAAGAAGAATAGGCCGAGGGGGGTTGACAGATGACAAGAGAACATCAACATCTGCAGATAATTCATGCCGTGAATGTGCCTCAGTTGGCAACACAAGGCAGCCAAATAACACATAACTCTGGACTAATGCGAGTCATCAGAACTCTGACGCAACACTTAAAAATGACAAAAAAAATAATAAAAAGAAATAATAAAACCAGTGCCATCTGCAGCTACAAATCACACATCTGTGTGAGCACAAGACTTAAATTACAAATGAATGGGGAAAAAAAGAACAAATTACATTCTTCGGGAACTGAGCACAGAGAGGCTTTGACAGCGGTGGTGGAGGAGAGCTGTGGCTTGGGCACCACCAGACCCCAAAAATGTACTGTCTCATTCCTGGTGCACTGCCAGAACTGTGCAGAGCTAATAGGCTCATTTTTCATTGTGAGGCCCTGAATAAAACCCCACCCGGATCGCTTCATCAATGCCACCGTCAGCAATGCCTTGGGTTTTATGACTATTTTACTCACAACCATCAACTGTGACATTTCGCACCGTGCTGAAATAGCAGTCTCACATGGCCTACTCGTTAATTGTGAGAGCAAATTAACTTGGTTGTGGCGGCGGACACTTAAACCAGTAGGCATGTGTTAATGAGTTGTTTACTAGTGGAGATGATCCAAGAATCTGTGTGTGGAAAAAAGAACTCTGCAAGGTCATGCTGTCTGGTACTTAAACAGGTGGCAGGGAAGCAGGCAATATCATTGCTGCATACATTATTCTGCAAATTGCCACTTTGAAATGGCTGTGGCTGGTATTGCCAATGTAATCTAAACTATTGTGCCCACATTGTGCCTTCGGGCAGCAATACGATTTTTAACATCCTGATGGGAGTGAACCAGAAGATGAGGGTACTTTTCTGACTCACATTGTTTTTATTTTGTTTTGTTTTGTTATGTTGTGTTGTTCGCACCATCAGTATATGGACCCCACAACTGTTCAGCAGTTCACTGAGTGTTTGTTGTACAACCAGTGATGGCACAGCGGTCACCATGCTCATCTACAAACAGAAGACAAATGAAGTCCGCTTCACTGGTCCAGTGAATATCTTAAATGTCAACCAAGGAGGGTCCCTTGGCCCTGAGGGTCCCAACCTGGCCCAAATGTAGGAGGCGGAGGGGGAATCTCAAACTCACAGCCACCATGAGGAAGCTCTGAAGCTCCAAAGCTCCAAGGCTGGGGACAGACGCCGATCCCTCATTAAAGCAGAAGAGTCACGATGGCGTGATAATCACAGCAACGCCACGGCTCATTGCTCCACCATATATCTCATCAGTAACTCAATTAGTCTATGCAAACAACATGATTCTTGTCTAAGTGGCTGTGTTCACTTGCGGCGGAAGTCTGTTTCTCCAACATGCTAAACAAATAAGCAACGGCTTAGCTAGTCATTAAATCCTGCCCTGCTTTGCCACCTCAAAAACAAGAGTTAAATTTTAATCATGGTGTAACATCAGTGTTTTGAAAAGTGCAGCCTGGAAAAAATATAGCAAAAAGCTATATTGTTTCAAGGCTGGGTTCATTCCTGCCAACAGTAAGTCACACAATATTGCTTTGTCAGTCAATCTGGCTTTTCATAAATCACTGTTATTTATTATCCTTCGGCTTGCAAAACAAACAAATCCATATGAATTGCTGTGATTTCATGAATTCATTTTGTGATTTTTACCTGACAGTAGAGTAGCACCACAGCATGAAAAAAAAAAAACCCTGAAACTCTTTAAAAGTAAGAGAAGCACCATCATTTGATTGAACTAGGAACGAAAGTCAACCACTACAACAGAGCAACACTAAAACATGAACAGGGCCCTCTCTTCTACTTCATTTTAAAGTCTTCACGACTGCTCTCTGAAATAAAGCCTTGTCTGGAGTGGTATCCCAGAGGAAGCATGCCTTGTTGTGCGGGTATCAAAGTAATTATAAGCTGCTGTAGTCTGTGCATCTCTATGGCTGTGATCCCCTGTTACCACAGCATCGTTTTGTGCTGACGCCACATCTCGGGGAAACAAAAACAAGCAATTTTCCAATGCAACGAAACAACCGCCTCCATAACAATGAATTTCAGGGGCATCATAAAGTACGTAGCTTGCTGCGCACAATCTTCATTCACTATTCACAGCACACAAAGGATTTCAACTGCATTTTTCCCCCATTGCACTTCAGTCAAAACCTGGATTATCCCTAATCGTTAATTAACTTTTATCGGTCATGTAGGGCGCAGGAGGAGACACACAGCACACAGGACACAAGCTGTGAAGGCAGGAGTAAACAGGACCGGTCGTGTTTGTTTGTAATGAAAGAGTGAGGGGGAAACAGAACCAGATCGTCATTGTAGGCTGTGACTGCATGGGCAGAGAGCTGATGCTGGTGGACTGCAGATATAAGGTGGGTCGATTTCCTTTGCCTCCCACAGCCATCTTAATTAGGTCTCAGTGGGGGGGTCTGCAGCAAGAGGAGAGACTTCAAGAAACAGCCCGACTCAACCTGCCTCTATGTGAAATGCCCTGCAAGCAGATGTTCAGGTGCCTTGCCTTCTAGCCTTCTAGCTCTTGACGTTCTAAGAGAGGACACGGACATTCATCACCAATGCGACGCCACCATCCACCAACAGTGAGCAAAGGGAGACTGCAGTGTGGATGGCGCAGAGGAAGATGTAAACGCTGAAAAGTTGTCTATTTATTTCTCGCTCTGCCCTGTCCACAGGCCGGGCAGCACAAGGCTGAGACATAGATCATGCTGGTTGTTAGGAGCGTCTCAGTGAGAGTCAGGGGAGACGCCTCAAGGACTGTCTGAGGGACACAATGTGGAGGAGAGACGTCAGGAGGAAATATGGGCTGAGAGGAAACAGCCATATTTCAGGCCCGTAGTTACTTGAGTGGAGTGACTCACGAGCAGAGACCTCTGGGCACTTCTGGAACTCTTACTTTGAAGCTGTTGTTATCTCATCGCAGCTAGCATCATGACCTTTGAACTCTCATCTCATCTAGCATCATGATCTTGCGAGTAGAATGGCGAGCTCTGACATGTTATATAGAGGAGCAGTGATGAGAGACATGAGAGAGGGGTGATAGAGAAAAAGCAAGAGAGATGGAGGGAGGGAGGGAGAGAGAGAGAGAGAGGGCGAGAGAGTCCATTGTGAAACAATGATGTTTATGATGGAGAGGAACAGAGAGGGAAAGAGGGAAAAATAGAGAGAGGGGGTGCGTGTGTGAAAGTGACAGGGCCTGTGGGAGCTGAGCTGTCACAACCTGAACACCACTGCTCCAGGTGGCTCCATGGAATTGCAGAAGCCCAAGCTTATAGATTAGGGTTCACACAGGTTAAAAAAGCACACACTGCATGGCATTAATGAAGCCTGACACACAACAGAGAGAGACTAAGAGTGAGTGAGTATGTGAGAGAGATAGAGAGAGAGAGAGACGTAACAGGCAGGCAGCGCCCACTACTAAAGGAATGAGGCCGGGTTGAAATAGCCCTGCTGGGGCCTTCATTTGCAGCCCAGCATTTCTTTTTCTATGACCACTGAGAGGTGGAGAGCTGAGAGAGAATGTGTTTATGTGAGAAAGAGAGTTGAGAAACAAGAGAGAGAGAGAGACAGGCAGAGTGAGCAGAAAGAGAGAGCTCCAGAAGCGAGAGAAAGAGAGAGAGAGAGCAGAGAGACGCTGTTAAAAGGGTAATTACTCCTCTCCTCTCAGTGGTGAGACGAGGAGAATTCCGATCCTGGACAGAGGTGAGAGTTGACAGGCTCCTTGGTAATTGGCGCACTAATACATTCCACAGCAAGCTATTTTTTTTTTCCTGCCACACACACAGAGGGGGGATTCCATTTTGTCACGTCTGCTTCTACTGCGAGGATCATTTCCAGCACTGATACACACAGGTTTCCAAACAGCCCTCATCATAAACATCCACTCTAAACTGACCTCCTTCCTACTCTCTCATTCTGTTCCTCCTTCTTTCCTCTCCTCCCTCTTGGTTCGCGGATTTCATGGCCGTGCTTTTCAGTGCGGCCGAGATCGAAAGAGCGATGACTCACCAGGCAACCTCCACTGTATTCCACTCGACTCAATGCGTGTTTGTTACAGGTCTTACTGAGATGGGAGGGAAGGTCTCACAACACACATATGCGACACAGAGATGAAAAAGGACCCTTGGATAGCACACACATACACACACACACACACACGTTGAAATATAGACACGACGCACACACACATGCAGATTTTCAAATATGAACAAGATACACACACACACACACACACACACACACTAACACTCACACAGGCATGCACTTAATATAAAGTAATATGTAGCTGCCTTACATTTTGCCTTCTATACAGCGTCCAAAGCCTAAGCCTTTTGAAATCTCTTTTACTGGGCCGATTTCCTGACTGTTTCCATCCATTGCTCGAATTACAAAATATTAACGGTGGGTCGCCCAGGGGTTCAATCTGGGAGAAGTGTCATTAATATGGAGCAGATTTCATTCCACAACCCTTCTGCACTTAGGCGTACAGAAACAACGCTTTTTGGCTAAGACCCACACCGTAAATAAAAGATGAGGAACAGAAAAGTGCAGAGGAGTCTTCAGGTGAATCTTTGTCTAAAACTCTCTTTCAGCTCTCGCCTGGGACTGGCCGTGAATAAGGGTCTCCAATGTAATCCAGAGCAATTTGGTAATAATGATTACTTCAGCCCCAATTCTTACACACCGGGGGCTTCTTCAAAGGAATGAGTTTTACCTTTACAAAGCACACCTGTGATCTGTCAAAGGGTCCTTTTGTTGTGTCAAATAGTGCAGAGGTGTTGTGTGCAGGGTTAGGTAATACATAGGGTTCATTTTGAAGAGGGCCACAGGAACTGACTGAAATGGAACCTTTTTTTTGCTCCAAAAGGGTGACTGTGCCCTCTAAAGTGATTTTAAGCTTTATTGCTTTTCTTGAAAGGGAGGGCAACACAACGAAGTGAGCGCTTTAAAGACATAATCCGCCCCCAATTCTCAACTGTCTTCCTGAAAGTCAGAATGAAAATAGAGAGAGAGAGATGAGAGACGAGAGAGAGAAAGAAGTTACATAAACTCAGAAAATAGAACAGACATTGTGGAAGTTTCTGATCCCACCCGCCCAACAAAAAACTTGAAATAACCTCCTCTGTTTTCATTAGCGTCAGAGAAATTGGGACTGGGAGAGCAAACAGCTTTTTTTTGCCACTGGGATGTCAAGTTAACCACATATACAGTTTTCTTTAAGAACTTACTTAGACCGCATTCCCTGACTTTTATTTGATTATGTTCTTCTATGTGTATGGTTTATCAAGAAACTATGCCTCCATGCATGTAACGTAGTTTAGCAACTCTCTATAGTTGTGATTTTGTTTAGAGGGTATAGTGGTATGATGATAGAATGACAGGGCATGGGCATGTCTAAAATGCAGAGATGTCTAAATTGCACAGAAAAAAGGCATCTCGCTCTCAATAGCACAGCCCGGAAACTAGAGTTGAGGTTTCTCAAGCCTGCATTATCTAGCGCTTACACAAAGCAGGATGAATGTGTGAGCATTTCAACAGAGGAAAAAACAAGGTCAAAAACACCTCGTCTGCCGATAAACCCAAGCAATTTCCTCTGCACCACAAAACAAGTGGGCACTCATTCTGTTTCCCTGTTTTTCATTTTTTTCCCCCTTCCTCCAAACACGGAGGATAAGAAGATAGCCGAGGACTGTGGGTAATTTATTTGTGCAGCGAGGCATTGGAGGACCGGCTGAGGTCAGTAAACATGGGCAAACACATTCATCACCATGGGCCCTCACCCAACAGAGAGGTCACTATTCCGACCTGCATCTGTCCATGGTGCGCCTGTGTGGCTCTCAGCAGTGTTAAGGTGATGATACACAAACAATAACCTTTGGTTTTATGCGGAATGTTGCTGGGCAGTATTTCTGGGCTTTTTCACATTCATGTTGGGCAACCCTTTTTTATCTGCTGAAATGAAATCAATGGACAAATTGTTAAGATAATCTAATGAGAACTCAAGGAAGTAGTCATGTGCCCAAAAAGCAGCCCTGTGAATAATCACCTTTAAAGCCTTTTTGACATCACAGCCAACCCTGCACACTCCATACAGTATGTTGGAACAACTTCCAACCGTACACCCCCATAGTCCCCTCCCTCTCTCACATGCACAGTCTACATAAAGAATAGCATTAAGCCACGCAATTGACAAATCAAGTGTGTCTTGTCATAAAGTGAGTGATGCTCTAGAAAGCATCTAATGCTGATACTAACTGAACGTAATTGGTGCCATCACTTTTCTCTCCACTAATGATTGGTTGGTGTCATGCATATGAATGAGGGCAGTCAGTGGAAAGCCCTAATTGCTGAAGGGAACCAGGGAAGGGAAGGACGGCAAATCAAAGTGATGTCTGTCAATGGACTTTCAGGTGTCTTTCCCCCTGTCAGCTTCTGGTTCTCTCCCTCCTTCTCTCTCTCCATTTCTCACCTCTTCTTGTCTGTTGCAAACTGCCCACGGCCCTGTCAATCAACCCCTTTGCCAGCCTTTCAAGCCTGACAGGTCTCCAGACGTAGCACGTGGCCGTCACGTAAATTAGCTAGCTTAAAAATTAGCCCAATCTGAACAGTAAGCTTTCTCTCCCTCTCTCTCTTTCTCTCTCGCTTCCCATTCGCTTACCGCCACCATGTCTGTTCTTTCGTTTTCCTCGCCATTTATTTCCATCATTCAATTAGGAGCGTCATTAATTTCCCTCCCTGGCAGCGCTCTGAGTCCTCCAGAGAGACGCGAGGCTTTGGCCAGGAGAGACGCCAGATAAAAGACATTACATCTGAAACACTCTACTGACTGGTGGTAGGCACTCTACATAATTAGTCATTGGGTGGATAAATTGTCCTGTGAAGTCCAAGACGCGCAAACTGATTCATAATCCCAAGAAAGAAAAAAAAAAAGAAAAATCCCCCCCCACCTTTTTTTTTCAAAGAGAATAATTTCATCGTTAAATAGCCTAGCCTACTGAACTCGAGGCTGTGTGTGCATTTTTTGACAGCTGTGTTCGGTATCTGTTAAATGCAGCTGTAATGCAGCTGTGCTGTTCTCGCCTTCACAATTTGTGTTCACAGCATTGGTACTAGTAGTGGTGCAGGTGGAGGGCGTGGGTGGTAACACACACACACACACACACACACACACACACTCCACACTTGGCGCAATCTCCGTAGCGATGCACGACATCAAAAAACAGGACGTGGGCGAGTGATTCACATTTTAAAGAGTGGTAGTGATAATTGCGAGAGCCGACACATTAGAAAAGGGTAGAGTTGTTTGTGATTTCATCTGTGGGGATATAAATGATGTATTCTCTCGGCCTGCTTCTGAGAGCTTCATTTCCCCTTACTTATCTTTAGACTCCCGTCGTCATACCTCATTCCTACAAATACGTTTCAACTGGCCGAGAACGGGAAAGGGCGATGGTGGTGCAGCTGCTGTTGCTGACACACCCAGGCACTTTGGCGAGTCAAGAGACAAGTAAATCTCTATTAGAGAAACAGAGAGAGAGAGAGAGAGAAAGAGGGAGAGAGAGAGAGCACTGGTGCAGCACATTTGGAATTTGCCTCTGCTGAGAGGCTTGTGTTAAGCAACACAAGCACTCAAGATGACATACTCAAGTACACACACACACACACACACACACACATAAATGCACACAACCCTAAATATGTATTGTAGTTCAAAATAGGCATTTTTATACCTTTATTTCTCTGGAGAAGCTCCTAGAGTTTATGAATAAGAGTGTAGGAGTGACTGTAATGGTAAGGGATAAAAAAGAGAGAGAGAGAGAGAGAGAGAGAGAATAATCCTCAAAGCTCAAAGGAGGCGAGGATCTCATTCCTAAGAGATAAGACCCAATTGGCTGAGAAATAGTATGTCTCTATAATAAACCTGCTTTGAAAACAAACAGAGAAAGGGAAACTTTTTAAAAAAAATATTATTATTATATTCACTATTAATAATATTATTCACTGCTGCTACACACATCAAACTAATTATTCCTGACAACTTGAATGCCTGGTATACATTTTCATCCCAGCTACATATACCGTTGCACGTGGCTGCCGTCGCCTCAGGAGACAAGCCAGTCATCCCGTCATGAATTAATAGGTCTGCTATTAATATGTAGGAGAGGATGGAGGGAAGTGGGCCTTTGCAGTTGTGTGTTTTGAGGCAAACCATTTTTCCTGTGGCCATTCAGGCGGTCCACTTTATCACCGCCTAATCAACCCTGGGGTGCATTTATGAGCACAGGACTAATGAAGGACTCAGAGCAACCCGAAAGAGAAAAAAAAACAAAAAGACATAACATATCCAAAATTCAAAATTCAAAATGGGCAAAAATAAAAACAGAGGGCATCTTTGCAGGAAGATGAACGTGTGTATGCGAATGGGAAAATTTCAAAGGGAAATGCAAGTCCCTGTTCGAGGCCTCTGAGGAACCACATGCTCCAGTGTTCAGTCGCCGTCTGTGCCCAGCCGAGTGAAGCGAACTGGCCAATGAAGGACTGTCCCCAGGGAGCCAGCTGGGACAACATCTGCATGGAAACAAGGAGACTGGTAGGATGTGCAGTGACGGTGTATGTGCAGGAGGGTGGAGGGGCTGGTGTGAGAAAGTAATACAGGTTGGTAAAGAAGAATTAGGCAGCAAGTACACAAAGTGGTAAGGGAGGATCTGCACGCTAGCACAAACACAACGATATGAACTTCCACACTGACCAGGCAGGAAAATCTCTGCTCATGTTGATGAAAATGACCTCTACAATTCAGTGAATTCTGATTGGCTCCCATTTTTTTATCTTCATTCATATCAACAAATGTGACACTAAAATGTGTTTTGCCAGTCATTGATATAATTTATCATGACATGACCTTAAGGCGTTCTACCCCATTTCTTATCTTTGATGGAATCTTTGATTGCACTGCTGTCCTGGTCCTATAAACCAGCACAGGTCTGATCACACATATATGTGTCCAAGACTTGCATCAGTACAAAGCGACTACAAAATAGGTACAAATCCCCAAAACCTGTTCACCAGAGACAGAGATATCAGAGAGGCAGGGTGAAGTCAGGAGACATAATTGCATCAGTATCTGAAGTTCAGTAGAGACACACAGATATATTCAGGCATCTGGACTACCGACAGGCAAGAGCAGCATAAATACAGGGAGCAGCATCTGCTCTTAGTTTAAGCCAAACTTCAAATGTCTTTAATGAGATGAAACTAGGCTTACAAAAGAAGAGTGACGCAAACACCAATAAACACACACACACACACCACACACACACACACACACACCACACACACACACACAGAAAGGCACATGCATTAGAAAGAAAGATCAAAAGCTTAAAAGTAGACCAGGATAATAAAGTGCTTGTTATCGCTGTTTTCCAAGGAAAAGCTCTAATGATTCATTAGGTCGGATTTCACTAATTACTTTCATCAGCACTTCACACAACTTGAATATCATTTCTGTCTTTTTTTAATGAGCACAGAGAATAATACAAACGTATATATATATATATATATATATAAAACAGTATACGAGTTTCAAGGCTGCAACACATATGAAATTTCAATCACACACTGGGCAAGTCATCTTTCGTGCTCTAAATCCTTCGCAGCGTGTCATCTATGCGGGTCTCTCAGGCCACTGTGCTCGACAGGGGCCTGAGGGGCACCTAACCGCCATGAAGTTCATTTTACTATCACTCTGACAAGAGCCAGCGGAGAATCTGACCCCCTAAAGTATTGAGAGCAGAGGCGGGCGACAGGCGCGAGCTACAGATTTCTGTGGCTATCATTAAACAAGCTCCCCTCTACTGTCTGCAGAGCTCCATTCAAAAGGGTTGCTGGGAAACAGGCCCACCACCGACAGCCAGGTGTCCAGGAGATGCAGTGAGTTATGACTTTTCATAGAAGCCGCAGAAGAAGCCCTTTCATATTTCTAAATAAACACTGAACACACAGTATGCAGTCTTCTTACACAAGCAAGCCATACTAAACACATTGGAGCTTTGAAAAGCTTTAGTTTGTAGCACATCATCGCAGGAAGGTACTGGACAGATTTGTTTTTTGTTTGAATTCTCTTCTTTTAGGCTGAATTCACCCTTGGCTACAACAGCAGCTTCCAATGCCGGGAATACCAAGATGATGCCGATGTCTGCGGACACCGGTGTCTGACTGATAATACTGTGCATCCTTAATATTAAAGCTTAAAGATTAATAGACATTTCATTATTCCATGATGAGAGAGAGAAAGAGACTCAGTGGTAGAGCATCCAGACATCTCTCGTCTTACCTCTCTTCTTCTATGCCAACACAACCCCTACGACCACAACCCCTACGTAAGTGATAGGACTGCTAGATCTATCTATCTATCTATTGTTCCTGATCTCCCATGTGTGGTTACTCTTGCCCCTGACTGCTTCATGGTGAGTAGCTTTGTCAAGACAATGAAAATGGCTAGAAATTATATTATTGCATTGCCACACTTAAACAATTTGTCAAGATAGGAAGAGTTGTGATCACCTTTTTAATGTTTTGGACCCATCTCTTGAAATATCCCCCTTTCTACGTATAATCAGAGTTTTTTTGCATTCTGCATATCCTCACGCATGGTGCCAGATTTCATATTAAATTATGCCTGCAAGGCAAGCTCCGGTGTTCTGACAGAATGTTTAAATAGATGTGATCTGTTTGAAATCATTATCAAAAGGAGAAGAGCTGACAGGGAGCAAGTCAGTAGCACAACTCTCTCTCTCAATAGGTGTGCTCCACTGATGGACAGGTACATGGAGAGAATGGAGAAAGAGTGGGAGAGAGAGAGGGGAGAGAATGGAGAAGAAGAGGGAGAGAAATCTGGGATGGAGATCGAGGAGATTGAAAGAGACAGATGGAAAACAACCAAAGGGGAAGAGAAGGAGCGAGGACTGCAAACAGAATTCAGAGAGAAAACTGGAGAGAAAAAAAGAGAGAAAGGGAGAGAGAGAGGGAGAGAGAGAGAGACTGAGATTAATGGGGAAATAAGTCAGTGCAGAGCTTTGACAGCCTATTTCTACAGGAATTTTCTCTCAGGAATCTTCTGTCAGTGATGCAGAAAAACCTGGAGCCACACAGGAGAAATAGACTGGGCTGGGTAGGTGGATTGGGGGGGGAGGCAGTCACTGGAGGGGGGGGGGGTTGGGGCAGATAGAGGTTGGCTTGAGTCTGCATCACGGGGAAAAAAAACAGTGTGACAGGTGAGGCTCTGTTAGAATGACAAGCTATCTGTCATTGGCTCATCTCATACCTGAGTGCACCATTCCAATGAAGCCGTCACAGCTCAGTTTCTGCGTGGAAATGTTGTGGAGGTGTGTGTGTGAGTGTGTGTATGTGTGTGCGTGTGTATGTGTGTGTGTGTGTGTGTGAGTGTGTGTATGTGTGTGCGTGTGTGTGTATGTGTGTGTGTGTATGTGTGTGTGTGTGTGTGTGTGTGTGTATGTGTGTGTGTGTATTTGGGGGAAGTATATGTAGCTGGATATCCTATCTTTGATTTGTCTCCATTTGCTGCTAGTTGAGATAGCCCAACCACCTGCTCAGACACAGCTCTTATCACAGCACTTACACGTTAAACCTGTGGTGCAAAGCCAGCCAATTTAAACCAAGTAATAGAGCCTACACCAACCTCTTAAATATTATGTGAACAAAAAACATTTAACATCTGAGCACTTCGCACCACAAAAAAACAGCTTTACATTTACACAAAGAATTGGCAATACTTCTGAGTTCTGAATAGTGCTGGTCTTCCTGCAGTGCCATAGGTCTAATGTTAGTCTGATACCACTAACATGGGCTACATCTGTGCTTTGGTGTTGATGATTTTCCAATGCCTACTTACACACACAAGATATATATATATATATATTTAGCAAGTGGGCTTCACAAAGGAGCGTGAATGATAGCTGGGGTGAGAGGATATTGAATTAAATCTTCAAAAGCTAGGTCATAATCTCCTCCTGCAAGTCAGACAGGATTAAAAAGCTGCATGCAGAAGTGCTTGCCTGTGTAATCCTCCAACTCAATATTAAGAAAACGAGGGTGTGAGTGTGTGAGTGAGTGTGTGTGTGGGTGGGGGGGGGGTGGGGTGGGGGGTGAATAGACATATCCCTCCGCACATTCACTTGCAAAACCAACACGTTAACAGCTAAAAACCCAGAGTACTGAGAAGAAATAGACAGCACCCACTGACTGGGTGCTAATTAGAATCCTTTTATCTCCTTCTGATGCCACTGAGGAATTTCTTCTGCATTGTATGGCATTAGTGGGGCTTGCGTTTTATGAAGTAATGCCTGACATTCACGAGACGTGGCAAAAGCACAGATGCCTGTGGCTGTGTAGGAGTGCACCGTTGAAGGGGGTGGGGTGGTGTGTGTGTGTATGTGTGTGTGTGTGTGTGTGTGTTTGGGGTTGTCTTTGCTTAGCATGCACGTCCTATGAAAAGCCACCATCCAAAAGGACACAGGCAATGAAGCGAGCATGTGCGCACTTGTATTTTCTGTGCAAGGTCAGCAGTAGAATTTTTCACACTGCAGCTCGCTATAAGCTAATGGCGATGAGTAAGCGTCTGCCGCCGGAAGACTGTTGGCTCAACTCAAAGGTTCCCTCTGGCCCTCAGCAAGAGTGCTGGCACCAGCCGCATAAGAAAAGGGGGGGGAAAAAATTCCCAAATGCCTCATCAAGTCAAGGTTGGCCATAACCCAGAAGTATAGAAGGCTGTTTCCCTTGCTTAATGGAATAAATTTTTTTATAAAGTTCTATATGTCTCCTTCCAAAAACAGTAACAATTTAGATTTTACTTATAATCTCAAGATATCGATCTATTATCTCAGATACACGATTTGTATTATTTTATTATTCCCAAATAGTAAAAATGGGCTTCCATAAAAAATGAGAAGCAAAAAAGAAAGCAAAAATAAAAAAATAGAAGTTAAAACTGTTGAAGAGAAAAAGACAACTTAGAGTTAGCTAGCGCTAAGGTTAGCTTCTGTCGAAGCGGGGCGTGAGGGAGACGATGCTGATACTGGGAAGAGAAGCTGCTGGCTGCTATGATTCCGTCTTTGTCCTCTCTGGAGGAAAGGGTGAGAAAGACAGTGACAGCACTGTAGCAGCACTTCGCATGAGCGATGCACCGACAGGGAGTGAGGGAATGTGCCTGACAGAAACATCTAAAAATAACTGCGCTAATGAGTCACCAGCACACCTGCAAGGCAGCGAGGGAGTGAGGCCCTCGCCACGGGCCCATCAGCCTCTCCCTCCTCCCAGCTGGACTCTAGTCCACTTCGGAGTGAATTAGTCAGGGGAGCTGGTGCTAGTGCTCCCCCATGAAGGAAGGAAGGAAGAAAGGTTACGCTAAACGTGAAAATCTCACAATACAGGCAAAAAAATAAATAACGAAGCCAATAAATCTGCAAATCCCACTGTTTGTGTTTACTTTATATAACAGATTTAGAATTAAAACATTTTCTAAAACACTGGAAAGGCTCAAACATAGTGGGAAAACAGCTGGGCTCGAACAAACTACCAAAGAAGACGAAGGAAATGAAACAACGATTCAAGCAGGCGGCCATAAAGCTACTGCTGACACCTCGGTGAATAGGCACCTTGACTGGCCATTGTTCTATCAAAGCAGCAGCACCAGCACCCACTCCAAGCCTCCCACACCCGTTCCCACCCCCGGCCTGTCCCCTCCACTCAAGCCCTGGATCTGTTCGCTCGGAGCAGATGCCCTGGCTAGCATAACTCCCCTGGGAGAGTGGGGGAGCAGAGAGGCTGTCACAGAGCATCCAGTCCTTCTGCGGTGAGCTCCGGTGCTGGACGTGCCGAGGGTGGGTGGGTTGAGCTCCGCCAGCCATCTGCTTCCTCTCCCCCTCACAGCTGAGAGCTCCCCAGGGGGAGAAAGGAAGGGGTGGGTGAGGAGTGGAGGTGCCCCAATCTACCCTGCCTCTCACTTTCTCCCACCTCATCTGCAGGGACACTGCAGTCCTCAGCAGTTTATGACCTCAGAAGATAAACAAAAAAGCAAAAAATAACACCTTGTGCCAGGAAAGCCTCGAGAAGTGTGGCCTTTTGACACGCATGCCCACGTGCTTACTCGTGTCTGCCAGCAGTGAGCCATGTTTCTCTGACACAAGCATCTTCTCCCGTCCTTACAGGCTCCTGCTTTTGCGTTCAATGGCTCCTTCGCTCAAAATTGGGTCTGGGTGTAGGGCTGCACTTCATTCCGCCCCTGTGGTACATCAGCTTGTTTGCAACACCATTCTTCACGGTGCAGAATCCCAAACGCTTGCAGAACTTCTGGTTACTTGCTCGGTAAGGCTTTGCTCGTGCCAATTAGAGTTCCTCTACACAACTGTCTCCCCTACACAGCAGCTAAGGTACTTAAAAGTTACCGCAACATGGCTGAAAGGTGCTGCCCAAACTTTTGAGGAGTGTGCGTTATTCTTTGCTTTTACAAAAGTTTTGCTTCAACACCAAGGTTAGTTCATTGCCAAGACCTGTGTCTGTGTCTGTCCTCCCATCCTCCCATCATTCACTATCAATCCCTCCATTCCTTTTTTTCTTTTGGACTTAAGACTTCAACTCTCTGGTGTGGGTAAACATCCATCCTCACTCAGAGTGCAGAACTTTCCGTGAGTACCCCCCAGGGCGGCAGGCACCAGGGACTCTTTCACCCTGGATGGAGGAGGCAAGAGGCATGAAATTTCCCCTGCGGCGGTAGCGTCGGTGCTCGGCAGCGAACGCCAGGGCGAATCTGCCTCTAACACTGCAGCTTAAATCGATGAAGGTGCTGGGGATGAATACAGATAAGGCCCAGTCGCCAACACATGAACCACGATGGAGAGAGAAAAAGAGAGAGAGAGAGAGACAGAGAGAGAGGAGGCCAGGACAAAGAGAGAGAAAGAGAGAGGGAGAAGGCCAGGGCACCGGAGATTAAAAACCAGCCTCTCTTCCCCTCTCTGTCTGCAGTGCTGCTGTTCTCTCCTTGTTAAAAAAAAAACCCTGTGAGGTTGATGGACAGCTCCCATTGTACAGAGGGGACAGCAGAGGCCAGGAGAGAGGCGATGTCATTAACCAGCCCTGGGCAAAGCGCCCATCTCTGGCCATGGCCAGAGGGAAGTCATTTCTGCTTGACTGGAAAAGGTCAGACAGTCCCCCCTCACCACCTTTGGCATCAACACTGCCACTGAGGTCATCATGAAAAGCATGTGCAAGGGTTCTGTTCCTTTATACCTCTAGCTCAGGGATTTTTTCTGAATATGTATGGTTATTACTGCCCCCCCCAAAAAAATACTCTGCTGTTTTCCTTCTTTTTAAGTACATTTTCATGCAGATCTGGCATTTAGGCATCTGTTATACATCTGTCATCACAAGGTGGGTAACCTTGGAGAACAGGCACAGTACACAACCCACACCAATCTTCACACAGCAGTGAATACTTGACACCAGGACACAACAGAAGAATAATGTAAGAATATCTGACCCAAACAGACTTGGTCAGACATGTATGTAAACAAGTCACTACCGAGACAACAACAATGACATAAAAACAACAACAACAACAACCCCCCTGCCCCCCCCGCCCCCCAAAAAACAGCCTCCTATGCCAATGCCCCAAAACAGGCTTATCTAGACAACTTATAAAAATAGCCCCATAGGTTAAAAAGCCCACTGCTTCGCTAGTGACAAATAACTTGTGTTTAGCGCGACGACCGGGCTAAAATAGGCTACTCTGTCTCCATCTCCTTTCCACAGACCCATAGGGCCGGTGACAGAGTGGAACCTGAGCCTCAGCTTTATGAAACACAGCAAAGCAGAGCAAAACAGAGCAGGGCAGTGTGGGGGTGGGGCTGGATTCCTGTGAACCTGTTAGCATTCCTGCCTCCGAGCGCTAGGGCGGTTCACAGCCCTCGCAGGCGGAATCCACCGAGACCGATGAAGCTAAACGCTCGCAGGAAAAGCAAACAGCTGCTGAAGGCAAAGGCGGCTCATAAGACTTCTGGCCCGGTTTACTTTGCCTAACTCACTCCCAGTGCACCCAAGAGCTTATGGAGAGAAAACACACGGGAAAGTAAAGAACGCCTCATAGAAAAGGCTTCACCTTTGCTGAGGTCATAGACGTAACTCTGGTTGTAAGTTGTAAGGTGAAAGATCTGCTCTCTCTGATTATGTGGGACAGTAACAATATGGATGCAATCTACAGGGAACAGACATTCCTAATGAATGCAGTCAATTGTATTTGTTCACAATATTTTCTAAAACATTCTGAAATGCCTTCATTTATTTTAGTACAAGTTTCAAAAGCCTCAGCGGTAAGTGAATGAATCAAAAATAATATTGTTAAGCTTATTACGTACAATGGTCTCGGTGTATGGCAGTTGGATGTATCGCAGTCAATTCAACCCACTATTGACATACATCTTCTGAGACAAAGTCAACATATCTATCCTAATGTGCAATGAGGCCTTTTTCAAGTTCGAGAAATAACAGCGCAAACAGAACATGACACCTTCCACAGCAGCATAAATATACATACGAGATGTTATTCCAAGAAATCCATCTTTTCCTGTGCTGACAGAGCAATTTAACCATCTATTACAGTTAATGTTCCAAGATACCGAATATTACTTCCAGAGGGCCGGTAGAAAATGGCAATGATAGAAAAACATATCAGGGCACAGTGTTTGTAAAAGTGCCTCGCCTGTAGAAAATGATCCTAGACTCACAGATCAGGACCATCAGACCAAATAAGGGCCAATAAAATAAGTAAACAGAAGTGTTGGTCCTCGCTGTTTTTCATCTATCCATATATTGGTGGCATGCATCAATAACGGCTCTGTTTGTTGGGGAAAGAAACTGCTATCTGATGTCTGGAGGGCATTTGTTGGTAAATGGTCCATTACTATAATCTTCAGAGAGTGGATGATTGAGAAAAAGATAGAAGGAGAAATCTCTCTGAATTGCAGAACAAATTACACAAATACTAAAACTCGAGAGGCTAACCTCACAGAGATGACATTAACATTGAAAATACGGCATCTTCAAAAATGACAAGACGCTCTTCCACTCTCCCTATCTAGCGCCCTGCGGGTGAAATTCAGCACATTTTTGATCATGGTTCAGAGTGCCTATGCACACTCAATGGAACTAAGGTGTTCAGTTCACACACTGTCCTAGCATAAATGAATAACATCTAAATACTGTATATGTATAGTGCATGGGAAACTTACATAGTGTCTTCTGCCAGCCACAAACACTTCTAGCCAATCACTATTATGCCTCAGGAGCACAGTAGGGAAGGGATGTAAAATTGACAGACTGTTGAACTATAAATACCAACAACCTTTCACTACAGGCACAGCCTGCACTTCAATAAGGTTTGACTAAACTGAAAGACTGCATAGAAGTGTTTGTATACAAATTGTGTGTATGCAGATAGACAAATACAAATACACAAATTTGTATATACAACACCATACAGTACGTGCTGCTTGTGTCTAAGTGTGTCTTGAGATCAAAGACTTTGATGTTTTCATTATTAACAGCCAACATGCATATTTCCTTTTATGTCAGGTGCACAAGGAAATTTTCCCTATGTGTGTATGTGTGTGTGTGTGTGTCTGAGTGAGAGAGAGTGAGAGTGAGCTCTGTGTGTGTGTGTGTGTGTGTGTTGGAAAAGGCTTCTAAGAGTTTGCTTTACCAGATGGCTGTGTGGTGAAGTTTAGAAGGCAGCAGCTGTTCTCGCTGAACAACAGAAACAGCGCCTCTCACTTCCCTCTCCTTCCACACCCACCCACACATGCATGCACGCACGCACACACACACACACTCTCACACACACATCCATACTCTCTCTCTCTCTCACACACACACATAATCTTTCTCTCTCTCTCTCACACACACACATACAATGTGAGTGTCTTCACATTCATACATATATATGTATATATGCGCACACACACACAGTCAGAGGCATAAAAACATTTTTCATCTGGGTACACATACACACACAAACCACACAGCCAAAAAGATATTTTACATTTATCTACCCAAACACAAACACACACACACACACACACACACACACACACCACACACACACACACACACACACACACACAGCATGCAATCCATAATCTAACCAGCCCAACCCAGGAGACATTACCTGATCTGGCTTTGTGTGCCCTCTGAAACCAGACACTCCCCTGTTGCATAATTCAGCAAACGGGAGCAGCCAGGCTTACACCTGCCAGTCTCTCTTACACACACATACACACACACACACGTGCACATACACACAAAATACGAATTCTCTATCTACCTCTCTCTCTACCTCCTCCTCCCCATCTTCTCTTTTCTTCTCCTCTCCTCCCCTCTCCTCTCCTCCTCTTCCCTCCCTGCTCCTCTCCTCTCCAGAGAAGGGCACAGAGCCAGTCAGACTCCGATGAGGACCTGAGTCCCCCTAAGCTCATCGTCAGTGGGTGACACCTCACCTGGAGCGGGGCTCTTGGGCTTAAGACTGGAGATTAGATCGGTGGCAAAAAAAAAATCCACTTAGCTAAAAGAAACGCCCATCTTTTTTCGCCCACAGAATCCTAGCAAACCCACACACCCAGACACCTCCACTCTGATCCAAAAACCTGACCTGTCAGGGGAGATGGAGGCGTTTGTAAGCTCGAAAGCCACTGGCTCCTAGTGAAGAGGATTTCATTTTGTAACACAGTGAAATGCACTGTCTCCCGACATAGTATAAAGTTAGTTATCAGATCAAATGAAATTGCTTGCACTGCTAAACTCGAGCTATCTATCCTCTCTATGTCTCTTCATTCCAAATTCTTCTCTTTTGCTTTCTCTCGCTCTCATCTTTTCTTTTTCATTCTATCCTTTTTCCCACATGTGCTCTCCCCCTTTTCATTCCTCTCCCCCGTCTCTTCTTCCATCCCCCTGTAGTCACTTCAAAGCGCCTCTGAAGTCAGTCAGGGAGGGAGGAGAGTAAGAGAGAGAGAGAAAGAAAGATGGAAAGAAAAAGAAAGAGAGTGCATCCAAGGAAAGAGACAAGACATAAAAGAAACACCACTGGAGTTTGGACCTCAACCTACATATGTAAAATGCATACACAAAGGGAGAGTCACTAACTTACACACACACACACACACACACACACACACACACACAAACATAGGCATGGCAGCCTACACTAACCCCTCTCGAGAGACTGCAAGCCTGGCACCATTAATTCCAGCAGGGCCAATCCACAGCCAGACACCTCCCCCCTCCTCCACAAACACACACACACACACACACACACACACACACACACACACACACACACACACACACACACACACACACACACACACACACATCCCCTCAACAGTTTCTTCTCCGTCATGACTTTTCATCTTCTTCCTTTCATCAGCAAGGCCATCTAAGTTTAATAGGAAAGCATACAGCATCTTGGCAGCCTCCTGTAGTCAGACTTGACAGGCCAAAGTTACAGTCTCGTACTGAATAATAAATTCCAATTTATTGTTGCATTTTTGAAAATATCCTTGGAAATACTTTATGCAGTGGATGTCAACTTTGGATCGAACCGTAAATAGTTCCAAGAGGCAGTCACAGTAAAATCTGAGTTTGCTAAATTAAGTAACTTCCTGCCTTTTTATTCTCAAAATCTTCTTGATAAAAGAGGGCACCGGCTTTGAAAACAGCCAATAGAAAGACACTGTGTGTGACACCTTAAGTGATCACATGACTGAACACTTCACAGATTATGCACCAGTGTAGCCACTAATTACAATACAGATCATGAAATATGACCTCAATGTTATACTGCAGTCTGTCTGTATAGAGCAAAAAGATGAAATATTTTTAAACTGAAATTCGATATGATCTGCACCACGTTAATATGGCATATGAAACCATATGCACATCAAAAACACCAAAACAATAACAAGGTGCACAGCACCAATATATCATTTAAATTGGATGCGCAAATCTGGTCTGCAGCAAATGGCTAGTGTCACGATCACATGGCACATTTTTAACAGGATGCTGAACAAAAGCAGCTAGCGTGCAGCTCTTGCTTCATTCGTGAGTCATCAAGACTACAATGCAATAGCAACAGTCCCAGGTGCTGAGGGCCAATAGTGCGGGAGTGTTGGAGGAGGAAGGACATTTCCTGTTAGGAGAAGCATATGTTCTTTCAAGTGGAAACAATACAACAGTGGCCGTCCACAAAGCACAAAAGCAGGACTGAAATTCAATATAGCCAAGAACACACACACACACACACACACACAAACACACACACACACACTCATACACACACACACACAAACACACACACACATACGCACACACAAACAAACACAAACACGCACATATACGAGCACACACACACACACACACACACACACACAAATATGCATCTGTGGCTGGTTCAAAAGCAAAGGCAAGCAGCCTGTCAGAATCAGTTCTGCTAAGCCCTGCATCATAACGCAGATGGAGGCTGCGATTGGGAGCGAGCCTGGGGCCGGGGAGGGGCTGTTAAATATGGATGCGCTCTGATAAGAGAGCAGAAGCGTGTTAATTTGGCCACCAGCGCTCTCACTCCCCATTGCTTCAGTCTCCTACCTCTACTCACTTTCTCTCTCCCTCCCTCCTTCTCTCTCTCTCTCTCTCTCTCTCCCTCTCTTGTCTTGTGTGTACTTTTCATCACCAGGGCAGCCATTTGGGACTGAGCGCATAAAACAAGGTTGAAGGAGCATGGCATCCAATTTATTACAGCACACCCACCCATATATTTGATTCCTCTCTCAAGGAATGGGTAGGTTGTCATGCATGTTCATCTTTGAAGACCCAGACGCAGATGCACAGAGATACACACAAAGACCTCTACTCCCCCACAGACACACACACACACACACACACAATTCTTCTAACATCCATTAATATTTCAAAGCTAAATATTCCCACAAATGAACCTTTGCTCTGAAGTCGTTTGAACCCTTTCAGCTTGTCAGTTTTATGTCTGCATGTCAATTCACCCAAGTCTCCCCACAGTACCGTATTTGAGACCACGTGTGCCAATCGAGTCGGTCATGTTTACATACATCTACGCGTGAGATCGCAACACCCAAGCCATGCACATAGCCATGACATTCCAGGGTGCTGCCGTGTCCTTCACGGGAACCAGGGTGGGAGGAAGTAGGGCAAGGGGAGGAGGGGGAGGAGGAGGAGTGGGTAAGATAGGGTAGGAGAGCTCTGATGAAATTGAGGCACACTTGGGGGGGAGGTGAGAATGAGATGTGTGCATTTGAAAAAAGAGAGAAAATGAGAGAGACAGGGAGAGAGAGAGAGAGAGAGAGAGAGAGAGATGAGTGGGGTGATGAATAGAAAAGGAAGAAGAAGGAAAGAAATAGAATCTGCTGAGGGGAGAGAAAATGGAGCACAGAGCACTGCATTCATTTGTTGTCTATTGCTGCTAACATTTCTGATGGTTTCGGATGTTGGAGGCGAAAGAATAAAGCACTGTCAGCTTTACAACACAAGCCGAGATACATCTGACAACAAAAATTAAAACATAGACACTCACATGCACACACACACACACACACACACACACACACACACACACACACACACACACACACACACACACATACAGAACCTCAGTGCCATAGTCTTAAGCCCATGAGGTGAGGGTGAGAGGGTGGGGGTGGGGAACAGGGGTTGAAGTGAGTGACGGGGCGGGCAGAGGGATGGTACGGGGGAGGGGGAAGGCACGCGGCTTTAAACACTAAGCCGCTGATGCTCGGCTCTAATACAAACGCACAACAGGACATACACACACACACACACACACACACACACACACACACACACACACACAAAAACACACACACAAACACACACACATGCCACAATGCAGTGTTACCAGACCAGCTTTGTGCTCTCCACCCCACCACAAACACCCTTCAAAATTAAAGGAAGACAGAGACCCAGCAGTGGAGCATTTGCTTCAGGGTCCCACACACCCAAGGGCATGAGTGGTGTTAGACAACCACTAGACCTACACCTGTATGTTCATACCTTTGATAGGGAACCAATGCAATGTTTCTATCAGACTCCAGAATCCAGAAAAAAAACGGAAAAATTGGGCCTGTAAACACACTATACTAACTGTAGCTTACAACTGACTAATGTTTCCACAAATAAGACAAACAGTGGTTTGACATATAGTATTGTAACAGTAACTTAACATACCCAATTAGAAGAGTCAACAATGTACCAAACTATGATTTGTTTTTTTTTGTTTTTTTTCCGGTAAGGTTAAGGAAATCTTATATAGCCACAAAAAATCTTCAAGGTCATGAAAGAGGAACACAACATTATCTGACACACCAGTGCATTTAGGAACCTAGTGGGTGAACCGAAATATAATATGAGCCTCAGATCTGAGTGCACCCAATCAATATGCCATATGGACAAAAGGTTTGGGATATTCACCAGAGTAGAGGCATACAAGCTTCATCTGCAGACAAGAAATAACAACCAATAACATAGCCTTTGTGACTGAAAATAGTTCAATATACCGATAAGGTCATTGCCAAGAAGTACTAGAAGAGAACATTTGCTTTACATGCTATCATGTGCACCATAGGAAAGATGGGACTGATGAATGAATGAAGAATGATTTGAGACCGTACAGTCGACCAACCCATTTGATCCACCATAGCCTTCTCTGTGAATGAGCAGCACACAAATGGCATGCAAAGCATCGGAAAACCTGCTAATTTCATTTTAGTTGAGATTCTGGTGTAGCCTACGTCATGAAGAGATATCGAAGCGGTCATTTCAGTTAGTTAGTTCTTCTGGGTTTAGAACAGCTGGGCTCGGTAGCGTGCGAGAAGCGAGTTAAAAAATGTTTTGTAAACCAATTCTATCTTTTATAAGACTATGCTGCTCTGACTATACATGTTTCAGCAATACAGTTTCGGCAGGTGAGAAATAATAGATTTTACCGGACAGCATGATCTTGAAGTAGATTTATTCTGGGGATAATTATAAGGTCCGTACTCCCACTTACAGAATGTGCATCATAACAAGTGCAACTAGGCTACGGAACGGTTCGACTGAGTAGCCTACATGGATTACAAGCCAACATGTTTAGCTCTCCAGAAAATGATTATAACTGCCATATAAGTATTCGTACTAATAGATCTAACTAAAACAGAAGTAGATGGCGTGGATAGGGAGTAACAGAATGGCTTACCCCTGCATTAGGCTATTGACGGAAGCTGCACAGGCAGTAACATCGCAGTAAAATCGATGAGTGGTAGCCTACACAGATTTCTGCGGCAGTAGAAAAGCGCTTTCATCACAAAACTACAAACTGCAAAAATAACTGATCGATATTTTTTTTATCAAACAATGAATGAGTAGGCTACTTTCGCGAGGGCAACAGCTAAATAGCCAACAAATTCTTCATAAGCACACAATGGTCAAGGATTTGAGCACCGTAGCTACTAGCATATAACGGTAAGCAAACTGAGCGACTATTGCTTCGCTAGTAATCTACTTCATCCCGATTCCACGAGGCTGTATAGACATATTTACCTCTTTCTCTGACACAAGATGAAATGCTCTGAAGAAAGGGAGTCTGTGTAGCCGAGACAGAAGTGTAGACGATAAGGTTTTGCCTGCTGGACGTCCGTAGTCTTCCCTTAATCAAAGGCTCCGTTCAAGCCTTGATGGTAGGGGTTGTGCTCTTGTTTCGGTGCTTGGTGCTGAAGTGCTGGACAGCGCATAAAACAGCGGCGATGTCAATAAAAGGGCGCTTTGTGTCTGATAGAAGAAATAACACCCTCTACTGCCATGGAGGTACAACTGCGTTTGTTTAAGTAGCAGTTAGTTTAACTCAGTATGAAGAGGTTACCGTCAGGTGTTGTATCAGCAATCTATATTGGCACCGAAATATTTCAACAGATAATTGAAACAACCGTTGGTAGGTAACAGATATTTGTCAATATTATAGCAGAACACCAAGAATATAATTTCAAATGCTGATAATGACAGGCTAAATTTAGATTTCCCTCAGAGAAAAATATGACTAACCAATACAGCCTTGGTATTCATGAGGTAAACAAGATAAAAATCTGTTCCACAAAGAAATTGAGTGCCTAAGAGCAGTTTGAGATGAAAACTAACCAATAGCAACAGCCTTTACAAATCAGTTAATAGCATCAAAATATTAGGTTTATCAATTATACATAATTTAAAGTTCATTAAACCTTCCAGAAAAATCAGTCAGTAAACATTAGAAAAAATATAACATTTCCAAACAGAGCATATTCAATTTTTATTTATTTGATAGAACAGACATGCTTCAAAGTAGGGGATTAAGAAACGTCTGTAACAAACAATGCCATGAATATTCTTTCAGTTAGTAGGCATGATTATAACAGTGTGTTGCTGTATGTGTTCAAAATGTATATAGTGGGACTGTATGGTTGCATGAGAATAATATCTAGATATGAGACATCATGAATCCCTGAGACACTCAGGTCTTTCATTCTGCTGCTACTGTGAGAGCCTGAAAAATTTAGTTGTGTATGAGTACAGATTAATGTTTGCTGGTAATGTTGTAAACTGTCTTGACAGAGACTCTCTCTTTCTCTCTCTCTCTCTCTCTCTCTCTCACACACACACACACACACACACACACACACACACACTTACATACACAGAGTCATACACAGAGACAGGCAGGCAGGCAGACAAACACCCCCAAGAAAGTCAAATGTGGCAGTCAGCAAATGTGTAGCTTAAGGGCCTCACTACACCTCCACAGCTTTAAGGACTGTTTTGGCACTATTTTGTAGGCTTGAATGGTGTTTCCAGGTCAGAGGTCAGTGGGTATAGCTGTGGGAGGGGTGAGCCTGACACACGGCCTGATTGGCCTGGTCAGGCATGAGGGCGGGATCTGTCAGAATGGAGGTGGAGGTGCTGAGAAGGCGGAGTGAGTTGAGGACAGCTGACCAATGAGAAAGAGGGAAAAAACAAACAAACACAATTAAAAACAGACTATGACCGTATCCCAGAAAATGGATATTGTGGGGGAAAAAATAAGGTTGTTAATACGGAGATAAAGGATCCTGGTTTTCTGTTCCAATAAGAGACTTTGGTCAAACTCTGGATCAATAAGGTTACAATAAGGCAGTCCTACTCACTAGGCCGTAGAGCAGGCAAAGAGCAGTGCTGGTTCAGCCAGGAGAGGGTTGTGCGGCACAGCTCCTCCAGATTGGCTGTGGACACCATGCTGTTGAAGGACTCAAACAGAGGCTCAATGATGATGCTGAACTGCAGTGGGGAAAGAGCTCAGGAAAATGTCATGCAGCTAGAAAAATGTCACCCACACACACACACACACACACACTCTCTCTCTCTCACTCCATCTCACTCTCTCTCCCTCTCACTGTCTTTGAGTTTCGATTTTATGCACACATCCACATCCACACACACACACACACACACGCACACACACGCACACACGCACACACACACACACACACTCCAGATGCACACTCAGTAATCCTTTTAGTGATGGTGCAGCAAGAAAAGGATACAATCCAGAACTTCCAGTTCTGCAGCGTCTGTGCTCTGACGTACTCGCGGAACTTCTCCCTCATGTGATCGAAGCGCTGGGGGGTGATAGGTACCCCTGTGGCAGGGAGCTGCTGCTGACACACACTACAAAGAGGAAAGAAGAGACCATGAGTGTATACCCAATACTAGGCATTCTGCAGTCATTCAGACACATGGCTACTGTTCACACCAATGCTTACCTCTTACCCCTGAGTGTCTATTCTGACAGTCAGAGATACATTACTCAATGGCATATCAAAAACTGTACAAACCAAAATAACCTGCACCTGTACCGCAGTGCTAACAAAGTGCATACTTGTTAACAAGTCAGTAAGTAGCTTTCAAATTACAATAAGTGAATGAGCTGTTTGAACAAAGGCAGGTGACTTTTCGACAAACTTATCTTCACTTATTCAATACTTGGTTTGCCAATACCTCACTGAATGGAACTGAACTGTGCTAAACGTCAAGACAAGTGTTGACAGGTCCGCAGCTGGTCAGGTGAGCTGTCTCTCTCCCTCTGATAGTGGCTCTCACCTGATGGCGGAGTTGAGTCCCATGATCTCCTCCCGAAGTCGATGCGCCTCCTCATGGAGCTGGGCTCGCTCCTGCTGCATCTTGCTGATGTACTCTGCGGTCTTCTGCAGCGTGGTGGCCTTGCTGATCTGAGAACAGAGAGACGGAGAGGGACAGACATTAGTAAAACTGAATGCATTTTTGAAGCTGACTGACCTCATGCCTGCATTTGAAAACAGCATCACAGTACATAATACACAGCTTGATGATAGAATGTGTCCTCTTACAAGATTGGCAATTTGCAGAGATGTTTCAGTAGTAGTCACAAGCTTTAGAAAAAAGACATTTCTAGATGCTCAGCACATATTGAGCATTTACTATATATTTACGGTGTCACTTTACTTGAAGGCTTCTATATAGAGTGACATGAGCCTGTCATAAACACGACATGCATCATGAACATTGACACTTCATTCATGTTTATGACTGTTGTCATTAAGTGTCATTCACTTTCTGTCAAGTCTGCATCCAAAACAGTGTCAACTTTACATTACAAAAGCCGAATGACACTTAGTGACAACAGTCATGAACATTAAAAACATTTCATAAATGTTCATGACACAAGTTATGTTTTTCATTGGTTCATGTAACTTTTATGTAGACACCTTCAAATACAGTGTTATCATATTTCTTATTACTCTCCTAGCCTGGGAATAAAACCAGACCCTTGTTCTACGCTTTTGTTTTGTGCAGAGGGTCTGGACATTTGGTAGTGAGATTCGATTGCTTGCTTGAGGTGTTTAAGTTTAAATAGATTGGATCAGCTCCTGACTGATAGCTTGCTTTGACTGATAGCATTCTAGCTCTGCATTCACATCGCCTCCCAGTGTCCACTGAATGGACAGGTTAAAATGCCTCCTAAGACAACGAGCTCAATGGGATCAAATCCAGACTAGCACTGTAGGGAGATAATAACCTAGCGGAAGTGCTAGGAAGGCATGGCCAGACTAGTTTATGACTGTTGTCATTAAGTGTCATTCGATTTTTGTCATGTCTGATTCCAAGACAGTGTCAACTTTACATCACAAAAACGGAATGACACTTCATGACAACAGTCATGAACATTAAAAAAGTTTCATAAATATATGATCCATGTTATGTCAGAGGTTTTTCAGAGGTTCATGTAACTCTTATGCATGCACCTTTAAATGAAGTGTTCATTGTAATTCTCCTAGTCTGTTTAGAAAGTAAACTCACTACCAGTTTGAAACTGTGCTGGCAGCAGGATGTTACTCCTACCTTTACACTTGGTTGTGAGCTCAGGCTGGTCACTACACTGTTTAATGTGTCGAATCCCAACTTGATGTTAAATCGTCTTTTCTGCTCGGCAGAAATGTGGGTTATCCTCCTGGTTTCTGTCTGTAAAGCGCAAGTCATCAGTGTACCATCAGTCACATAACATGGGTACCGTATATTAGTCCCAAAGTAACTTGTGCGTAGAAATACAGGAACATCAGAAAACTCAAAAACTCAAGCAACTTCACTGCTATGTCAACACTGGCATATATATACACACACACACACACAAACACACACACATACATATACAACATACATTTCTTGATGTATAGGAAGTGAAAAGAGAAGGTGAAGTGGATTTACCCTGTTGGGCTCTGTTTTAGCATGACCTGGTAAGGAGTGTGGAGACTCTGGGTTGGAGCCCTTTTCTAGAGGGTGTGTGGGAGATGTCTGGCCCGAGTTCCCAGGAAAACTCACTAAACACACACACACACACACACACAAAGCATGTTACACACAGACCATCCTTTTTGCCTTGCTATCCCTTGCTGGGTATCTATCCCAACCAAAACACACTGGAGAACATAAAACATTTTCCTTCAAACCAAGACAGTGCTCATTCAAAATATGCTACTTTATTGACATGTACATTTTTAAAAGCAATGTGCTGTACCTGTACATGTAAAAAGGAATGTGCTGTACCTGTTAAACCTCTTCCCTCTGTGCCACAGATCTTTACAGGTGAGAGCTTCTCTGACTTGGGGACGAGAAGCGCTGGCCCTTGGGAGAGCAGACTGGACACGCTGGACCCCTGGGAGGCTCCCGCCTGAGTGCCCTGGTGGCCCCGCAAAGCCCCGGTCTGGCAGTGGGAGAGGGAAGACCCCGAGGAGGGCCAGGGGCTGCTCAGCTGCATCTGAGGAGCTCCGCGTCCAGTGCCCATACTATTGCTGGCCTGCTCAACACCCACATGAACAGAAATAGAAAAATCACAGAATTTATTTATTAATGTGAATCTTTTTCCTCTAAGAGAAGATATTACATCTTTCGATGCTTTCGATGCTTTAAAAGCACAGGGCTTACAGGCAGTGAAATAGGTGACGGTGCTCTGAGCCCTTTGGGACCGTGGAGAGGTGCATCAAATGACAAGGCAGGCTTCCCTAGAGAGAACAGACAGAGGATTATTAGTCATTGCTACATTCACCTTTGTATGGGACAGCCATGGCCTGCTAGTTAGGGCTTTGGACTTCGAACCAGATTTGCCCCTCCCTGCTCCCCGGGCGCCGCTATGGCAGCCAACTGCTCCGGGTTAGTGTGTACCTCACTTGACTGTGTGCTGTGTGTGTTTCACTAATTCATGACTGGTTTAAATGCAGAAACCAGACTTCTCTCACAGGATCAAAAAAGTATAGATCATTATTAGTATTACTATTATTATATCAGCTGCAATCACTGCAATACATTAATAACATGGCATAACATCTTAACCCTGAATGAGGTTTGTTAGACGTTTATATACAGTAGCACATTCTATATCCAACGAGAATCAAATATAAACAGGAAACCACTAACTAGGAAAGCCAACTTACTCTCTTGAGTGCTTGCAGACAGCAGCTTGGCCAAGCAGCTGGTTGGTTGCTGTGGCAGAGCGGGAGGAGCTGTGACAGGGCCGGTTCCGTGGGCAACCTCGGATTTCCGCTTGTGCTTGCCCCGACTGGCGGGCATCAGGGGCTGCTGGGGCACGGAGAAGAAGTGCGACAGGCTGGGGCAGGGCAGGGGGGACGGGGGCAGGGCAGGGGCACTGGCCGTCGGGTAGCCCTGGAGGGCGCAGGCGGGTGGGGGGAAGCCGCTGTCGGCGCCACTGCTACTGCTGCCAGCCATGCCGGCACAGTCGTGGAGGTGAGGCTCCTGTCCCGACAGGCTGATGGTGGAGCCAGTGTGGGTGATGACAGTAGAGGTGGCCACGGAGCCTGTGCAGGTGCTGAACTTATGGCAGGGCCCCGGGTAGAGGTAGGGATTCTCCTGGGTGATGATGGCAGGCACTTCGGCGACAGAGGAGGAGGCCATGGTGATGCTGGGAGTGACATAACCGTAAGGGGCCACAAGGCTGGTGGTGCCACATTCGCTCTGGGGGTCGTAGTCCGTGTGACCTTTGAACTTATTATCACAGGCCAGAGCAGTGGGGTCAAACCTCAGGTCAGGGGTCAGAGGCTGTCTGTGGTAGTGGGAGCCTGGAATGATGTCGGATGATGGAGGCGCAGGCAGTCTGTCAGCTGAAAGACTTGGCTAAAAGGAGATACACACAGATGACAGGGGAAGCACACACTACATAATATTTATTTATTCACTGAACAGGGGAGGCACACACTAGATAAGGTTTATCTATTCACTAGAAAAAACTCTGTCCTTTCAAATGTAAATGAGTACTCACAGGTCAAAAAAAAAATCTGTGCATCTACATAACATTAGTTTCTCCAATTCTCCAGTTTTCCTTCAATGCTGTCTTGATTGACTTCATTCTATTGGTTCTGCTTTGTCTAATAACAGAAAAATGAACTGAACTGAACTCACATAAACATCTGCACTCAATGTGGCAACGCCGTGGCTACATTAACTGTTTAAAGGAGAAATCCGTGTGATTCAATCCACAGCCCTGTTGTTCGAGCACACTAAGGGCTGTCTGTGGGAAATAGAACCAGAACATTGACCGAATAGCAAACTGGCAGCTAATGTTAACTGAGTGAGGCACAGGAAAATTAAACTGAAAGTGAGTTTCTGTGGCCTATTCAGTTACTGTTAGCTGCCGATTCGCTATTCTGTCTATGTTGTATCAAAGTTTGTCATTCTTTTTCCTACCGTTAGCACCGAGTGACCTTGAGCAACAGAGCTACGGATTGATTCACACCAGATTTTCCTTTTAAGAGATATTTTTAGTAAATTGTAAACACCAAGGAGTTGCTGTCAGAAGAGTAATAATTTTCTATTTGAATACCACTCTGTAGATAAGGGTTCTCTCACACTGAAGGATGATCTCAAAGAGCCATCATAGCAAACGAAGAGCTCTACCTCCAAGTACATTACAACATTCAGAAGAATCCTTACAGCTGGCTATTTGACCACCACTATAGATGCATTCAAACTGCAAAATAGTTGCCTGACCAAATGAAATCCAACATACTACTCTGCCATTTTAAGCAACTGTTTTGTGAGTACATTTAAAAATAGATAAAACACGCAGAATTGTTTTTTGCATACATTTTGAAATACTATGCCACATATTGGACCGGTATAATGCACTACATCTGAACTACTATATACAGTATGGTAGTCACTTGTATTGTCACAGTTTTGTGATGGACAATTATAATTTCTATTGGGTGAGTGAAAGTCAACACAATCACTGATTGGCATGGTCTTGGCCTCGTGTGGTGCTGCTGTGTCTTACCTGAGAGAGCTGAGTGGAGTCTGTGTGCAGCAGGGGGGCACTCACAGTGGGGGTTACAGAGCTGGAGAATGGCCCCCCAGCAGAGCTCTCAAAATACCCACAGTCAACATAGCTGGTCTGGTCCAGAGCCTGCCCCCGGTAGCTGGTGAAGATGTCTGTCGGGGGAAGACAAAGTGAGTCAGCTACACTCTCTCTGACTTTCTCCCCCAACCACCAAAAAAGAGAGAGGAGAACAGCTAGCATCCAAACAACAATAACAAATTGTATTTAACATTTTCTGATGTTCTTTCACGCCTAGGCATGAGCTTCAGTTTACTGCCTAAAGCTAATTAAGGCAAAAATTCAAAGCTCACATTGCGTCATTCGCCCCAACACAAATATGGATTTGTGTGGAATTCATTTTACCCACATACAGAGTACAACCGACAGCTCACAGCACTGAGTTCCTTTGAAGAGGAATAAGATTGATAGCAGGGAGCATTCACTGCATAAACTTCAATAAGAAACAAAGGCCTCAATCAATGCGCACAATGTTGTTTGTTCCAAAAAAGTTTTAAAAGAACTCACAAGGCTTAATTTTTGCACAAGAGGTAGGGAAGGAGACAACAAAAAAGAGGAACTCTTTCTCCCTGTTCAGCAGTTCCACTGACTTTGAACTACCCACTATGCAGCAATTAGCTAGTTTTTGAGGTAAGGTTTTTTTTAAGGGTAACTAGTATGAGTAACTAGTTGTTTTGGTCTTCAAATTATACCAGATCATACGATGAAAAGAAAAAAAAACAGGTCAAGTACAGCACAACAGAAAACGAAAAGCACTTATTTGGTCACATAGTCACCATTTTCAGAATGTGGACAAGGTTTTACCAGTGCCACATTAGCTGTTCTGACAACAGTTTCAAAATAATTCTGACTCAGACTGACATATCATACTGAAAATGTGATTAATTATACAGAGAATGAAATTTCTGACTTTTTTAGTACACGTCCAGACTGCTTGACATTCCTCTAGGCAACACTGAATGTGGTCTACTTGTTTTCAATAAACATTACTGTGTGTGTGTGTATGTATATATATACATATATGTGTGTGTGTGTGTGATAAATAGATAGATATTTTCATGGGATATACATCAGACACAGACAACTGGCCCAAATGACCTGTGATAAGTGATTTTGCAAACTCAGAAAGAATGAGTGCCTGTGACCTTGCTGTGCTCCTCTAAGGGTTTCCCTCTGTAAGGGTCTCCCTCCCTGGATATGGAAGCACATACTGCACTTCACAACATCCCCTTCCACCTCCACACTTCCACTTTTCTACTTTACAAGCACCCAACCCACTGACCGACCTCTGAGTCACCCCCCAAACACACACACACACAACCAACAGTTTCTCTTCTATTAATGTATTGAATTAAAGTATTCTTTCATTCAGAACTGTGTTGATTTGAAATGTACACTGACACTGAATCAGAGGTCACGTCATCTGTCAAAAGTGTCTAATAAGTGATAACTACTGTAAAAAGTAAAACATTTTTTAACCAATCTTGAAATTCAATTCTCAAAATGGCACAGTGTCCAGAACTATAAATGACCTGCAAATGACAAATGGGCAATGATTACTCACATGGACATCAACGTACTATGATTCATAAGGAGTTATTCCTTTCACCATTCTGTGTTTCATTCACTGACCACAATACTCTGTAGTGCTGTGTAGCAGGAAAGCTATGGCTAAAAACTGGGTAGCATAATTAAATTGAACAATTTCAAAAATTCAGGGACCTCATGGTCATCTGCCATCCTCATGCAGTCTTGGTAGTCACACGTGCAACAGTACAGCTTACCGAAATTACATATATTCAAGCCTATATTTACGGCAACTAACTTTTTAAACTATGGGCAATTTCACAGAAAATGTTTCTTTTCTCATGTACATAGCTCATTTGTTGGCGTTAGGTATGTGACAAAAAAGTCCAATTTCTGTGAAGTGTCCCATATGTTTTCTGAGTATTAATTATGAGTTATGGCTGAAATTAACACAAAACAGAGATCAATAGTTTGCCGTTAATGTCATTGGTACTGACCTGGAATGTCCATGAAGTCATCCAGACTGGGCTGCAGAGGTGTGAGTCCTGGCTGGATCATGTCTGCATTACTGGTGTAGGCTGAGGATAGTGCAAGTGATATTACATGAACCACAGTGTCATATATGTATGCTTGTGTGTGTGTGAATGTGTGCACGTGTGTCTGACACTCTCTGCTACAGCTTCCTATTTGCCGTCTTCCTATATACTTATCAGCTCAATTTGTGGTACTGTACATGTCTGTAGACTGTGTCTCCTTAAATCCATTCATCTGAGGTTTCTTATTTGTCATGATGTGTCCCTCCTACCTAACAGCAACAGCAGTAGCAATAGCAAAGTGTAGACTACACTAAACCCATTCAGTATTAACAGATTTCTACACACAAGCAGACTTTCTAGTACTCTCACCATCAGTGAACACAATAAACCCAACAAGTGGACAAGGGCCTAATATAGTAGAGAATACAAACCCAAAAAAGTTGGGACATTGTGTAATCTGTAAATTAAATGTATATATAACATCTATCTATCTATCTATCTATCTATCTATCTATCTATCTAATGCATTAACTGCCAAGATGGTTTTGAAAACACTTGATATGTTGTCTTTGCACTATTTTCTATCAAATTCAGAAGGCTTGCATGTTTTGAAAATAATAGTATTTTGTTTTTATTGACATTTTACCAAGCGTCCCAGCTTTTTCCGACTTGGGGTCGTATAAGGGCACACCACTGCAGTGTGTATGCCGACGCAAGGCTGGCCACCACGCTAGCCACCCCAGTGCAAGGGACTCATTGGGATGACCCCTAGGTCCCACTTACCGCTGTGGCGCTCGTCACCCCATGAACTTGGCTTCTGGGTCATGGTGAACAGCGTGTCTGAAATGTCCGACAGGAAACAATCCAATTCTTCCAGCGGGTCAGGCTCCTGGTACATCTGATTGGACCATTTCTCCAAACCGGCCCGGCCAATTGGCCCCTGGAGGAAACAATAAGGGAAGGCTCAAACCGAGGACAACTCAAGGGTGAAGGCAGGGAGCAGTGTGCACACCACAGAGAGAGATGGACCATCCCTCATTTAGTTCCTTCAAAGTCTGGTGAGCGATGCTAAGCTCTAACACTATTTGTAATATTCAACAAATATCTCCTCATGATTTGCCACCTCCCCATTCTCAAGGAACAAATAAAATAAGTTCCTCAAATGCAGCCCTGACTCCATGAACTGGAAATAAACAAAGAGGGGACAGCCTGGCCCTCGAACCAGAGGGTAAAAGCGAGAGCACAAGATGCGAGCGAGATGCACAAATGTTCGTTTAGTTCTGTGTTCTGTTTTCGCAAGGAGTGAGGAAAATCCCCCTTTATGCAGATCAGAGTCGAGCCCTCATACGCTGATACAGAAGATCATTGAAAAGTTTATATTGTGACGCAGTGCGACACTCCCTCTTATGCAGACCAGAACTATTCACGTTTGTTCCCATTGTAACGTATTATGTTGCTCTGTCTTGGTCAGTATTCAGTGATCTTTGCTCAAAAAAGAACAAAACATTGTACATTGTCTCTCATGGAACACTGGTGAGAGGGATGGAACTCTCTGTTGTGTTTTCTTTGCTCTTTGCTTCCAATATGCTTTGAACAAAAGTGTCTGCTGAGAGATAGACACTACTAATAGACTAATACATACAAATGCAGTGTCCTTCAGCAAGGCTTACACCACATCCTTAAATCAGATCAGATCCAGCCTAACAGTATAATTCTGCATATCATCCCAAACATAGAGTTACAATAAATGTCGCTTAGTGATAAAAAAAAACAAAAGCCAAGAAACTTGTCCATGCGAGATGAAAGCAGACACTCCATTTGCATCAGCTCCATGTCTGCTATTTGCTGCCAACATCAAAAATCAGTGAGGCCCTCACTGCCCACCAATAAACAGAAACCCACAGAGTAAACAACATTTATATAATTCTAATCATCATCCATCCACACGGCCGCCTGCTAGAGACAGACTTGGCCGAGATAAACTCACATCCAACAGAGTAAGGTGGGTTGAGTTTGAAATAAACACTTCACCATATCCCTTAAAGCATGCTCTAATTGGATAAACACAGGAAGCAACAATGGACTGCAAATTCTCCATGCAACAGTATATTTATGCATCAACAACATAGGTATATACAACAGTAGGCCATCCTTCTGCAAATATCTGAATTTAATCTGAGATGAAAGTAAATCTGTGTGGGGAAAAAAAAAGACACGCATACTTACAAATTCTGGAAAACAATACGCTTGTCTCAGAGCTGTGAGAAGGCCATGTCTCGTCCTTACCAACTAATCCCGAAGAGTGATGACCAAACCAGGCCCCCCATTTATAGGGATGCCCCGCGTCAGGCGGAAGTGCTTATGATGGCGTCTCAGCCAACGCCTGCCTCCTTCTTTTATTTTATTTTTTTTTTTTTTTTGAGGCGCTCACTTTGACAAAAGGAAGAAAATTATAGTATGGGTTTGCTGGCTTTCTCAGAGTAAAAAAAAAAAAAAGTGGGTGACTGTAGTTGCAAAGGTGTGTGTATGTGTGTGTGTGCATATGCATGTGTGTCAGTGCGTAAGGGCTTAATGAATGCAGTTTAACAGAAACATGTGAACTGCAGGAGCCCCTCATCCCATTATACTTTCATTTCATTTTCCGCTGTATTTTCTGTGATTCTCCATTTCAATGAATTCGGTAGCCTTTTGTTCCTGACCTGGTTCGACTCTCCCTCACGTGTGGACGGTCAGGAAGTCTTACTGCCCCCCTTAGGCTGACATAGACATAGCACCCACACAGCAAACTAACAGTCACACCGTAGAAATCACACTCAAATAACATTTATTCTGCATTAATTATGTTTGCAATTAATGTGAACACTTAAATTATATGTTGATTCACTGCTATTTGTTATATGTGATGGAGTGATGTGTGAAAATCACAATGCCTGAGGCCATTAAACAATTTATTTTGTTCATGAACCAAATTATGTGTAAAAATCAGCAAGAAGGCAAGTAACAAGGTGCCATTCAGCATGCATGCATATTGTTTTTTCTTAACTTCAGGGCACTGTGTTTGTCCATACAAGAAATTCACATATAGATGAAGATCAGATAACATTTTATGGCCAAAAACAAGGCCTTGATGCACAAATCAGGTAATTCCAAAACATTCACATATTTTCAAGCCGGTACTGTATGCCATATGGTATCAATATCAGTAATCAATTCCACATGGATCTCATCAGTGGTTTTTAGCACTTCCATCTGTACTATAGACTGGGACTGCACCTCCACCATGGGAAAACCCAGCCCGCATCTTAGTTGAGATAGAAAGTGGGTCTGGAGTCTAGACATGGGACAAGGGCATTATATGAAACTATAAGTTAAAATGTGTTAAACTCATGTTAAACTCTGACTAAATGTCTTTGGAAGTGCAGTAAATGCACCTTACATGTAAACAATGGTTTTACATGCTGGTTTTTACTCAATTTGAAGACAAATAAACAATTAGTTTAACCAAAGACAGTAATGCAGACACCATCATCGGCTGACGTTAAATGCTCACCCCATGCCACACAAGCAGCTGTGATAGGTTCATGGATTTTTGATTATTTGGATTTATTATTATTTATTTTTTATTATTATTTTAGATTATGTGGCTGCAATGTGCTCAACTCCTGACAGAAACGTAAAGCAAATTCAAATTCGCAAACAGGTTGCCTGGGTTCACCAAGAGTAACTTTATTAAATAATTAAGAAATACTTATAACATTGAACAACTAAAAAACGCTGTTGCCAACACAAAGTTTAAATGACCACTACAATTATAAGGCATGAAAGTCTTTTAAAGTAAATAATAAATTATTAATATAGCAATTCACATAAGTGCTGCATCTTTTGAATTTTTATATTTGCTGTTGTTTCCTTCCTGCAGTAGTACCTCAAGAGCTGCAGAAGCGCTTCCTACTTCTAGTGGCCCATACAGACCAGCTCCTTCAGGTTTGTGACCTCTCTCTCTTTGCATATAACCTTACAAGCTCCTATGGGATTGTGGTATAATTATGGACAACTCTGGCAAAAACTTTCAATGTAAATAAACAATGAGATTCATCTAGCCTGGAAATCTAGATGTATCCTAGCGGTAGTAAATGGTTTTGCTATGCAGGTACATCTAGGAACGAACCATATGGCCTCAGTAGCTGTTCTCCCAAGTTTGGTCACACGAATCACATCACTCCATCCTTGCTGAAAGTTGCCTAAACATAGCCATGTGGTAGCTTATTAGGCAAACTACTGCATGCAAAAGTAGTTTAAAAGACAACCGCCTATTCCGCCACTTGGAAAGAGCCCGGGCTGTCGGTCATAGCCAGACTATACATGTTAATGTTATAATCTGGCTTGTCATACTAGGATTCATCGTGTTAAACACAAACTATTCTGCCTCTTAACACCACACCTGTAAAATCATGTTTTCAATATACCAAAGGGTAGGTTCCCAGTTAGCGAGAATAGAACAAATCCTTATGTGCAAATCCTCCTCATCCTACTCCAGTTACACTTAGGAGTTATTGTGCAAACTGTCCTCTGAACCTCTGTGGCTAAACTATCTGTAAGCCAATAGTTTGACTTTTCCTAATTATACAATAAATCAACTCATTATATTTACTTAATATGTCACTTATCTGCATTTCTGGAAAAGAACAGCACACCTTATCACAACAATTCAGGGAACTGTATTAGATATAGTAGACAGTGATGGAACAGAGAGAGATCTAGCTGCTCATACAAAATGAAGAGACTGTTATCTCATCCCTGCTGTTGCACCCACCAATTGAGATGAAGTGGCATCAAATGCCGAGGTTTATGTTTATGTTTATGTTGAGAGGGAAGGATGAGGGTTTGCCCATTATGCCATCAGTATGTGCTCCCATTTGAGGGATCATTTCTGTCACCTCAGATGCCCTCTTCTCAGAGCTTTGCTGCAATAAAGCCCCTGAGATAGCACTGCCTTAGGGTTACTACTGCTTATTCCAGCTCATTTTGCTAACAACACCAATTGACGAGCCGATGTGACTGGCAGCATACAGCATTTCAGAGCGCAACACTTAAATGTAGTTTTATAATTGTATTTATCCACCCTATTCTCCGTGGTTCCAGGAGGCTACCATGTTGGTGTACTTAGACTTCAAACTTTGTGTTATCATTAGCATTCATTAATATCATGACTAAATTCATGTGGCATCATGTGTATCATATGTGCAGTCTGGGATGCTGAGCCTCAAATAAACAACTCTTTTCATTTTGTCAAGGGGAAATGCGTCCACATAGGAAGTTCCAACACAAAAAGGAGGGGAGGGATTATTCAAATGGGCAAGACAGAATAAGGTGGATATATAATTATTACAATAATTCATTTATAATTAGATTTACTGTGCTTGCAGCTGACTGGAAAATCCTTGCTGCGGTAATAATGCCAGGTTAAGATAATGTATCCTTTAGAGTTTTGTCATTGTAGGACATATGTTGTAGATCAGGAGTCCTGAGGGGGGTTTCACATTCAAATTAAATGGGAGAATGACACACGTGAAGGGAGTCAGTGTTACAGCCTGTACATACGTCATTCAATAAAGAGTTCCCCCAAAATACTCTGTCACACTACCATATCCAGGAAAACACACAGACATACACACATGTGCACCTAACATGTGCTTTTCTACCCTTCTCTTTTAGGTGAAAATCTGCTTGAAAGTCATTAACATTCACACAGAAAATTGTGTGCCACACAATGCAGGTGAGGCAGAAATGGGTCAGATTTGATTAAAATGACATTTGGCTGAGGCAGTGGAAACACCAGAGCGGGGAGGCAGGAGATAAAATGAGTCATTTACTCGAACGTAGTGGCTGTCGTGACGCAAGTCCCCCCCCCTACACACACACACACACACAAAAATGTTTATAATTCCTGTCTTTTTGCCACTGTGAGCACAAAAAAGCAAAGTCTGAACCAGGTCTATTAATAGACAACTAGAAAACCTCAGCAAACATGAACTGGGCTCTTAACCTACAAAAAGCAAATAACAGACCATGCAAACTCCAGGGCTTCACAGCGGCACTTTAATCCTGATTTGTGGGGTTGGGCGGGGGGTGGTGTGGGGGGTGTTAACCTCAGTTGATACAGGCTGCTGAACTGACTGAACTCCCTCATGAGGCAGATGGAGAGCAGTGGAGCGATGGGGGGGGGGATACATACACCTAACAGTAGCAGTGACCTTTGACCTGGTCCTGAATGAGACCAGGGCAAACTAGGTCACTGTCCATTACAGCGTCATAGTAACTGAGCTCTGCAGCATGCTGATGGGCACAGCTATTTAGGCTGGTAATGTCTTACCTTTGGAAGCATTGACAGAAGCCCATCTTTGTTCTTCTGAAGCTAGAACAGTAAAAAAAAAAAAGGTGTAATAAATTAATCTTTGATGCCACAATATCTCTGCTGTAAAATAATGATATGTGTCAAACTTAACTACAACAAAAAAACAGTCAGAAATCAGTCATAATCACATGATCAATAGAGAATAAATTTATGAAACTTACCCTCTTTTTGTAGTAGATTCTCCACTTGTGGTACTCCTTGATGACTACCTCAATCCTACGTTTCCAGTAATTTCCTTCCAAAACAATTGCCTTAAAACACAAAGCAAGATGGATCAGCATCAGACAATATAGTTCAATTCAATTAAATTCAGTTCTATTTATACAGCGCCTTTTACAATAGTATTGTCTCCTGGCGCTTCACAGAAGGAGCTGTACATCATGCATTAGCCCTTTTATGTAAGTCCGTGGCCGGTAAGATAACCTATCAAAAATGACAAAATTATGAATTGCTAAATTTAGATATGTCCTCCTTATCAGTATGTGTGTATGTTTGTCTTGCAATTGTAGATTATGGGTCTGTGCTGCCTTGTGGTCTTCACTGTCTAATGAGTCACTTGCCGCAGCACTGATTAATAACTGCTAAAAACTTCGACCTTGCAAGACAGCTAAACCTAATTCGATCACCTGTTTACTTAAACGTTGGGACACTGTTGCCAAGAATTCATAACTTGATTGCATTTTGGATGTTGAAGGCAGCCTTAATGCCTTCGAAATTGGGCAAAAAAAAGTAAGGCTATATTAGAAGGCAGAATTTTACAGAAATATTTGGTTCAGACATGCCTTTATGCTTTGCTACCTGAGAAGGAACCAAAAATTCTAACAGAGCCAAGGTATTTGACCTCTGCTTGACCACGCATCCAGGAGAGTATCTGATGCAACAGTGCACTACAGTGACCATTATAGTTATGACGTAGTGCTTTCAGCGTAGTGTCAGAGAGAGACCTCACCTCAGGCTTGCGATGGGCATCAGCCTCTAGGCCTTCCAGTGGAGTAACAAATCCACATACTGGGTTCTTCCTTTTCTCAACATCTAAGGAATAATCAACAGAAATAAAAACATGATGTCTCTGCAAATGTGACGTGCCTTCATTTCTTATCTTGAAATCCTAAAATCTAAAATAAAATGAAAATACAAACAACTAGACAAAACACAGAATGAATGTGACATATCAGTCCACAAATTCATTTTGCTGCTCATTTAGATTTTTTTTTTTTATCTTTGTCATTGCAACTTTGATATGCATTTGCAACTGTGTTTTTATGGCAAGCGTGTGTCTGTCTATCAATCTCTATGAGACAAAGCTTTATTTGTTGGTTATCAAGCACAAAGCTGCGAGGTACCCCCCTTCTCCCCCCTCCCTGCTCCCAAGTAGGAAGTGTGCAGCCCTCACTCACACTGGATGAACCAAGCTCTCCATATGCCGTTGTTTAGACGAATCTTGTCCCACCACAGCAACCTGAGACCTTTGAAGGACTTCCATTTTGGAGAAACAATCTTTCCACTGAGACCAAGAAGAACAGACAATTGCATAATAAATATCTTGGTGATTACAAAATGGGGCAAGGTTCACGTTTTATATTGTATAAGGTCACAGCTAAGATGGTCAGTCTTGATCAGGAAGGGAGGTGAGGGTAAAACATACAAATCCCACATACTATCTTTATATAATATATTTTATGATCAAGACATAGCAAACTGCACATCAACAGTACTTACATGTATCTGGTTTCTGTTCTATGTCCCATGGCATGTCTTGGGTAACAGCCTTCAAACCCTGCCCTGACATTTGTCACTTTGCCATGTGTTCAAGTTAAATGATGAGATTTCCATTAATCAAGCTACTAAAAGCCCTGCCATTTAGGTTGCCACTAGGATGCATTTCACAATGTCAAATGATGAACAAACACAAGGAAAACAGACATTTCTTCCCTGGGTTGCTAAGAAGCCAAGTAAATCATTTTCCAGAGGTTACATGCCCAAATGGCAAAAACAAGGGGTAGAAACACCACTGTTCTCACCCTAAAGAGCAGAGGAAGTGCATTACAAGGTAGATTAAATAAAGACCCTCGCCTCATTGACCTGGGTGAGTTTCGTTGTTAATCATCCAACTGTTCAGGCAGAATGATGGAAAGTCTGTTGTAGGCTAACCTTGAAAATTCCAAGGAAAAGGACCATGTTTTAATTGTGACATTAATGAATTCATCTGCTTAATGTATACATCTGCTGATGTATGCATGCAGTCTACCTACAATGCAAACACACAACTATATTTATGTTTCTGTATGTGTCCCAACATACTTACACCAACAAAAACATCTGCCTTTCGTACGCACATGCATATGAGGTGCTAGGTTGGAAAGCCAGTTCAGTCTCTTTAGAAATGGCCAAAAAGAGCTACTGATAGAGTTTATGCAACTGGTTTTACAGTCAATTCGGTCAATCAAAATGGTTTATAGGCTACTCCTCAAAGAAGTCATTCCTGGCAAGCCCATAGTATATAACCTGAAACAAATTAATCAACAGCTGGAGAGAACAGAATTTAAAACAGTCACAGAAACCAGTGTCGATTACACAAAGTAAATAGGACAGAGGGGAGACACTACAAAAACAGTATCATCTGTTGCAAAATGGAGAAATCTCTTAAGACGGGGTATGGGGCCTTTGGGAAACATATTGTCTTATCCTGGCTCGGTTACACTGTAACCCTCCTCTGGCTGCCAATTCTATCCAAAGTCCAGACAACTTCCTATGTGCGTTTTCCCTTTGACACTTGAATACCGATATGACACTTCTGTCCTTCCACATTATAGTCAGTCTTCAAAGATAGCCTAGGTCTAGAGTGAAAATGATATCTCTCCATGTGTTAATTTTAAGCACATTCTTAATTGTGCAAACAACACCTGTATGGCGGGCTTTTGGGTTGTTATTGGGAAATATCTCTTTGGGCTATATCGGCGACAACATCTAAATTAAACAATTTTGACACAAGTGAGAGGCTCATTTTAAACAGTAGTTTTGCTTAGGCTAATTGTTTTAAATAAGACCATTAAATTACCTGTATGCCAATGTCATGCATTCAAATAAACGTGTGAGCGTTGGGTCGATGCTAAGGCTCCCAGAATTGAATGGACCAAATCTGTAAGTCTGGAACCCAGTCCTGTTTACAGTGTCGAAGTCGGTTACGCCACTTTTCCTTCTGCGTAGAGTGGCATCACTGTGAGGAGAGGACACCATGAAGTGTCCGCTGTGAATAACCTGCGAGCGCAAAACCGACCCAACGTTCGGTCCGACCCCAACATTTGCCAAGTGGTCGTCTTCAGGATCGGAATCCGATTCCGAATCAGGGAGCGGGTTTTCCTTTGGGTGCTCAGAAAACTTCGGAGACATATTGTCCACTTTGGCCATTGTAACTATGAGACAAGATTGCACACTCCTCCTCCTTTAGCTGTCAAAAGTCCTAATGTGGGCTAGGCTAACCACAATAGTCCATTGCAAGTAGCAAGTGCTCAGCTGGGAACTAAAGGCTACGCGACCTCATGTGACCACATATAGTACTGCCACCTTTGGCACTGTCAAACATGTTTTCCAATGGCCTTACAAAAATAACAACAGCTTTTCTGAGAATCGGCTGCAGTTTAATGACCATTTTACTACAGATTAATTGCAGAAAATGTTATATTTTGCACACGAAAATACTGACTGCACCACAAAATAGTCATAGCATTTTTTTTTAAAAAGGCTGTCCTCTTCGTGGAATAAGTATTGATCTTCTCAGAAGCATATTTTCGTCCACCCCGAGTAGTAGGCCTAGCCTATAGCGTTTTCAAGTAGGCCCTCTTGAGACTTAGAAAGCAATATCAATAACGTTTAATGATGGCGAATTATTAAACGTCTATAATAATAGCCTAGACTGCAAGACTTTGCATTGGGTTGCATAACCAGCGCTCCACTCTGGATATTTATAGGCCCACACTACTTAGCAAGGCATATCACGCAGGTCTGTTAGTTATAAGCTCATGTTTTCTTCTCCTTTTAAGCAAAAAGCTACATTTTATCACCAATTTTCAATCATGGAAAACATCCAGAAGTTAGTTCTAGGCCTATGCACCTAAAACATAAAAGATGATTGCATTTTGCAAGAGTGTATTTTGCTCCACTGTAAGCCAAATTCAGCCAAACTGGTTTTCACACCTTGGTACTGTTACACACTGCACTGAAAATGCAGAGCAGTAAATAAAGACGCACTGCCTGCTGGTGGCCAAATGGAGGAAGTCATCAAATCGATGGCTGCATTTCAGTCGTTTGGAACAAGGATTCACTTCTCCCACCCCAGGTGCACTGCAGTGTTAATGTTACAGCTGTCAGTACATTTGTGTTAATGGACAGTTGTTTAAGAGAATCATGGGTATTGTCATTTTCTTGTTTGAGTAGTGCTTTATTCAGGCAATCATAAGCCACCAATTTCATTCTGTTCTTTTAAGACATCAACCAGAATTGGACTGCTGCTTGCATGACTAAACACAATCATTATGGACTTTAGAATCCAGCATGTGTCAAACTTCTGTAAACAAAACTACTGGTTTGCATTTTGTGGTGGAATGAAGTGATTTCATGTGAAAAGTCCAATTTCCTATGCATAACGAGCAGTTCACCAACAGGCTTGTAAGTACTTAGGATTTGCCTTAACAGAATCCCAACTTGCATTTCACATGCATACTGCTTCAGTAAGTTAAATTACCCAATTCCAGCTGGAGGAATCCTGTTGAAATTGGATTAATCCTGAAATACCTCAATGACATAAACTTCTGAACTGCTCATCACAGTTATCAAGACAAAACGATAACTGACAATGCCTGTAAAAAGGAACACAAGATGTTCTCAAAGTTTCTACTGTTCCCTACACACTTTAGTACACCCAGTTGTTTGAAAGCTGTTGATGTTTTTTTCTCATTTGTACAGCTACTGTGTAAATTAGACACAAAATTACTTGCACTAAAACCGTTGAGCTGACAAAGAGTCTCGCCAACAAAAGTGCTTCCAAGAAGATGGGCATAAATTTAATAACATCAGTATAATAAAAAATAACATTACGACTTCATTTCTCTTTTACACAATAATTACTAACGGCTATGAGCTTTACAAAGTACAGAACCTTAAACAGTTTTTTTTGGTTCACATCAGTTGCACTTTACAAATCCATTGAGATCCTCTAGGAACTTGATGTACTCCTGATGTTCCAGGGCTGTGCTCAACTCTATCAGCTCATCAGCAAAAGTGTTATCAACTCCACGGTCAGCAAGGAAATCCATCAGATGATCATACAAGGCCTGGGGGAATTCCATACAGACACAGGGATTAGATTTAAATTTGCTCCTAAACACCTATAATTTTGACATATGACCAGCAATAAAATGTCCAATTTAACTCATGTAAAACTGTAGTGAATGTTAAAACACAGCATGTTTCAGTGACTTTAGGTATGAACACACTTCAGTTGCTGTACCCAACTACTAGTGACTGTACTTTACTTTAACTGTCTATTATTCTCCTTTATCAGGCAAACTTTGCCACTGCAGACAACCTCTGTCTTTCACCAAAGCATAGTATTAAAAGTAAGGCTTTGGGCATGAATGTTAGAAACAATGACTACCGTTTCCTCCATAACTTCCAAAATTAAAATGTCCCAGGGCAATCAGAGCATTTGGTGTGCAAAAACCTGTGAATACCTTCAGTCTTAATGGTCTTTTTTTCACTGAGTGAATAAAAAGCAGCCAACAAGTGCTCTAAATATGGAAACCCCTTCATGACTGTTGCAAAGGTATTTCCAGTCTCTAACTATCAGTGGTTAGGTGTCACCAAACGTTTTCTTGGTTTGAGTATGAGAAGTTGTTGCATTCAATTTTTAGATCTGGCACCAAACATATACAAGTCGAGCAAAAATTCTTGCCAGTTACTGTTTGGAGAAAACATTCAATGTCCCAGTCTCAATGTCCTCCTTAAAAGCCCTGAGCCCTCACAGTCTACCTGAATTTGTCTGACTATTGAGTTTGCGAGGTAGTGAGTACTCCTTGCCATTAGGAGGATTGGGACTTCTAACATGTTTCAGTTTCCAGTTAATGCCAATTCCTTACTGACATTTTTTTTTTTTTATTCCATTTTTCTCTCATGTTTTATATCACACAACTATGAACTGTGCAAAGTCTGCAGCAATGTCGACAATGGGAAAAGACTAAGAAACAGGCCTTATGCGCTTCAGATTTTGACAGCAGGACACCTCTAACCATTCACAGACTTAAAGGAGAAATCTGGAGTGAATCAATCAATAGCCCATGTCTGTGAGTTTGTAAGGATGAACATTGAGACTAGGCCTATGCGATACAAACTGGTAGCCAGGACTTTGGATATTTCTCTATCTATCTCTCTGGCAAGCCAAAACAGGGACAGAGATTAGGCATTTACCCAGTCCAAAGAATCTGTGTTGAGTGTATAGCTGGTCTCCTTCCAGTCAGTTTCCCCGGCAGGTTGAAAGCTAACTTCACGGATGGCAAAAATATCACTCTCCTCCTCGCCCTCACCATGACCAACCTGTTGAAGAAGGCAGAGGAGGACTAATCAATTCAGTGTGTTCTGACTCTGTATTCGTTCACAACAAAGATGAAGCAATGTCATATGCGGCTGACATTTCCTCAGCTGAAAAGACAAAAGCAGTATGCGCTTCAAGAATGGTCAACTTGCCTCATCCTCAGGGAAGTGACAATCAAACACCAGGGCCTGATTTGCAGACTGTTTTGTCACTTCTACAACAAAGTTGGGTGATGATACCATTTCCGGCTGGTCAACAAAAAGAAGGAGAAACACACATTAATAAACATAACTACAGGCATTTCTGGTGTGGGTGCGTATAACAGAGACAAGATTAGAGGGAGTTAGTATGGAAAATCACAGGTTAGCCTACCTCATTTTCTGCAGGTTTCTGTCCTTGTTCTGGTTCTTCCTCCACACTGGGAGGGATGCTGTTGTTAACATTGAAAGTTACAGTCACCCTGGAAGAAAACATCACAAAGTGACAGACTGAACAAATGAGAAGCACTGAACTAAATAATTACCATGACCACACCATTCAAACAGTAACCAATCTTGATGGCTGCAATAACTTACTTATCCCCTGAGAGGGACTTAATTAGTTTAGCCTCTGTGCCATTCAGTTCCAGCTCCCATCCACCAGACATTTTGGGAAGCGTCTTGCTTTTCTGAATTTTCCTCTCTTCCTTTATTTCGTCATTTAGAAATTCTCCAAAGGCTTTGTCACCTGAATGTTATTTTGCATAGAGTAAGGGTATAGTTACATTGACATGACACAAAACATACACTGTTTGAAAATGGTTATAGTTCTGAGTATGACTCCAGAGACCTTATCTTCAAGTTACTCCCATAGGCAATTACAAAGTTTTGCCAATAAACACAGTTGGTATCAAAATGGGAGTAAATGGGATTATAAAGGGTGCGAGTCATTTTGTGACGGATTGACCACAAGTTAGAGATGTAACCATTTCCCTCCACCGGTTACATTATTCGTCACTCAAGGTCACATGTAGTCAAGGCATGTGCCCTCTATACTCTCTCAGCAATAGCTTACACCTCTAGTTACATACACAGTAATGATACATAGATGTTACAACGCAACCACAAGGACTACATGGCTGAAGTGAATTTTGCTTAAAAAGCTTACATCGAATTAAATATGACGATATAACTAGCAACGTTAACGTTACAGTGAAAGTTAGCCTTGCTAAAATAACATTACGGGACAACATGAGGTTAGCGCTCAGTAAGTTACAATCCAACACCTATGACGCTAATGGGCTAACTTATAGACAATGGAGTAGTTTTATTGTTGCTATTTATCGGTCAAGTTATACTCATTACCTTATCTGCTCCGTTTAATAGCCCATTTAAATCTCTCTGACAGATTACCTCCTGAGCGAGTGAAGCTAAGTTTGCTTACTGGGTTAGCAGGCGACTATAGCTCAGCTCTAGCTTCTTCTTCTTAGAAAGTAAATTTAGACAACCAAGTTACCTTCTGTATGAAGCCCTCCGCATCCACATGACACTGATGGAAGAACCCCTTTGGACGTGAAGAGTCTTGTCCTGTGTCCCGAAGCGGCTCCATTATTGCACATCATCCAGATAGAGCGAGTGAAAGGCCGGATAGGTGCCGAGTTCGGCACACATAATGCTGACCTGACGAACGGTTCTACCGTACGCGTGACAGATGCTGTCGTTGTTTTGTTTGTAAGTCGTGTAGCGATGCTAACTGCCCGGGTAATTGATTTTAACATGGTTGTAGTTGGATTCCGACAGCTTCAAGCCAACTTCACTGTCGTACCTTACCAAACGAAAGACCAACCTACTACACACACGTGGGTTAGAAAGGACACAATGACCTCATCACTTCAACTTCAACCTCGGACCCGGAAATACAATGTAATCACAGCCGCATTGGCTAATGGGAAATAAAGTCTTGGTCTTTGCATGTCTGATAAGTAGGCAAACATTACGTTCGAATTCTTAGTGGAAAGTATTGGCACAGAACCTCAAACATCAAAGATTCTCCCATTTAAACACATACACCATTATCAAAGTTTTAATTATAAACATTGTTTTCAATTTAAATAACACATTCAGAATAATGGCAACATTGTGAATAATTCAAGCATGCACTTGCACTTAGAAAAGTGCGAAGGCCTAATCCTCAAAATATATGAGCAGCTTACAGAGCACGAGTGTTCTATCCAGATGCACTAAAATATTTTATTTTCTGTTACTGGGCTTTAAGATATCCTTCCTCGTCCATGGTGAAAACAAACAAGGTGAATTACAATTCAGCAGTCTGCCTTTTGTATCTTGAAACATTCATCTGTGACCATGCCTTTGTGACCAACCACCCTGTCCTACAGCATTGTGAAGATGCAGTGAAACACAGAATGCTTTCCTGCCTATTAACATGGCCGAAACCAAATTTGAATAAATTAAAAAAAGAAAAACTCCTCAATCTTAAATGCACTGCTCAAGAGCTAAAATGTACTGGTTCATCTCCACAAGTGAAACTATTCCAATTTCAAAGCTTTGTTATTTAACTTTAAGTTCTGATACATTACATTGGATGTATCAAAAAACCTGAGTGGCCATTATATATTTTTAAAATTTACATGCATAGCATATCTATGTATGTACAGGTCCTGTTAGAATGTGTCATGGTATTCAATACCTTCTGTAGATTTATCTAGTGCTCCGTCACATGCATTTGATGACTAGGATGACATTAAACGTCTAACATTCCAAAGAATACAACATGGAAACTCTCATTCAACGTGCGCTTGAAAAATTGGTGCTTCAGGCAACAAGGTTCTGTGGTCTAAATGAGACCTCTTCTTAGACCTTGTAACAAGAAGAAAAGGCTTCTTTGGGGTGGTGAAAATGGTTCTTCACAGGTGAAAACTGAAAAGCTAGGTGACTGTAAAAGTATGCACAAGATGGTTCCAAAGTTCCAACACTGAGAGAGTTCTCAGTTCCTTTAAAGAAATCATGACAGGGAAAAACTGAGGAATCCAAAACCAGTTTTTAAAGTGTTGAGTTTGTAAACCTCAGTGCCAGGGTTAGCAGTAGTTTGTGTCCCTGTAAATTAACATTTAATCTAAGGGGGAAAAAATAACATTTGCTGTTTTACGGCATTTTCTTTCAAGAAAAATTAGGTAATTTTAGTACTTTTTTCAGATGTTTGCAAAGCCATTAGCTTTTTTTCAGTGAGGAAAACCATAGCATCATGCGTTGTTGAGTCTGTGTTTCTATGTACACTCCTGTCCTTCTCAGATTGTTTTTTTTTTTTTTTTGCGAACACTAGCTCTTGGTGGTGCGGAGCTTGCGGCGAAAGTATTCTGGGGCTGCCTCCTGCAGCCAATCAGCGTCCACCAAGCACAGATCTCTCATGTAGCAGCGTGAGGTGTGCAGCAGCTCGTTGAAAACCACGTACGCTGGCTTGGCTTGGAAGAGGACGGAAGACGGGTGGATGCTCACGGGCTGGTGAGTGTCCAGGGCCACGTAGCTGCCATCAGGCTGCAGCTCTGCGGCGTTGGTGAAGAGACCGTGGGCCAGGCATCGGCGGACATTCCCCAGGTCGGCTTGAGATGACTCTAGTTTCAACCCCAGCTGTCGGGAAGGGGCAGAATTACAGAATAGATGTACTACTGAGGGTAGTATATTGTTGAATGCTATAAACCATCCCCCCAATCTTGTGCATTTGTAAATATAACTCAGTGTACTATAGAATAATGAATACTTTTTTGTTCAAACATCATAAACTGTAAGTCTGAATGTCTTTGTACCTTAATGCAGATGTCCCTGAGCTGGGCACGAACTTCAGAGACTAGACCCATGTTCCTGCTGTTGACAAAGTTCTCTCGACACCACTCCTGCATCACAACACACAGTCAGAGTAACATGAGCTTCCGAAGCAGACTGTTACATAGAATTATTTACATCTACAAACAGAAGGTATGAAATATTTTGAAAAAGGGGGAAAAGCACAAATTCCACAATAATGTAAAGAGTGAACTCGGCACAAACCTCACGCTAGCATGAAGCTAACCCACCTTATTTCCACTGACTTTCTTGAATGCTCTATAGATATTGAGCAGTGTCATATGGTCACCCTCACTGGAGATAAACTTCCTGCGTACAGCAAGCACTTCCTCCCTGCGCGCTGGAGGATTGTAGAGCACGGAGTCCACAGAGAGCAGGGACACAATGGTCAACACCTCCTCAGCGCAGGAGAACTCTGGGGACAGCAGGATGGTCTGTGGGCAGGGAAGACGCTATTATAATCATGTGGCCAAGATGCATGAATCAGCAAACAGTAACATGCTATATAGTTAATGGAGTTGCTGAGTCGACTATTTCATTTACTGAAGGTAAATGTCAGACACGCAACAAAGGTATGAAGCAAATACAGATTGAATGCCAGGGTCACTGTCAATGTAACTGTCCAAAACTGATATGTTCTGTGGTACTATGGACATTCTAAAAAAGGACAAAGTTTTCTTTCACTCTCACCTTGGAAAACCTAGGTTCCAAAGGAAAGTTGGCCATTTTCTTGCCCAGTGGAGTCAGTGACACCTGGTCATCCTTTCGCTCCACTGCCCCAAGAAGCTCCAGCTGCTCAACTGCCATGCGCAAGGACTCTGTACGACCAAACCATCTCAGTATTTAACCTTACACAACAGATTCTAAAATGCACAAGGTGCAACAAGTTTGGCAAGTTCCAGTATTAGGACAAGTACTTCACATTGTATTTAAATCCCAAAGATAATCAAATATTTTTGATCAAAAATATCTCACTTCACGCCAATATGCCAGTAACATGAGCACCACGTGCACCATGGCGGTGAGAAGAAGAGTCTTAAAGATATGTATTTTGACTCACCAGGAGAGGGTTTTGACATAAAATCAAAATTGAGCACATCAGGAATGCCTAAAGCCAGCAGCTGGAGCATCACACTGGCAAGGTTACATCTACATGGAAAAAAAACAATTCAATGTTAACAATGTATAATATTATATTTAACATTAGTCAGCATTAGTCTAGGCATTCTGTAAGCATTATATCTTGTACTATGTGTTGGGTTTCATTAAACCACACTGTGTTGGGAATAGACACGTCAGACACGAACACGAACAGACAAGTCATGTCTGATTGTCAACTAACTTGTTGCCAAACTACGTATTATGCAACTAAAACCATGGTGGCTTGTCATAAGCCTGTTGCCTTAACTTGGGTGAACACAGATGAACCTTCCATCTGAAATTACTCTGCATGTTTGTCTGGGATCTAACCTACTGCCACCCATTTCCAAATCACCAAAAAATCTGACAAACTAAAAACAACCAATTATCCAATGGGTGGATGCGCAACCAATGCTGGCATCCGCGTTACTGTCTAGTTAAACCAAATAGATGGGCATTTTCCTTCAAATTGAGTTAACAGCTGCATGTAAAACTGTTGTTCACGTGAAAAATGCATTTGCTGCTCTCTAAAAGCACTTAGTAATCGTTTAATGTTCCAATTAAAATTTTCAAGCAGGTCACCCATGGGACGCAAGTCGACTCCAGACCCATTAGACTCGACTGAGGCACAGTCTGTGTTCACCCACGCTACTGTAATATTCCAAAAAATGTGTCTCTGAGATGTGTAAGGAAACTCTCTTAACCTCTGGATCTCAGGCACTGTCATGTTGGCTAGATTGTCAAACTCGTCCTCGGTGTAGAGGCGGTAGCAGGAGCCCGAGTCCTCACGGCCCGCCCGGCCAGCACGCTGCCAGGCCTGAGCCTTTGACACCCGTTGCACCGCCAACACCTCCAGACCACTGTCTGCAGAGCAGGACAGGAGAGGGTTAAGACACTATAGATTTACTCAAAAATACACACAGTAATCATTGTCATTGGAAAAGTTTGTGTCCAGACTCCAGAAGTGCAACATTTCAATCCAAAACACCACATGAACAAAGCGCATAAAGACCCTACCTGGCTACACAGTTAAAGGATAAGTCCAGTACAAATCAACCCATAGTCCTGTTGTTGGGTTGAGTTATCCTGGATTTATCCTTTAAGTCGTGAAATAAGAATATGGGAAAGCCAAGGGGCAGTAACCAACAGAACAGTGCAGTGAAAGGAATACAACTGTAGTCTGTGTACCTGGATTATATCGCTTTGCTTTAACCATTCCTGTGTCAATGACATATTTGATCCCAGATATAGTGATTGACGTCTCTGCAATGTTAGTGGAGAGGATGACTTTCCTGCAGCCCTAAAAATGAGATAAGAGCATAGTCATTGGAGTGACCTCTGTTTGAAACAGCTATGGTAAGAATCAGCGGAGTTTCAGAACACGGTCTATCTGAGACAGCACATTAAACGACCACTGATAACCTCATAATGCACTATACAAATACACTCGAACTTTCTTACTCAGTTGATCCTCAGTAAACTAAAGGTTCATTCAGGTATTGGTTATTTGTTACGTTATGTGTACAAGAATGATCCCTTATACAAATGCTGTGGCATTTACCTTCGGAGCAGGCTGGAAGACCCTGAGTTGCTGAGCAGGAGGGAGTGCGGCATACAGAGCGATGACTACCATTGGCCCACAGCTCTCTGGAAGGTGTTTAGCAATGTCTCGACAGGTGCGTGCCAGAGCCTCAATCTCCTCCTGGCCCGTCATGAACACCAGGATGTCATGGGATGGAGGCGCCTCCTGTGCCATAAACCACAGGGACACAAGGACACACAGAATGACCACTGACCAATGACCATTACATAATGGATTACTGTAGGGCATGTAGTCATAACATTGTTACTGTGGTGAATTGTGTCAACATACCTGGTGGATCTGAAATATGGACACCAGTGCAGCCTGGAGGTAGTCTGATTGAGGCTGCTTGGTGTAGTAGATCTGGATAGGGTGCTGTCTGCCCTCCAGGTATAGCACAGGGGACTTGTTGAAGTACTGGGAGAACAGGTCTACATCCATAGTGGCAGACATCACTATGACCTAAACACAAAGAATTGCGAAGAGGACAATACAGCAAACAAATTAATTGTGAATAACTGAGGTGCCCAAAAGGGAAACAGACATATCAAGCAAAGAGTAACAGACATATCAAGCAAAGGGAAACAGACATATCAAGGGAAGTTGATGTTGGATTACTATCTGAAAATGTCATGGTGGCCTTTCGTTTTAGCCAGATTGTACAAAATGAATAAAACATCGCCAAAAGAACATGATTAATGGAATAACATACTTTCAGGGGTTGTTTGTTCTGTTCACGTCGCTTCTGCTGTGCAGTTTTCACAACACCGAAGAGCACATCGGTGTGGACGGTCCTCTCGTGAGCTTCATCCAGAACCACCACAGTGTACCGCAAAAGAAGAGGGTCTCCGATAGCCTCCCGGAGAAGCATTCCATCTGTCATGAACTTCAGCTTGGTTTCTGGAGAAGTTACATCTTCAAATCGTACTGTGTAACCAACCTTAAACAAAAACAAACGCATTCGTGTTAGTGTTCACGACGACTCGTGCCCAAACACGAGCAAGCATTAATGAACTTTGTGAAACACACCAGTTTTCCAAGCTGAGTTTTCTTTTCTTCTGCAACTCTTCCTGCTAGGGATATAGCAGCTACACGGCGAGGTTGAGTTATAGCCACGATACCTTGTCGCCCTATGCCAGCTTCGTATAGGTACTGAGGGATCTGAGTGGTCTTGCCAGATCCCGTCTCGCCTGTAACAAAAAGATAACATTGCATGGGGAAGCCGTGTAATAATAAATAAGCCAGAGCTACTGTCTTTAGGTGATATTAGCTCACCACTGAGTAGCGACAATGACATCTAACATAACGCTACAAATAATGCATCGTATGGTTTGCTTTCTCTTCTTACCTATTAGTACAGCGTTATGTAGTTGCCTCAACTGGTTGATAAGCTGAGATTTCGCTTGGTATATTGGTAGATGTTTTCTCTGGACGTCTATAGGTACAGTTGCATTTCCCTTTCTGGGTAGCAGCATTCCAGGTTTCTTGTCAAGGCGGAAAAAAGGAGACCCCGGCTTAAATCTCTTCGCCGGTGGAATATCGGGGTCGTAGGGCATGATCTGGTGAAAAATTCTGAGCGAAATGAACCCGTCTCTTTGGGTCTCACGGGCAAATTAATAACAAAATAAGATAATTTAAAGATAAATGAAGAAGAAGCTATTGAGAATGGTTGTTTACCTCACCTCTCAAGAGGAATCTGACTGAGACCCACGTGGTAAATTACATTTACGTCGCGGAAAAATGACGTTGCATCAAGTCGTCTCGTAACATGTAACCCGCCAGAGGCAAAGGGAAGGCTACCGCTACAGTGTGTGATTGTAGTCTGTAATACAGGATAGGCCTATCCTGGGCTTGTATATGTTTAGTGTTTTTGTATTTATTTAAAATAGTGAAAAGTTCACATATGAAAAGAAGTCCATTAGGCCCATTATTCAGTTACAGGCCTATTCACAGTGCTCAGTGCATTACAAACTTCATGTGCTTTCACATCTTTTCTCTAAGGCATAACTATTCAGATAGTTCTGGACAAACTAGTGTATTAATTTCAGCTGGCACACTGGTTCATTCGACTTGATCAAGCCTGCTGTAGCCAGTGATTAAAAATGCTGTCTGCAAGAAGAGTGACCAAAGAGAAAGTGTTGGCGTCTTAAAACAAGAGAGGGTCTGAGAATTTTGGGCATAGGATTGTAAACTGAATAACATGCATTTATTTGCTTTTGGAATTACTGAACATAAACTCAGGCTGATCTATTGTTTGTCCTATTCCCATTCTTGACATTCTCCTGTTGATTCACCATCTTTGAATATTTCAGGGGTGGGTTGGGGATTCAAGGTAACGAGAGTGTACAAGTGCAGACAGACTAAGAGATGACAAGCTGATGCACATAATAGAGGAGGGAAGGAGAGTGTCACATACAGAGAGGAAGAAAGAGAGAGCCAGTGACAGAGAAGAGTGGGCCAAGTAGACTTCTAGTACAGCCAGACAGTGACATCTGAGCTGTGCATCACTGGATGCCGGGTCTGCAATTTGGATAATATAGTCACCTAAAGAAGAGAACAGCCAGAGAAAGTTTTTGGAGTGCATTTGACTGTGTGTGTGTGTGGTGCATTTACATGTCCTTACATGTGACCGTAGCTCCATCACCATGCTACTGGTGCGAAACAAAGGGAATGGAATAGTGTACCACCTCATCTAGCTCAGGGTCCTGAGTGACATCTCTGGGTAAAGTGTACCCTTTGGATAAGAATAACTGGACAGGGTAAGTCTGTAAGGACAACTGGACACACATAGTTATGTCAGTAACACTTTACTCAAAGTTGCTGCTTGTGAGCCACTTAAACATCACCTACATCTTATATTGCTTTAAAACTTTACATTTACATCTCTACTTTACATCTCATCTTTGATCAAAAACCCAGTGGAATCTAACAGTGATTAAGGTGTGTGTGAATCCAATATACTTTATGGATGTTACAGGAGGGAGTTACACCCATCTTTTAAATTAAAGTTCTCAAATCAGGCTTTCTCAAATTTGTGCATCAACTGTGGGAGCAGAAAACAGAAAACAGCAGAAAAGTGTGTCAACATCTGTTTCTTCTTTTGTCTTGCACCTGTATACAACTTGAGTTAAAATATAAATAGTTCCAGTCTGGATTAGTGGAAGTGTCACGACATCGTTACAATGGGAGCAAACCCGAATAGTTTGGGTCTGCATAAGTGGATATGTCACATAACGTCACAATATAAACTTTTCAATGATCCTCTGTATCAGCGTATGAATGTTCGACTCGGGCCTGCATGAAGGGGTATTTTTCCCTCTCCCCCTTGAGAAATTAGAACACAGAACTTAATGATTGTTTGTGCCTCTCGCTCCACTTTTACCTTCTCTGTTACTTTCCCAAGTTACAACATAAAGATAATAATTTTGGATATTTATCTTGGACACAAATCAAAGAAAGACCAGGCACCAAAGAATAGATTCATGTGTGCATGTGTGTGTGTGTGTACAAATGTTGTGTACAGATAATGTAGTGGTATGGTTTAAAAGTCATTGACATTTCTCACAAGACCAAGGAGGCATTATAAATTATGTCTCAATACACAACTTTTCACTGCAGTTAAGCTTACATACCTCTATTCCAATCAGCCATTTCATTATGCCGACCAGTAACTAGGCCAGTCATGTTTTTCCAAGGCAAGAATTATCGTTCACCATGAGCTTATATTCAGAGACACCACAGGGGAGATAAAACTTATGCAGCTAAATCAAACATGACCAAATCAAACCATAAGAACAGATTAAATAAAGAACATAAAAATCCCTCCACGTCCCACTGCCATTTACGGTCAGTGTGATGAAGAAACATGTTTGTGTGGAGGAGCAGCTTTGAGAGCAGATGGCTGGAGTACGGCTGTGGGGCACTATGGGTGGTCAGGGCTGACACCCTGACCTTATAAGTCCATTGGATTGACTGAAGACAAGAACAGGGACAAGTTACTTTGATCAAATTTGGCTATTTCTGAATAACCCAAAACCTAGGAACTAATGACTATTGCTTATCCAAAAGACATGCTTTATATGATAACCAATCTAATGATTTATTTTCATTTTTGTTGAATAGAAAAAAACACTCCTTCAGCATTACATTGTATCCTCAATGAAAACAAAACAAAATATAGCTGAATAATATTTTAATCATGTTAAATGTGTAGTTTGGGCTGCAACAGTTTTTTATTCCAAGTTGCAGTTTTGCAACTTGTGACCCTAGACACTGACTTGTTATTTAAGTCCTTTTCATTGCATTGATCCTTATTGTTACTATGACAGAATGTTCCAGGTCAATGTTTAAAAATAGCAATAAATTAACTAAAATAGCAATATATTAAAATTTTCACTATTTCTTTTGTTCCATCTGAACTCTTTGATACATTTCACTGTCATTTGAGAACAGCAGGGGATGCTATTGCACACATCTTTGGAAATTAACAGGTTTTCACCACACATTTTGCAAATTTATGAGGTGTCATGATTTGATTCATTAGCTGTGTCACCTATCACAATTACACCTTAGACTTTGATTTACTAATATCAATCCTCATTTATAACAAATAACGTTACCAGAGGTTTTAATATTTATTCCTAATGTCTAACGCATCCACAAAAAGAATAAGTTACATCAATGTGCATGCTTGTGCAGTTTAATGATAGAAGCCACATTTTCGGTTGAATTCGAAGGGGAGGATCAAACATTTAGCTGTCTGCCATGGCAGCACTGAGCTGAGACTCACAAGAGGCTGAAAAACAAATGAACCCAACTAGATACACCTACTCATTCTCTTCCATTAAATGGATGTGTCTTAATATGATCAGTGTCCAGATTGTGATCAGGTTTTATTTACTGATTTTAACTACCTGGCACAGTGATGTTGTCTTTGCTGGATTTAACATTGTCAGTGTGCCTGAACTTCGCACCCTTCATCATTTTCTGATTAAGTTAGAGAGAAATGTATTATTTCTTCCACCAAAATGAATGAACAAAATATTTCAGTTGCACTCACAGATCATGTGACACCATTCACTCTCCTATGGTGGCATATGGGACCACCATTAGTACGCATCATATTGAAGCCTAAAACATGCTTCCTAGTTCCTAGTTCCTATTTCCCAGTTTAGGCATCCTAAAAAAGCAACATCCAACAGTGGTTGCCTCCTCTGCCATCTCCAGTGGACCAGCAAGTGCTGGAGCCTCGGAGACCTCAGCCAGTGTCTCATTGAGCTGAAGACCAGTCTTTCTCAGCAGGACCTGAGAAGAACCTGCAACAAAGAACTAATAGATACATCAACATTGTGACATCAAAATGCTTTTCACGTCAACATTAACTTACTCGTCATTACATCAGGAGAAATTTCAGGCTTGAAGCTTCAGGCTAACAACACCGGCAGTGGAGAAACAATTGCTTAACGTTACCTTACACGGTCTAGCTTTATCGATAATCCACATTCATCTTAAGTCCACCATTACCTGTATTTCAGTCATACAGGCATAAGATACAGACCAGCAGATTGCTTAGCTAGCAGATTTCTTAGCTAAGAGATTTGTTTGTGTTGCGTGTATATCATAAGCTTATTATTGATATGCTCTGCAGAGGTCCCACTGCTACCCTGGAACTCTCCTAACTTCTCCCAACACGGCAACACGGCTTTAGGCAGATAATACGCCTAGCTTTCACACTGCTCGACCTGTGATGAATTCGCAATTTCAGCCCCCGGAATGTAGCAGGTTCCAATGTGAAAAGGCCTATGGATGAGAACCTTAGAACGTTTAGGCTACATACCAACTCAAACTGCCAACCAGAGGAGGGCATTGAGGAGCGTTTTGAGAAGCAAGCTTTGCGGCTGTCAGATTGGACGGCTGTTATGGAATGCGAAGTGGAGAGGCCTCCTCTGTTGGACCAGGTCAAGCAAGCCCATACTGCTGTAAGGAGTAAACACCTTGGCTGAGGAGTTGAATGACAAGCATTGACACCATGGAGACAGGCATTCTTGGACTTCTTGACAGAAGCAGCAAGTGAGATGGCATGGTGACTCCCTTACACTGATATCAAGTGTACCAGAAATAAAAAGAAGCACCTTGTTTTAATGTCTCACACCTGATTGTCGAAGAGTTTCTGTTACTCTTTACACTGATGTGGGCTACCATCAATCCTCAGTTATAATCATCAAAACGTTTTTAATTAGATTTTTTGATTATTTGATTCCTAATGTCTTGACTATTCTGATGATTTATTCCCAACAGAAAAGGATAAGTTGCACCAATAGGTCTTATGCAAGCATGAAATGATTTAATGACAGAAGCAAGATCTTAGTTGAATCCATTGTTGGAGGAGCAAATAGCTGGTAACTAACAGCTTTTTGATAAAGTCTCATGTCTGGAGCAGATGTCTCATCCAGCCCACATGCAGTCTCTTCCAGCACAGTTGGACATTCAGACGCCATCAGCATTACATTAGTGTCACTGTGCAGAGTCTCGCAAGAAGCTGGTCAAAAAAAAACAAAAAACAAGAAAAAAAACAAGATGAAACCAACTTGATTTACCCACACTTTCTCTTCCAGTGAATGAATATGTCATAATATGATTAGTGTCCAGACTGTGATCTGATTTTATCCAGGGATTTTAATAACCTGGCACAATGCTGTTGCCCTTGCAGGATTTAAAATGGTCAGAGTGCCTGGCCTTCACACCTTTCATTATTTTCTGATAAGGTTAGAGAGAAATGTATTAATTTGAATGCCAACATTAATGGACATAATATTCCAGGTGCATAGGCCTACTCAGAAATAATGTGGCACCAAATTGATCCTCATTCACTTGCTAGTCTATTGGACCAGCATTAGTACACTGCACACTGTACATACTAAAGCCTAAAATACATAATAGCCTATTACCTGCACATTGAATGAGAATTTGAGTTTAGGCATCCTTAAGAAACAGCATCTAACAGTGGTGACCTCTTCAGACATCTCTAGTGGACCAGAGCTGCCAAATAAATAACTGATAATGTTAGATACATCAACATTTAGATGCATAAGCATGCTTTAGACATCAACATTAACTTACTCATGATTGCATCAGTATACGTTTTGACAGAAGCAGGTAAGATGACAGGGTGACTCCCTTGCACTGATCTTCAAGTGTACCAGAAATAAGAAGCAGATCTAAGTTTGTTTTAATGTCTGACACCTGCTTGTTGAAGAGTTTCTGTTCCTCTTTTGCTGACTACTTAAAGTCATCAACAATAATAGAGGCATAAGCCTTTCCCTCGGCCTCAGTGGAGCGAGTCATCAGGACATCTTTGGTCATCGTTTGAGTGAATAAATGTACAGTACTTTCAAACAGATCAGCTGCTGAATTTGACATGTCTGGGCTGTGCAGTTGTCCTTGATTTTTAGAGGTTGTTGAGGGAAACTGGCATGACAGAACCAGGCACTTCACAGCCTCCTCCACATCCTTGTAAATACATTCAGAGGCAATTTAATTTTTCCTCTCAGGTTGAGATGGTAGTTTGCACAAAATGGAGTCTGATATACTTTACCCAGTTGGAACACAAATGGTCTGGAAGCCATGATAACCTCTCAGAATCTTTTGTACTTGGCTGGCAATATCACAGCAGTATTTCACGATTTTTGACTCACAGATCAACTTGTCGAGTCCTCCAGTGTCGTGACCAAACTTTCTGGCACACATGGAGCCTCATGGACAACTCTCCAGTGCCTGAAAAAGTCAATACAATTAGCATATAGGTCTTGCTCAAGTTCCCTTTCTTTCAGTTTTTTTTTTCAGTGATTTTTGGTTGTTGTATGTGTGGAATGTAGGTCTCAAGGAGCCGCATCAAATGAGCCTAAACACACCCATGTGTGGCGCAGTGCCACCTATTGACAGACAGAAAACCCAGAAATTCTGGAAGTTACAAAATTTTCATCAGCGATTCCCAGGACACTGAAACACCAGGGCCCTTGAAACTCAGTGGGCATGTATTCCTAGAGGGCTCATAGTGGATAGTAAAAATCACTCAGTATGTTTACATGGACTAAGAGAACATCGAATTATTGCCTTAGTCCAGCTAAAATTGAACTTGCGTGTATACACCTCAGTCCGGCTGAAATTGAACTCATACTCATAATCGGGCTAAGACACCCAGATAATGCGATTGGAATCACTTTTCTCTCAGCAGGCAGGCAAGCAGCAGCTAAGATTGGACTGACACACCCTCTCGGAAATGGTGAAGACACAGAGGTAGGTAAACAGGCTTTGGCTGCTGGCTGCTGGCAACAACTGCTGGCTTGTGCAGCATGTACAGCGTGTGTCTCACGTGCAAGATGATCAAAAGTAAAGTATGTACAAAATGTTCCTGTGCTGCAGCATTTTGCTCACATTCCCATCAAATATCCCCATAGTCTTCAAATTTACATTTGGAAGTTTGTTGTTTAGCATCTAGCATCTTTGGTTTAGCCACAAAAGCTAATTTTTTGTACTTCATCTGTAGCGCTGGCTGGTAGAAACATGAAGGGGAGTATATCGCCACCTACTGTCATGGAGTCAAACACACTTTGGTCAATAATTCGATTTTCTTCCCATGCATGTATACTCAAAGTATTTGGATACTCCGGTTAAAGTATTAGCTTCATTATTGCCAATTGTCGATTTAGATGTGCATGTAAACACACTGACTGAAACACTGGAGCCCTTGAAATTCAGTGAGCATGTAGCCCCAGCAGACCATTGCGTGTAGTACTTTTTTGTCACCAGAGACTGCTCCCCCTCAATTGTAAAGATTATTATCCTGTTATAGTTGTTTTGTGTGTGTCTGTCACAAGCCCATGAAACACTAATGAGAAAGTTTACATTACTAGGGCTGGAATATGGGTTATCATCATTTACATTTATTTACATGCATTTAGCAGATGCTTTTATCCAAAGCAACTTACAAAAAGAGGATTAACATTCAAGCTACAACAAAATTGAAAGCCTTACTAAAAGTGTAACTTGCTAACAGGCAACTGGCAGGAGATGATAGTGCAAGAGTGTGGTATAAGTGCAGAAAAGAGAGAGAGAGAGTGCGGAATGCATTGTAAGTGCATTTCAGGTAGTTAGAAGTCTTAAGCTGAGATGGGCTCTCAGAAGAGCTAAGTCATCAGGAATTTCTTCAATGTGGAGAGGGTATCCGTTACTCTGGTAGCAATTGGAAGTCATTTCACGAACATGGAACAACAGATGAGAATAGTCTGGATTGACCTGTCCGAGGTGTTGACAGTACTAGGAACTTTAAGGAACAGAGTGGCTGGGGGGTAACATAGTTTTTTAAGAGGGTATATTAAGGTAGATGAGAGCAGAGCATCAGTCACCATGTAGGCCAACATTAGTGATTTGAATTTGATGTAAGCAGCTAAGGGTTGCCGTTGGAACTAAATGACCATGTGATCTTTTTGGTTGGTTGGAAAACAGACAACACAGGCTGGAAGACCTGTTAGGAGAGCATTGCAATAGTCAAGGTGAGAGATAACTAAGGTCTGTACCAGGACCTAGGTTGCATGTTGGGTTAGGTACGGCCTGATCTTCCTTATGTTGAATAGAGAAAAGCGGCATGACCGAGCTACATAGCCAGCGTGGTCAGCAAAAGTCAGCTGGTCAGATTAGTCATGACACCCAAGTTTCTTGCAACTTTGGTGGGAGCAACAGATAGGGAGTCTATCTTAATGCTGATGTTGTGTGATGTGTTGTTTGCTTGGCTGGGAAGACCAGCAGTTCAGTTTTGGAGAGGTTTAATTGGAGGTGATGCTCTTTCATCCATGCAGATATGGCAGAGATTCATGTTGACACCGTGGAGTCACCAGGAGGAAAGGACAGATAGAGCTGGGTATCATCATCATAGCAGTGATAGGAGAGGCTATGGGAGTGGATGAATGGACCCAATGAGGTGGTATACATGGCAAAGAGAATGGTCCCCAGCCCTGAGCCTTTGGGCACCCCTGTAGTGAGGTGATGCATTGCAGATGTTTGCCCTAGTCATGACACATTGAACAACTGGCCAGTGAGATAGGATTCAAACCAGGAGTGTGCTTTGCCATTGATGTCCATGTGTGTCAATTTGTTTAGTAGGATACGATGGTTGACTGTATCAAATGCCGCTGATAGGTCAAGCAGGATGAGTACTGAGGACTGACCTGCCGTTCTGGCTTCTTTTAAGGCTTCTGTCACAGACAAAAGCACCGTTTCAGTGGAGTGGCCATTTTTGAAACCAGATTGCTTGGAATCAAAGAGGTTGTGCTGAGAGAAATTCTGTGACCTGTTTGAAGACGGTTACCTGAGCTTGTTTGAAGGTGGTGGGAAATGTACCCATGGTTAGTGAATTATTAACCACATGCTTGGTTATTGTCACAATGGTAGGAGCTATGGCCTGTAGAAGGGTGGTTGGAATAGTTGCCTGTAAGAAACGTTTACACCTCGTCCTCTCAGGAAGAAGCAAATGAAGAAAAAGAAACAGTAGGTTTAGAGAGGCTCAGAAGAAGAGCCTGTGAAGAAGGTTGAGACAGGGTAGGTGGGTCAGAGGACCAGCTACTATTTGTTACAACATGTTAAAAAGAATTTTTTGAAGAAGTGACACTGGATGAGAGGGATGATAGCAATGTCTGGAACTGTCTTAGATCACTGGGTTATTAGTTTTGTGCCATTTCCTCTCAGCAGCTCTGAGGTTAGTGCGTATTGAGTGAAGAGAGTCATTCAGCCACAAGTGAGACAGAGAGGATCAAGCAGGTCTGGTAGACAGAGGGCACAAGTGATCCAAGCAAGAGCTCAGTGTACAGCAGCGTGACTCTGTGGCATCATTATTCTAGAGAGAAGAGAAACTGCTAGAAGGTAGAAGAGCAGATGCCAAAAGGGAGGAAAACTGAATGGGAAATAGATTCTGGAGACTGCGACGGTAGGAGATGGTGGGAGCAGGTGCAGAAGGTTGCTGAGGAAAGCACACTTTGAACTGAATAAAATAGTAGTCAGAGAGATGTACAGGAGTAACCATCAGTGTATCAGTGGCACAGTGTCTGGCAAGAATGAGATCAAGTTCTTTGCCAGCTTTGTGAATCAGAGGACTGCAGACCCGCTGTAGCTCAAAGGAGTGGATCAGAGATAAGAAGTCTGCAGAGCCTGGACTGTCTAAATGCAGTCATGCTCAGGGATGGAAGAGAGCAGACTGTCTAGCTCGTCTATGAAATCACCCATTTTCCCTGGTGGACCATATATGACAACCACATATATTTTTACTGGTACTGTTACCAAGATGGTATGGTATTCAAAGTAGTTGTATGTGACTGATGGTACCAGTTGATTATATTAACATTTGTTGGATATTAACAGCCCCGTAGCACCCCCTCATCAACATGGACGTGAGGTGTGGGAAAATGCATCATCAGTTTCATCATCGGTAACATTCATTAGCCTACCTACAGAAGCGTTTTCCAAATGCCAGATGCCACGGGTCCTTCTGAACGTACAGAGTGTTCATCAGCTCTGGAGGGAAATAAGTGCACTCGGTGTGCGAGTGACAGTTGATATCAGTTTGGCTGGGTGAATGTTTTCAGATATCCAGCAGTATTTAGACACTGATAGTATAGGTAATTGAACAACACAAATGATAAATTTAAGCCCAGGCTGCATCACAGCCACAGTCTATAACCAATAGCCTACTTCTTGTCAGTAATAATGTCACCAAGGCCTATAATTTGGGTACACACGCACTGCACCTAGATAAAGATTTGTTTACAGGATTTGTTTTGCTATCAGTGTTATGAAATGATAATGGTATTAACATGTACCATAGTCATAAACCATCTTATGTTATAAAAGAGAAAAGTGCTTTGCTGGGCCCAGCAACAATCCTTTGGGATCACAGGGTGGCAGCACAGACACACTGTTCTGCATTGGCTCAATGAGCGTGTCAGATGGAATGGTTAAACACACACACACACACACACACACACACACATACATTACATGGCCCCTATTCTTTAATTTCATCAAAAGCAGTGATTGTACAGGGTTTGCATAGGCCAATGCAGACACCTTTTACGATCAATAGAATGAGTCTGTTTAGCCATTTATAAGTTAATGCATTGACTTTTAATGACACATTGGCCATTAATATAAATAAACCATTATCAAGCTTGCAGTGTAAAACTGTATTCTTATACTGAAACCTAGTGTGTATGATAGGTATACTATAGTGAGTCACCCATGTTGGTGATCTCCCTGTTCTTAAGAGGGTTATACCACCAGTCCTGTGGAAACAGAATCCACCCGTCCATGTCCCTGCTGATAAGTTACCTTGGCAACACAGTGTAGTGGGTGTTGCTGACTGAACTTGTCTTTTTCAAAAGCTAGAGAGAAAGAGAGAGAGAGAGAGAGAGAGAGAGAGAGAGAGAGAGAGAGTAGGGGCAGGGGGTGTGCCTGGAGGGGTTATGAAAAACTAAGGTGAGGGCAAATCTTAACCTGCAGCCCTCCTACTCAGCCTGGCTCTCATCCGAGTGAAAAATGAGAAAGGCAGCACCACTCCTTTGTTTGCAATGGAGGGGGAGAGAAACCATGTGCTGCTGTATTCTCTCTTCTTGGGAATCATTCTGTGTTACTTAGATGCAATGGGAAAAACATTTATTCTGTAAACAATCATCAATCTCATCAACAGTGTTTATTATTCTGAACTCTGGTGGTATGAACAGCCCTAGTACACACGCACACACACACACGCACACAGAAACTACAACTGTTGTTACACCTTTAGCTATGACACACACACACACACACACACACACACATACACACACAGTTTGTCATTTCACTTCCAGCTAATGCTTAAGTTGTTTTATTTCTGTGCAACGTGGAGGTTAATGGCTCTGAGTCACCAGAGGAAAATGTGTCTATGACCAATTTAGGCAAGAAAGACCCAGCTCCGATAACAATGAAAATGACCAACCATACTTCCATGAATGGCATCTCATAACCCACCTCTATAATGCATTACTCTCTTCATCATGCCTCCCATGATGACTCTGGACATTTATATTCACAGGATTGACTGCCAATGCTCGCTGCTGTGACAACTGACTGCACTGAGAACACAAACACACACTGGAGTAGGTTACGAGCACTGAGACAGACATTCTCAAAAATGGGCATTACATGGCAGTAGACTTGGCACTGTGCTATAGTTAATCGTAAGTTTATCCAGAGAGATTCCATTTACCTGTTCAGCAGTCATTTATGGTAGAGTCATATTTCATTGGACCATGATAAATGCTCTGAAGACTGTGTGTACTGTCTGGGAATTAGATCACGCTCCATGTAACCGGATGCCCCACCCCCCTTCATATACACCATAGATTGCTCATTCACTCATCTTCTCAGTCATAGAGAAGGTAAAGACATCTGTTGGGACTAAAGCTTGCAGCTCATATCTAGTGTCTGTGATCACTCATTATGTCAATGCTGATATGTTGATATAGTGTTAAATCTATTATTTCTGTATACATATGATCATATGCACATTATTTTGACATGAGATCTGATGTGATGATGAGGGCTGTCCATATAACAATACAAAAATGTGATCACAAAAAGACTGAGATGCCCATTGTTGTGATATCTTTTATTCTTTGATTATGTCTAAATGTACAAAAAGCATGCAAAAAATATCCTCTTTGTATACATCAGTACATATTTACATTGTGACAAGTTGCATTCTTCATATTTTTGTGTCATGCTTTCTTTTTGTGTGAGAGACGCACATTCAGGATTAGGCAGAAGGGCACAGACAGCCACTGAACATACACTGGTGACAGGCACTAAAACACAGACAATAGGAGCGCTCTGCTCTAATGGGGTGTTTCGCACAGATGTGGACATGACAGTGTCTTCGGGCTACATGCTGTACAATCTGACTCTTGTCTCACAAAGCCCTTTGGATGGATATTCACAATTGAACTGCAACAGTTACAGTGTCTCCCTTGCCAGTGGAATTAATTAGAGACAAGAGTACCTCAGTGATGACTGACATTATCCCTGTCAGAGTTTATATACAGTAGTTATATCAGCTTTTTTTGTCTTCAAACATTCTGTTGTTGGGAGCTATCAGAATGACTATGAAAAGACATATAAATGTTGAATTAATATGCTAAAGAAATATGCCAGTGCTCAGTTGTTGTGTCATGATGTGAAACTGATTTCCTATTTACAGTGCACAGTAAAATGCTTGTTGGATGGCAGAGCCCATATACCACCTCATGCTTAAGTAGACTGACTGAAAGGAAAAAGAGCAGGGGAGGGGTTGTGATTGTGCACAACACGTCACATAACTGGGAAGAACAGCACTGCCATGAGAACAGAAGCTAAAGATCTGATTGTGGCAAAGGAATGCTAATGTAGCGATAGCTTAAGGGACCAGGAGAGCCAAAGCTAAGCCACAGGTCAGGTCAGGACAACACAGAGGTGCATAGAGTACAGCAGAGGCTGAACAGCATCAGTGCAGTGAGGAGCCATCATCCATTCTCAAAATAGTCATTGTACCCAGTCTACTGGCATGGGTTGAAAAAAAAATGGCTGAAGAAAGGAAATCACACAAATGAGAAACACTCTAATTATGATGCTCTCTAAAGACAACCAACCAGAAGGCTGTGTCACTGACCTCCATCCCAGCATGTTGAGGAGATTCATTACAGGCGCTAATAGTGTGAACGACAATGGACAACAAAACAAAGATTGAGGAAAGAATCACTCTGGGATCTGGAACCTAATCCACATCAATGAGGGGGTAAGGGGGGATTATCAGAAACCCATCCATTTAAGAACAAATAAACCAGCAAACTTCAGCCCCTGAGGAGCATCAGCTGGTGGAAATGATGCATGGAAAGTCAACATGAGACAGAGGAGAGAAGGTGGAGGAGAAATCAAGGAGAAAGGGGGGAGAGAAAAAGAGGGAGGGAAAACACCATCTGTCATGCATGTGACATAACACCTCAGGGTCAGAGAGGGTCATTACAGGACATGAGCATAGAGTGGTGCTTTTTACTAGGTCAGATGAAGGACCTCTTCAAGTGCTTCCGTAAGTAAAATACACCCACAGTATGTCATTATTTATTTACCACAGATCATGTTCATGTGTACAGAAATCTCAGAGGGCATCCTGTCAAATTACTGTGATCTGGAGTTTATCACCGAGCATCAGTCTCTCTCAATTTTAAATCATCCAGAAGTTTAAGGAGGTACCTGAACTCCTATTTGGGCAAATCATGGTATGTGAAAATGCTTGTTGTTCATCACTAATTCACTTGGTTCAACTGATTTGGAGATGACTTGCTTGTTTGTTCTTGTATCATGACCATAGAACAAGTATGTGCTGGGTCCCTGTCACAGAACAACTGCATAACTAACAGCCCTTCTTTTTCACACCTACAAAATGCAAAGTGGCCTCCCTGGTCTCACTTTATCATCTTCACTGACGCGTACATACAAGAAACGTCTCTGTGTGAAGTACTACTGTATAACGTTTCTGCAATTTCACAGTGAATGTGCATGGAGATCCATTTGTGCTCAGATTACAGTACCACAGTAGGCATTTCACATTGCCAATCAAGTGTTCTGAGTGAATGCTGAAAACTGTATATAGGCAGAGAATGGGAGCAAGGCAGGGGAGCACATTCTATTGTGAAGAGAAACTAGGGCATGAGGATTGGATGTTGATACACTGTGCCCAGAAAAGCTAGGACTTTTGATTTGGTTGCTAATCGCCATTTTGAAAATCCTTTGCCGCATCCTCTTTTTTTTTTTTTCCTCCCCGCCAGGGAGGAAAATGATCTATCAACATGCTTTGATTGTGGGCACAATGCAGCAGCGTGAGAAACCAGCCCACCCTACAAAGGAAGAGGCTGCGGACGTGGCAGACAATGACACGTTCTCTTCTCGCCCGAGTCACAATCGTCCTGAAAGCTGCCTCGCTGCTGATTACAGCATTCAAGCGCCCAGCGAAGATCATATTGCTGAAAGACTACAGAGACAAGCCTTACTCAGTCACTGGTTTCTCTCTCTCTCTCTCTCTCACACACACACACACACTCACTCTCTGTGTGTGTGTGTGTCCAGTTGGTACATGGATTTGGAAATGGCTGTTGATTGAAAACAAGGGTCAAAAAACACAGAAGGACAAAGGGCGATATCAAGCGAGAGAGGATGACAAGACGAGCACCCACATCTAAACAGCACACCAACCCACTCAATCAATACCGTACTCCTTACAAAAAACACTTGCAGGTCCCACATTGTGAGAGGAAATATAAAAGTACAATTTTCAAAATGCTTTACACATTTCTTAGTTTGTTGTCATCTTTCTTCATCATTCTGAGTGATCAGACTGAGTGAGCAGACCCTGCAAGTAGATTACTGGTAGCTGTCTAATTCCAGTATGTTAAGACTGGATAACATATTAGCACAACATTTATGAACTGATGTGACTGTGTTAATGAACTGATGAATGCATTTATGAACTGATGTGTCATTGTGGTAATGCAAATAGACAGTCGTAACAAGGGACATCATTTTGACAACTTGGGAACTGTGATTTTGGTTTGTACATTGTGGGGTTACAATCAGAAGTGCGTGTGACAGAGAAAAAAACAAAACAAAACAAAACAAAACAAAACAAAAAAAAAATCAAGTGGTGCACGTGGACATATTGCTAGACACTAGTGGTCAAGCAGGGGATACACATACACAGACAGTAAACAGTAGACACTGGCATTGTAATTACACATACACATACAGTATTTACAGATAGCACAGTGTGCTAAAACTCCAGGAGAGGCTGCATAGCATTGACCTCTCATTAGCCAGCATTCATGGTATGTCTCCACAAAGTCTGTATGTCCAATGAGCTCTTCTTTTGTTTATTTTTCCTGTAAAAAGCTTGATGGAAAAAAAAACAGAAAATCATGCATACTCACGCAAACACACACACACACATACACACATGCACAGATAATTTCTGCCTTGACTTTGACTGGTGGCTACGACTGGCTGATGTCTGTGGCAGCAATCAAGAGCGCATGCTAATATAGAAAGGCCATGCACCCATGTACCCACATACACACGCACACACCCACATCCACATACACATACACACACACACACACACACAGAGCACAGAGGATGAAAGACAAACAGGTCCTTTCCAAAGGCAGCAACCAGGCCCTGCAACCCTGCAGCTGCCCAAGTCCACTCCCTCTTCCTAGCATGCAAGTAAACCATCAGAGACAGACTGAGGTCTGCTTGCCCGTCTACTGATCTCTCTCTCTGTCTCTCTCGGTGATGAAGTGTTCAGCCATTTGGGATATGTGTGGTTGGGGAAGTGGCTGAAATCCAGACCCCGTGGCAGAGGGAGTGGCTGAGGAGGCATGGTTCAGCATGAAATGCGTTCACCGCAGACTGGCTAAAGCCACCACCCCAACGTGACCAGCTCTTAGCTGGAAAACACCATTAAGTGCATCCTCACCATTAAGTCCATATGTGAATGCAAGTGAATGTGACTATGATAGATTATAAGGTTTCCTGGTTCACGTACAATACAGTCCAGTGTGTGTGCGTGTGTGTGTGTGTGTGTGTGTGTGTGTGTGTGTGTGTGAGCGAGTGAGAATAATCCACATCCAGTCCTAAAAGTTCAGACATAAGATGTCCACTCAACATTCCCACCATCTTCCGATGTGCTCTCACAACAAAGAACAACCCCTAAATCGTTTGGATTGAAATTACACTGAATTGCCATGAAATTGAACATACCTTAGCATCCTACAATTAGGATGGCAGTAGCGTTTAGATATCAGTGAAATTGAAAGCTTTGGATCTAGAGGGAATGTACAATGAGGAGCTTCTTGAGAGACACGAAGAGACATAGGACTTGTAGTTCACAGGCTGCAGTGGAGTTTCCACCGAGAAACAATCCTTGGTGGCAGAGGGGTCGAAGGTCGAGCTTATGCGTGTGAAGAATAAAGAGTGGGGCAGTGTTACTTTGACATAGGTGGTTGAGGGGTGTAGCTAAAGGGCTGGATTGGCTCGGGGGGGGGGGGTTGTAGAACAGGGTGCTCAGAAGGGGGAACCTCTGAAGCAGGCTGGGCAGGCATGGGAGTGATGGGTGGGGTGGCTCTCAGGAGGAGGGGGGCTCGTCTTCATGCAGGTCCTCCAGCTCGGCATCACGGCCTGCCTCACCACTGCTCCCTTTTCTAGAGGAGAGAGAGAGAGAGAGAGAGAGAGAGAGAGAGAGAGAGACAGAGAGAGATAGAGAGAGTAAAGAAGTGAAAGAGAAAGAGAGAGAGAGAGAAGAAGAAAGAGGGAGAACCCAGACAAAAGAAGACAGAGATAAAGATGGAGAAACAAAAAACAAACAGGAATCCTCTCGATCGTTTAAAACCCTTTAACTCCACACAGGGCCAGACACTGCGTCAGACGTGTACTCCAGACCTGCTGCTGGGAAAACAGAGGAGGTCGATCAAACATGAGCAAACACTGGAGGAAGGGAAGGCCAAGAAGAAGGGAAGAATGAAGGAGGGAAGGAAGGAAGGTATGGGAAGAGGTGGAGGATGGAAGGGACTGGGGGAGGGGGGTGGGCAGGGAGGGTGGGCGATCAGACATCCATCACCTGCTGGCACTGATGATTAATAATGAACGTGGCCATCCAGTGACTCCTGCCAAACCTGGAGCACAAGCAAACAGCAACAGATGACAGAGCACCACCCATCACACACATTCATCTGTTCATCCATCCATCTTGACCGACTGATGAAACTGATGAGGTCACAAAGAGACGCCTGAGGGGTCCAGTCACAGAGGCTCAAAAAAGCCTGGGGATGTGAGGAAGCGATGCGGGGAGGGGGGTGGGGACAGGCTGACCAGCGCGGCGAACACCACAGAATATACACGACACACAGCAGCGACGACGGCGCGCACAACAACACGCGCACACACACATCACAGATGGCCACCGCGGCAGGCCAGGGTCACAATAACACAGGATGGATGGCACAGCCACAGAGAAGGGGCAGAGACGACCAAGCCAGTCGTCTCCTTGCCTTTGGGATAACACACACCACGGTGGGGGCGGTGGAAGGGGGAAGGGGGTCACACCGGCGTAAGGGTATCATATAGGTGTGGTTGGACGGATATCGCACCAGAGACTCTTGCGCGCACGCGCACACGCACACAGACACACACAGACACACACACACACACACACTAAACCAAGTTACCTTAAGGAGGGGTGAAGTTTTAGAGAAGGGCGAAACGGCCACGAGTCCCTGCAGTGGAGGAGGACAAAAAGAAAGACAGAGTAAAAAAATAGAGAGATGGCAAAATAGAGAAATGGAGAAACAGAGGTGGAGAGATGGAGAGACAGGATGACAGAGGAGAGGGTTGATGAGACAAGACGACAGGTAGACGGGGTGATGAATGACGAGAGAGGGACAGAGAGAGAGAGAGATGATGAGAGATATGGACGGTAGGAGAGACAGATATGAATTATATGTGAGAGATGGAGAGGTAGTGAGAACAGCTTCAACCTCAAGAGGAAAAAAAGATTTTTTTTTTTTTGCTTTACATTTCAGCAGTGTTTCATATCCCTCCATCAGAATGTTGGCTGAGATGCAACCAACCCTCCTCCTAAGTCTGTGAACCTTGTTGTTTCTGTCCTGTTTCCTCAGCAAGAAACACACATCAGTCCCCCGTAAAGTTAAGAAAGTCTGCATTTCTAAATCCAAGCTGACAGATGTGTTAAGGGAAAGCCATTCCCAGCAAAGGTAAAGAGTCTAGGATCTCACCTGATGTTGAGGTGGTAATGGCTCTGTGTGAATTTTGCGAGAGACCACTCACTCACAGCATTACCCAAACACACACACACACACACACACACACACACACACACACACACACACACACACACACACACACACACAGAAAACCCCCAAAGCAGAGCAAATACAAGTGACATTTGTGAGGCATCGCCAAACACTTCAAACCACCCATACTTGCCAAACATCAACAGAGCCTGACGTGTCCCTTCGACTGGCAAACCACTCACTCCATTGTCAAGTCACACAGTCTTGTCTATTTGCTTCAGGGGGATTCCCACATGCCAGATTACTGAAAATCAATGTCAAGTAAGGTCATCTGATGGTAATTTCCAAAGGACAATATCCACGTTACCAAAGCCTCAGTTGTTAAAGACACAAACAGAGATGGAGTTTTCATCTGTTCATCTCATCAAATTTATCTGTTGTCCACTCATTTCAAGCTTACGGTTTATGGACAAAATGTATCAACGGATGAACCCTAAGTATCCAGTCATTCATGGCAATGGAGGAATAACCTCCCAGTGTGTGTTGGCGTGATCTGGGAACTGAACTCTGTGTTTTCTCGAGTAGGAACAAGAGACCATCTGCATCCAGAACAGCTCCGGATGACTCACAATCCCACAATATTCGCACTGCATTAAGATTTGAAGATACCCTCACACTACCGGCTGACCTCTAACGAGTTGCCTTTGCAATACAGTAGGCAGTTGGTTTTGTCCAGTAGGGGGCGGTGTGGTGCCTTTGTAAAAGCTGGGGAGTTTCCAAGGACTCCCGAGAAAGAGCCTACTGCTGTCCTAGTGCCACACCCACCTGCTTTAGACACTGTAAACAAACACAACGCCACCCTGTTTACACACAAAACATCCAGCGCAGGGTTAGGCGTAAAGCTCTGTGACTTCTCTTTGACACTGATCCAAAAAACACAATACTGCCCAAACCAGCTGACAAGCCAGCAGTTCCACTCTGTGCAATGATACACTATGTGATACTAACATCTCTATGATCTAAGATGACAATAAGGGTTCTGTTAAACAGGATCTCAAATACCTAAGCCAGATATCCTGCTCTGTCCATCTCGCAAAGGATGGCACAGACTCACTCAGGCTTGATTTTGGATTATGCTGCATATATGTTTGCAGTCAACAACAGCTTTCAAACGGCTTCTGTGTATGACTATACAAACATAGATATGTTCAGCAGGGGGGGTTCACACCCTGATCACTATCGTAAGTCTGCTGCTGGTACTGCCTGGCTTTCCTGCATACCATCTCGCCGAAGGAGCCATTCCTCAGACACTGTACGCTGAAGACACAGATGCATCCACTGATTGAATACAGACAATTGAAGCAGCTTTGGTTAACTGAATGATACTGAAAAGAGACAGATGTCTCTGCCTTTGACAGGTATGGTTAGTGTTATGGAGTGGCTATCTTGATCTGTGCTGAATACGAAGGAGAGAGTGGGGGGAAAGCGCAGCAGCGCCCAGATGTCCCAGATGTCACAGCACCTCAGAGAATGCCTTTTGTGTTGGCAGAGAGACAGACAGAGAGAGAGAGAGAGAGAGAGAGAGAGAGAGAGAGAGAGAGAGAGAGAGAGAGAGAGGAGAGGGAGGGAGGGAGGGATTCTTTTGAAAGCCTCCAGTGTGGTGGGAGAGAGAACAGAGGACAGAAACAAAGGCAATGGCAACACCTTTGGCAAAGCATGAGAAAGAAAGAGAAGAATCCAGAGTAAGAGAAAAAAAGAAAGAAAGAAAGAAAGAGAGAGAGACAGATAGAGTACAAGTCTGCCTACAATTGCTACCGAGCAACATGAATTGAAAAAAAAAATTGGTTCTGTAGAGACAGAGAGAGAGTGGAAGAGGGAGGAAGAGAGAGAACATCTAAGAAAAGGCAAAATCTGAATGAAAGATGAAAAGTGGCGATATGTTAAAGTCCCCTGATATAAGCCTGGCTCATACATATGGAGGCTCATTCATATGGATTTGTGTCCAGTATTAGTCTTGGTGGGTGTTGGAAGAATGCATTTAAACAGCAAGGGGAGCCAGCACTCAAAGACCATTTGACAACATGCAACTGGTGCAGTCTGAACAGGTCTGCACAGCCTAGAACATTCCGCCTCCGAGGTTCTCTCTCTGCGCTGCATGAAAGGGCTTTTCACCTTGATTACTGATGAGCCAGGGGTCAAGGAGACAGAGTCTCGGGGGTGCTGCCTGACCTCACGCTCCTCGAGCTTCTGAAACGATCCAGAAAAATTTTCCGGTCTCATGAAAATGGAAAGAAACGATGGCGTCAGGAAAGACATGCCTTGTCTCGCGCCGTCTCTCTCTCTCTGCCTCCGCGGTGGAAAAAAAAAAAAAAAAAAATGTCAGAGAGTCAAGGTGCCATGGAAACGCAAATTGGTGGTGCGGCGTGTTTGACTGGTGGCTGGTCCAGCTGTTGGAGCGGTGGTCAGAAGGGAGTAATTAGACAATGGGCATGGGCTGGACTGGGGGAATGAGGAGCTCTCACTGAGCCAAAGGAAATAGACTAAGATGACTAAAGAAGTGTGTGCATGTGCATGACTGCACAGTATGTATCAGACTGAGTGTTCATGTGTCGTGCCTGCGTGTGTGTCTATGTGAGTTTGTATGTTTGTGTGGGTATGCATGTACTGTATGTACACAAATGGTTTGCATGCTTCTCTCTGTGTGTAGTGTGTGTGTGTGAGTGTGTGTGTGTGTGTGTGTGTGTGTGTGTGTGTGTACCCATGTCAGTGTCAATCCCAATTTATTTATCAAGCATTATGAAGCACAATTAAGGTGTACTGTAGGTGTACTGTAGTGAGTGTGTGTGTGTTACTGTGTTACTGTGCTTGTGTGTGTGTGTGTGTGTATGTGTGTGTTTAAGGTTTAGCTGTAATGAGATGGGTGACCACTTACATCAGCAGGCTTCCAGGGGCGGACATGGACCTCTCCTCTCTCCTGCTCGGACACTCAAAGGGGTTCCCGAACGAGCGCTTCCTCAGCATGGACTTAACCAGTATCTGATGCAGGCAATTGCAGAGAGCACCGGGCCAGGGACAAATAAGGAAGTCATTACAACAGCGAGACATGACGCAATCGGGATGAAACAACTCAAATTCTGTGCCACGTGACACACACACAAACATACTGACAGACCCACACTCACATACACACAGACACAATCTACTCACCACAGTAGACAGGCTGGGCACACACTTGACAGAGTTCTGCACCTCCTCCTCCGTCACCTCCACAGCGGAGCAGTGCTCCTCCTCCAGAGGCAGTGGAACTTCTCCCCTCTGTGTCACCCACGGATCCAGCTAGCACACAACACCACACACACACACATCACTGTCACACACATGCATTATACAACCGAGTAATTACAAACAAAAACACAACACCCATAGCAGAGAGGGTAAAAGCGGAGCGAGAGCCACAAACGGTCGTTAAGTTCCGGTGTTCTATTTTCGCAAGGGGGAGGGGGGGAAAAATCCCCCTTTATGCAGACCAGAGTCTAACCTGGGGGGACAGTGGTAGCGTAGTGGTTAAGGAACCTGGCTAGCGTGCAAGTAGCCTGAAAAAAAAGTTGTGGGTTCGTATCCCAGCTGCCACCGCTGTGCCCCTGAGCAAGGCACTTAACCCTAAGTTGCTCTAGGGGAGACTGGCCCTGAACACTTGATAGTTGACTAAATGAAAGTCGCTTTGGATAAAAGCATCTGCTAAGAATGCATAAATGTAATGTAAATGTAACCCTCATACGCTCTGTGTATGAGGGCTCGACGCTGGTCTGAATAATGATGATTTTCCCCCATTATAGCAATAGGGCCATTATGAAGGTGCTTTTGTACTGTCTCCAACATTAGGCTGACTTCATGTTAATGCACCTCAGAAAAATGGCAATAGCTATTTATTCCTGCACATTTGCATGCACAAGTCACAAGTTAAGAAAGGTCTGCAGTGAAAAATTAATTGCTGACTGCAGTTTAGCAAATTGCACATCATCCAGTCCTACCAAGAAGCATACTTTCCCAGCATGTTATGATGGTAGGCCTAGTTGTGTATAGATTGCAACCCCATATGAAAAAGTCCTTTAAGGGTCCAAAAGGAGGTTGTTTGCATCAAACTGTAAATTCGAATGTACATGCCTCCTTTTACAGAGGTATCCAATGAAACAGTAATTCGCAAAATCTGAGTGACTACTTTGTTTTTTTTTTGGGGGGGGGGGGGTGGACGGGATTGGCTGTTGATGATGTCCCTACCACTACCACATATAAAACTACACCCTTGTCCAAGAGTTCACAATTAAGACAGCTTTACTTTAGAGACACCTCATTGATGGATCAAGTTACCCAAGTATATCGAGAGTTTGGGGATTTACACATATATATATATATATTTTTTTTTTTTTACAACATATATTATATATATAGATTTTTACAACATATATTTACAGTATACCCAGATACAGTATATTTTATTTATTTATCTATTCATTTTCTTAATGAGTTTTGGCTTGTGCGCTTACTGTATATATTTGTATGTACAGTATGGCTATTGTTTTAAAAAAAAGATTTGTTATTAGCAATGCAGTGTTTATATTTTGTAAGCGCCATTGGACAAAAGTGCCTGCTAAACAGACAAGGATACACTCCAGGATCCCATGACACATCCTGCTAGAACACAGCAATTCAATAAGATCCACCTACAGCACAATCCACAACCCCCAGTCATGCATCTTGACATATGAAATGCAGGCTCTTTGCATCTTTATCTGGCTCTGTGTCAATTTAGATTTACATAAAACTGTCAGCAATATCCCGGCATGTTTACATAAGGCTCCAGATACACATAAATACACAAGGCTTGCTTAGGCACACACCAACACACCACAGGTTACATAAACACTCAGATGAAACTTAAAACTTGTACATGTGCACAGCAAAGCCAAGATTGCGTGTATGTGTATGTGTGTGTGTGTGTGTGTGTGTGTGTGTGTGTGTGTGTGTGTGTGTGTGTGTGTATGTAACCCCTTCTGCAACATCTCATAACAAAACATGAATCAAACCCA
>PYXC01000176.1:3490000-3500000 GCA_015244755.2 Tenualosa ilisha | reverse complement strand
AAAGGACCATCAGGATACTCACCCTTTCTGCATCAGTTCAAACACTGCAGCAAGAGAGAGAGAGAGAGAGAGAGAGAGAAAGAGAGAGGCAGTGAAAAAGAGAGAGAGAGAGAGAAGAGAGAGAGAGAGAGAGAGAAAATGAATGAGGGATTGAAGCCCCCTAGCCATTAAAAGCCACCTCATTTCTTCACGGTGGCTGTAATACTCTAATTGTGTTAAAGCGGCCATGAAGAGCCCTCCTGGAGCAGCCATTATGGCATTTAGAGATTCCAGAGGCTAAACCAACATCATGATGACCCACAGCCATCACCACTACGTGCAGCAATACAGCAGCAGTATAGGAAGCTGTTGACACGGTGCTAATATTAAACCCACTGTATGGGTGCTGTCATTCGGTTGGGTTTTAGTCCTGCCACAGCTTTCTTTAAAGGCATACTAGGCAACATTTTTAGGTTAATTTATCAGCTTCGTAGTCACTTTGATGATTAAATGGTTCATTACAGGGTGAATGAAGACTCTCTCGTCCACCTCTAGGGTTGGTTCTGTGGTTACTACACTTGCAGAATCCGAAACACCGGGTCAAGGAAACGAAACTGAAAGTAAATGAAATCGAAATCGCTTTTATTACCAGCTCGTCAGTCAACGTAACGCACGAAAATTATCATTATTCTTTGGTTGGCGAGTAAATTCACATGGATTGGTGAGAATGTTGTTGCTATTTTTTCAAGAAAAATCGGCCACTGTACGGGGAGCTCCTGAGGTAAAAAAAATCACAGTCTTGCCTGGTATGCCTTTAATGTAAAAATAGCCATTGCTTAGTCCTAGTGGAAGAGGGTACATACCCATGTGCAGGTTGTCCTCACTCGGGTCGTCAAGAACCTGTAACAAACCGGCATTTTTTAAGAACGAGATTCTTTTGAAAAAGTGACACTTGATGGTGTCTGTTGACAAAAAGCTGAAAGAATGTTACACCCGCTCAGATTTCACAAGTGGGTTATCCAAAGGGACGTCAGATGCAAGACTTTTTAATAAGGTGCAAATGGGGACAGCGGCTAAAAATATGTCGTGCTAAAACTGAGCACCAGTGTTTTAATGGAGGCCCACACATTCAGGACAAACTATGCGTGTCAAGGTCTCCTCATGGAACAAATACTTTTAGGTTACAAAGGCTTGAAACCTGTCAGTTATCATGTCTTGAAAACCAAGACGGCAATTTCTAAAGGGCAAGTATATCTCTCTCTCCTCCACTCAATATTGATACTTGGATTTACATAATAAAAAAACACTACATCTCCCAGAGTGCTTTAAAATATCCACCTGCATATATATATATCAACTGAGGATACATGGTGCACTGGACCCAATTCAAGCGCTTCAAGAGATTGATATGCTTTATTAATAGAGGAGAGAGCTACCGTGTTAGCTGTAAGTGGTGGTGGGTGAGTGTAGGGAGCACAACCAGTCAGAGTCCTATTAACACTGACCTCATCAGCGACAACAGACCAGCAGCGCAAGGTGTCTCAGGGGCTATCAGGCACACCCCTCTCACTCTCTCTCTCTCTCTCTCTCACCTTTTCTCTCCCTCTCTCTCTCTCTCTCTCGTCTACCTCTGCAAGACTCCATTAATCATTGCACCTTGCTCGCCCACTCTCGTTTTCAATTATTGCTTTCTCTGCATGGCTAACACCATTATTCTGAGACAGCAAAAGAAGAAATCCTGTGGTTAGTTTTTCTGCCTGGAAAAGGTGGCTAAATTGGCGCCTCTGGCAGTTCATCTGTGGACGAGCAGTCCACAGGCCTTTCTCCCATGATCACCTTCAGGTATGGCATATTTAGCAAACAGCTTAGATTATGAGATTATGAGATTTTAAATTCTGCTCCAAGAAGCCAACCTGACTCTGCTCCATTTTCTATTCTATTCGGTGAGCGATTAAGTCAGTATCTTGACAGAGGAGGAGAGAGGATGAGGGGAAACACTTCTAGAAGATTTCTCAGCTTGGCTGCCATCGGGTCTAGAGAGATGGAGCTGACCAGGCAGACTATTTGACCGATACACGATGCAGAGTGAGGGAACAAAGAGTGCAATCACCTTGCTTACAGAGCTGTGCTCTTGGAGATCTACAGTCCAATTCAACATGGCGCTTTTAGTGCACTCTGACTCCATTCCATCCGTTAGTTTTGCATTCCTGCTATCAATATCCCTGTATCTCGCAAGTTTTGGCCTTTTCTAAGTTCTGTGAGTCTACTTTAATGTACTTAGAGAGGAGATTGCAGTAGGAGGGTTCCAGATAGAGCAGTAACTAGATGCTGGCATGGTGCTACAACACAAACAAAACATAACAACATATTACAAGGAATCCTGATGTTGCACTACTCTAAATTACCAAGGATTTCTTACACATTTCATTTCAAATTCTGTTTAATTTCTTTGCTCTTCTCATTTTTTTTCCTCCACACTCTTTATTCTTCCAACTACTTTATACACACTCTCTCTCTCTCAATCTCTATCTGTCCCTCCATCTCCCTCTCTATCCCCCTCTCCCACTTCCCTCTCTCTCTGCACTGATGAGGCGTATTACATTTAGGCTGAAGTGATTGAAGTCCCCTCTCCAGAAGCCCCTAGGGGGGATCCAGCAGCGGCTTACTTCTCCCCCTCACACAGCCAGTCCAAGTCTCTCCATCCCTCTCATTTCACACTCATCTCCTCGCCAAGCTGCTTCAAGTAACCGCCGCAAACACTGAGCTGCTTTGTCGCCTTTTGCGCTGACAGACAAATGAAGAATCCTTTGATGTTTGGTTTATTTTTCTGGATTTGTTTTGCATTCATGAATATTACAAATGACAGGATGAGAAGCTGATTGGCGGTTGAGTGGTGTGAGAGAGAGTGAAAGGGAGAGAGAGAAAAAGAGAGAGAGAGAGAGAGAGAGAGAGCAAGGCCTGGCTGAAAGCTACCTCCACAAGCTTGACTATGTTGAGGTGGTCCAGTTTCTTGAGGATGGCGATCTCCTGGTAGACCCGCTCTAGAGGTCCCAGCACTTTGGGCTGTTCCCCTTGAGCTGCTTTGGGGCCTCGTGGAGGTGGACGGCCTGAGAACACACACACACACACACACACACACACACACACACACACACACACACACACACACACACACAGACATATAGATACACACAGACACACAGATGCAAACATACGGACACACACACACACAGATTTAGTTTAAAAATCTGTCTGCCCACAATTTCTTTAAATAACCAATGTACTGCAAATGTACACCTTGACTCTGACACCTTCGTTACTCAACTCGAGTCAGCAGCATCAATAAATGAGAGTTGTTTCAATTTAGTGAGGATTAAAAACATCCAGAGAGAAATTTGACAAATAAGGCAGGCGTCTCAACCCACAACAACGGCGAATGAAGCAATTAAGATGATGAAACGAGAGGCTTACGGGGAAATCCACACTGTTTCATCAGTTTCTTCTTCGACACCACCTTCATTGCCTGCAAATGAAACAGGCACATTTACTGTTGCTGTGAAAAAAACACTCTATATTCAATAAGCAGTCTCACATAACACTCCAACAGGAAATTTGAGGCTGATATTATATCTCAACCAATGCTGACAAAAAAAACTTGCAGCTTCCACTGCGCTGACAACATACCTACTTTCACCACAAAACATGCTTTCTACGCGGAAAAAAAAGGTATGTAAACATTTAGTTCGGCCATGTAATGTTACAAGGCTTTGCTTGCACAGCACAGGGTTGGAACTTTTCAAGTGTGTTGCGTAAGCCGCTGACTGACTCGCAGCCTTGGGAGTCCTAATCAGGGGAAAGCTTTTAGAAACCTCAATCAAGTGGTGCACCCGTGACTCATTTCCTTACCTAATGGGCCACTTAAGATTCACACTGCAGTTGCAGGGGGGGTTGTGTGTGTGTGTGTGTGTGTGTGTTTGTGTGTTTATGTATGCGGGCATGCACATGTGTATGTTTGTCTGTGTAAGTATATGTGTGAGTGTTTATGTTTGTGTGCATGCATATGTGTGTGTGTCTGTGTCAGTGTTTGTATGTGTGTGAGTGTGTGTGTGTGTGTGTGTGTGTGTGTGTGTGTGTGCATGTATGTGCACATGTGTGTGTTTGTGTATTAAGGAAACAGTCAGAGGGTAGACAATGTCAAACACATAATATACATATCTCAGTAGGTTTCACACTAATTACTGCTTTGAGAATAGATAGAGTCACTAGTTCCCCATTCACCAGTGTGGTCCACTGTGGAAAACTACTCTCAGAGGTCCACTGCTAGCCAGTGTTCTCTGGGTAAACAGGTGAGAGTTGTCCACCTGCAGGTACTGCAGCACCTGATCCTGAACAGGTAAGTTGTGTGTCTCTCCCACGGTCTCTCCATGCAAGCTCTGAGCCCTCTGTCACAAGGCAGTCAGAGGCACTTTTGAAACAGGTCCAGCAGAAATCTCCTCATTAGTCTCTCAAACAAGAGCACTAATTGGGTGTTAATACCCTGCACCTGCAGAATACATTTTGGCTCGGAAAAACAAAAGGGCCCTGTTCAAAAGCTCCAGTGAGGTCTAATGACGACACGTCGGCAGTGGGTTCCGTATTGAATGACGCTGAAACTGCTGTTTGGCGAATATGATCCCTTTCAGGTACAGCAAAAACCCCAAAATGGCCTCTTTTTTTTGTCTGTTTATGTGCATAATCACTAATTATTTTTGCCATCTAACATTTTTTGTCTTGTGCATCCCCTGAGCATACCATGAGTACCTCCTCACTCACACGTGTTGATGATTCTCCAAAAGGAGAATGTAACACAACTGATTATTAAATGAAAATCTCCTGCTATGATTTTGGCAAGGAGTGCCACAGGTTATTGTCTCCCCGGGGAAACTAGTTGTAGCGCACACGTTCCACTTTATTGATGGGCTCAATATGAAATAACTGAGAATATTTATTCATCATCTTTCAATAAATCATCAATATTTATTTATTATCTAATTATTATTAAATATTTCCACGCGCCCCCTGCAGTGTGCTCGCGTACCCCTGGTTGGGAATCACTGATCTAAATTACAATGTGGGCAATAAATAGGCCCAGTGTTAGAGACAGTTCTTCCCACTGTGCCAAAAGCAGCACCATGGTACGGGAAGCCAACTTGAAATATTCATCAAATGGAAGTTCGATCAGAACAAACTTCAAAGACAGCTCTTTTCACCTTTCTCGTCTTTCACGTCAGCGCCCTCTGTGAGGAGGAGAATTCTTTGTAGATGACAAGCTGGTGCTGATGATGGGGGAGGGGAAAAGGGTGTGTGTGTGTGTGTGTGTGTGTGTGTGTGTGTGTGTTTGTGTCGTGGCGGGAGGGAGGGTCACATAGAGAGGAGATGCTCTTACAGCACTATGTCAAAAAACTGGGGACAATGTCAACTGCAATAAAAAAAGAATTTGGGAAAGAAGAGTACCAGCAGTGAATCAGCAACACTGACAGCTTCACCTGCACCTCCCCTGCAGAGTGACAGTGAGACAGTGATGTCCCTCGCCAGACTGGCTCTGTCTGTCTGAACCCCCACTACCACTACCACTGGCAGAGAACAAGCCAAGCCTCTCAGGCAGGCCTCCCCTGGAGCATGGAAGCGGAGTGGAGTCGGCTGCTGAAGTCAGCTTAGGGCACTGACAAGTCATTAGCCACGCATAAGGGAGGTGAGGAGCACTCACAGCCTACTGGGATAAGCAGGGAGGGTCTGCTAATTATTACACTAATCCCCCCCGACAGTTCTGAACTTGGACATGTGTGTTAGAATGCAATGCAAAGAGTTAGCCAAGTGTCCTGTGTGTGTGTGTGTGTGTGTGTGTGTGTGTGTTTGAGCGAGCGATAGGGCTTACAAGAACTATCTGTGTGTTCGACCAGTTACATTTAACTTTGCATGGTATTTTGTGGGTTAGTTTTGGTACTATGTCAGTTTTGCATTCCAGTAAGAACCCTTGGTGAACAACAGTTTTCTGATGACGAACGAGTTCTTGTCATTGGACAGAATCCAGATGATGTGTCACATGTCCTTTGGATTTAGCCTTTGAGAATCTCTTTTTTGTTCTGAGAAAAGGTACTCAGGTCGTAAAATTATATTCTCTTGCAATTCCCACTGTGTACAGTTGAGGGGAATCGAAATGTCAGGGTGTGAAAAAGCAGAGCTCCTTTTGGTGTGCCTTCATTGTTCTTCTGGGGACAGTATGTTTCAGCGCAGGGCTTCTGACATCTTTTTAAGTCTCTTTTTTCCCCCTCACATTTTCCTCATAGCATCTTATGAAACAGTGTTCATGTTCTATCACTACAGTATGTGCTTCTGGGAGAGCCCCAGCCTAAAGAATAGATAAATATGGAGCCTGCTGACAACCAATCAATTGGGACCTACATGTATGTTTAACCAATCAGAGATGAAAGCCATAAGGTGTCCAAACAATCAGGAACGCAAGCCAGAGGATGTTCAGCCTATTGGGAACGAAAGCCAGAAGGTGCCCAGCCAATCATCCTTTTGTCACTGCCTCCACCTCTGCCCCAGTCCTGCTATCCCCAGCCTCACATCACAGCCAGTCAAGGAGCGGGAGTAGCTGGGACTCCTGCTATATAAAAGCACTTGCTGGACGTCAGCACTCAGTAAGTAAGGATGAGGGTTTAACACCCCATCAATAATTTAAGCCATAACATAAACCGAAATAAAACAGGCACTTCATACAGTGGCCAACACCCCACAGCCAACTGTTTATTATGGTGTCGTGTGTGTGTGTGTGTGTGTGTGTGTGTTACTGTATATGTTGTGAGGCGTGTGTGTGTGTGTGTATGTGTGCGCGTGTGTGTGTGTGTGTGAGACAGAGAGGGCTCTAGATAGGCTACATAGTAGTGGCCTTTTTTGCCTTCTTTGGACTCCTTAATCCAAATTATAGTCCCATAAAGAAGCTTTACTGGCTAAACATCAACCAACCTTTTCCCCACACACTCTTCTCCCTCACTCAACCCTCTTTTCTTCTCTTTTCTCCCTGAGCCAATGCAGTAGCCATGCTGACTGAGCACCCACTGTGGTTAGTGAGTTGCAGGCAACGGCGGACTAACTGACTGACTGAGTGGGTGAGTGCACATGAGCGGCTGATCTGTGACCTGTGACTGAGCACAAAAAGCACATGGGTATACGCAGATCAATACTGCATGAGGGCGGCCACAGATAGAGCCACAGGCCCAGATGGAATGGCCACGGGTGGAAGCGGAGCAGGGACAGCTACAACGGGGAGATCCATGTGTCACACACTGTCATTAAGCAAGGAAAGGATGGAGCGTGACATTTTTGGCTCATTGCTTGGAAACCATCCCAGTGCTTCCACACTGAAGATTGTAACCTGGGATGCAGATCAAACAGGCAGACTGCCCAAATCTGATCGCCTGTCAATACGACTCTTCCACACTGAAGATTGTAACCTGGGATGCAGATCAAACAGGCAGACTGCCCAAATCTGATCGCCTGTCAATACGACTCTTCAGTCACTATGAAAACTCTAGTTATGAAATGTTATGGGATTTAAAAAACAAAAAAGATCGATAATCCGTGAGATACTCTCAAATAGCATTATAAATGGAACTGTAACATCAGTGCTGTGTGATGAGCAGCTACACATAATTACAGCATGTCCAAACCAGAAAAATGGACAGATGGGCAGATCTACATAGAAGCAGCATTGCAAATCAGTGCTTAATTGCAAACCAGCACCATGAACAGCCACCACTGGTGATTTTCTTAGTTATATCCAAGCTCTGTCCATCTAACTATCTAACATGTTCAATGTGCAGTCCTCAGGCCCTCTCCATCTCTCTGGGGACTGCGATGTGTCTGTTTTAGTCGCGGACAAGGAGGAGAGCTGCTAGGAAGCAATAGAGAACAGCACTCAAAGTGCCTTTGTGTTCAAAATCCGTTTCCCTGACTTAACAAACGGCACAGTCAGAGGAAACAAGCTCCATGTAATCTCGCTTAACACTGACATCACACCTAACCTGGACAAAAAAAAAAAAACAGACCCACCTATCAAAGCCCCAGTTACCTTACGACTCACACACACTGACTGGTACACAACAACAAACACACACACACACACACACACACACACACACACACACACACACAAGCTACCACAAATAAGTCCCAATCCCCCCTCCCCTGACCCGTTTGGACTTGCCCAGAAAAAAAACAAGGATTTCCATCAGGCCATTCAACTACCCACTGGTGGCGCATAATTCCTCTTTAACGAGGCTGGCGGAGAGGTGGTGGTGTGTGTGTGTGTGTGTGTGGGGGGGGGGGGGGCAAATCAGAAAAAAAGATCCTATCCAAACGTCTCACATTCACAGCCCAGAGAGGCAGCCAGCCAGCCAGCCAGGAAGCCAGCAAGGCAGCATCAGCAGTGGTGTCAGTTTATCAGCGAGCTGGGAGTCAGTAACCAAGGAGAGTGGCTGTAAACAGCTGACCTAAACAACAACACAGGGGTCTGGAGCATAGATATTCTATAGTATAGTAGTATTACGTAGATATTACATAGTATAATATTATATGGTATTAATACTGGGTTACTATATAATATCTATGATCTGGATGACATGTTTAGTTCCTGTTCTCGTTCCTTCACGCTTCAGCCCCAAGTGAACCCCACTTTTCAATTTAATGTCACTGCAGTGTGTGTCTAAAAAAAATGAAAGAAAAAAAAACAGCAACATCAGAAAGCTCTAACCAAAGTCCCTTCCGCTTCATGCCAGGGGGTGAACCTGACGAGAATAACATGCTAAGTTTAGCCAGAAGAGATAATAAATGTTTCAAAGCACTTACATAATATTTATCGTCATCTTCGTTGTAGGCTAGTTTCACAACTCCATAGGAGCCCTTGAAGTGAGATAAAAAATAATAATAAGAAGAGAAGATATCAAAACACACACAGAGAACATTACACAGCGTTTTCTATAAGATGTTATTATTTTTAAGATATTCCTGTGTGCTTGTCCTGCCTGTGCGGGGGCGTCCAGATTGTACGCAGGGGGAGGACAGCTTGCCGAATGCATGCATTATAAAAATCATAAGCTTATGACTGACCAGCCAAATTTTGAATGGAATATTGGACACAAAATGGGAAAATGGCAAACACAGGATGGCCGGCTGGCACACAGCATAGGCTCACGCATGTATGCATGCACACACACACACATACACACACAGTGTGTGTGTGTGTGTGTGTGTGTGTGCCTGCGAGTCCCCGAGGTCATAAGCCTTCTGGCAGTCACAGGCAGAATATGGCTTAAGGCAAAAGCCTGCCTGTCGGACACACACAGCTTTAATGTTTGATTACAGACCATCCCCATTGCCCTTCCCCAGCACCAGTGTGCTTCCTCCTGCAGGGGTCCACTACATCGCCTCGCTCTCTTACACACACACTGCATCTTTTGCCCTGCTCTCCTTGTCACTCACGGGCAACTCAACAAGCTGCAGTGTAAAAATGTGGTCTGGCAGGGATGATGGTAAAAGCTGTGTTGGGGAAACAACACACACACATACACACCCACATACAAACATACACACACGTGCAAGCATGCACACACACACACACACACACACATACGCAAGCGTGCGTGCGCACACACACACACACACACACACACAAACACACACACACACACACACACACACACACACACACACACACACACACACACACACACACACACACACACACACACACACACACACACACAAACATACACACACACGCAAGCGTGCGCACACACACACAACACAAACACACACACACACACACACACACGCACACACAGGCATGCTGGGCTTGCTCAAGCACTAACTGTCTCATAAATAAAGCCAAATCTTGAGCACACACACACTCACCTTGCCTATCTCACTTTGGAGCTTGTACTGGTTCAGCCGCATGCAGTCCTGTGAGGAGAGACAGACA
>PYXC01000176.1:3482500-3485000 GCA_015244755.2 Tenualosa ilisha | reverse complement strand
ACAGTCCTGAAGACGACACCATTTAGCATGACAACATAACTCACACGTGCGTTGCACATGCACACTGCATTACATCTGTGCATGACAATCAAACACACAACTGTTCAAGGACATTTTCGTTTTGATTTGTTTAACTCTTCTCTTAATCCGTTCCAGCAGCACTCACTCTAACAAATGACTGAGAGGCGCTAGGCCAACCAATCGATGCGATGCAACAGAGCACAATCTGATATACGCCTGAACGAGAGGATGGAGGTGACCAGCAGCTGTCTCGGATGAGAAGGGAAAAACCATCAGAACCAAATGGGCAAAGTAAGCCACTGTGACAGCAGTATTCCCTCCACTAATCCCCCACAGCCCAAAGAGACAGGAACCGAAATATGCACTAGGTCACAGCAGCATTATGTTTGTGTGTCAAGCGGCAGCTGTAGATAACGTTGGTTTTAAGTGAGGCATTGCAGAGTCAGTCCTGAAGACTTTGGGGATGTTAACTCGATACCTGATGGATGCTGTGAGACTCGGGCACTCTGGATAATGGCAGTGGCTAAATTTGACCCACCTTTAACTTTATCTTTGAAAATCAACAGTGATTTTGCGACTCATCTAATTAGCCTAGTGCTGTCTCATACTGGTGTGGTGTTTTCTGCCTGGAGCTAAGGGAGAGGGTTGCTTTGCAGAGAAGCAAGAATGGTGGAGATAATGGTGATGGAAGTGTTTTTGTGTACTGTATCTGAGTGTGTGTGTGTGTGTGTGTGTGAGAGAGAGGCGGTGAGGGGGAGAGAGAGAGAGAGAGAGAGAGAGAGAGACAGAGAGAGAGAGAGAGAGAGAAAGGTAAGAGCGCATTTTCAGCAGCTGACAACTGTCTTAAGCCAGTGCTAATGAATGCTTTTTTTGTGTGTGTGTGTGCGTTTGTGTGTGTGTGTGTGTGTGTGTGTGTGTGTGTGTGTGTGTGACTGGTACATGGTGAAAGATTGAAAGAGGAGGCCAACACTGAAGACAAAGTAGTTTCACTTGAATAGACAAGACGTTAAACCATTTCAGCTGCCAAGTCAAATAAAATCAGAAGTCAAAGCCAAGTCAATAGCCTTGAGTGTGCTGGACCTTAACATTTTTTCCAGAAATACTTTTTAATCTGAACACACGTGCTCACAACCTTCAAAGTTTCTTGGCAATTCTTCCATTTTCCTTAGAGATGTTTTTATAACACTTCACACTCTCCATGCGATGCAAGACCAGGAACATCACCTCATTAACATTTTCTCCTGACATCGAAGCTACTATTCACATGCTGTAGGCTACTTCTTCCTGCCCTGCACCCACCTGGGAATCCGAGAAGGAGATACGCTTGGACTCGATGGTGGGCCTGCGGGCCACTCGAGGGGAAATGTGCCTCCCTCCTCCTCCTCCTTCTCCTCCCCCGCCGGCGGAGAGGTACGTGCCCCGTTCCTGCAGGGACATCTTCCTGCCCGAGAGCTGGGGCCGCTGAGCGGCGGAGGCCTTCTTTGCCACAGCGCCATTCCTCACGCCGTTGGAGGCATCCGGCGACCCAGATGGGCCCGTGGCATCGGCCACGGAGAGGGCCGCCACCCTGTCGGTCACCTTGGTGGCGTCACTGCTCATCGCCATGGCGATTCAAACAGCAGGGAGGCACGAGGCGGCGATTGGATGTGACCTCTCACATTAACACCTTGCAAGATCCTGCAAATATAAATGACAACAGATAACACGTATGTCAGTATGAGGAATAGCATTGGGTAAAACAGTGTAGGATTAACTCATAAATAAAAACACATTAAAAGCTCATAAAATGTGTCCTAATTCCATTTCCTTTTAGGATCTTTGTTGACTCTGGGGTCCCTATATTAACGCTGACCAGGAGATGGAGAAGCACAGGTGAGCAGAGACTCTGTTTGGGTCACGTCTGCACCTCTCTCTCTCTCCTCCTATCTGTGAGGCATGTAAACTCCCAGCCATGCTGGACAGAGATGAAGCCATCCAGACATGACTATCTCATCAAAAGCAGAGAGAGAAAGAGAGAGAGAGAGAGAGAGAGTGTGAGAGAGAGAGTGAGTCTGTGTGTAAGACAGAGTGAGAGACTGAGCGATCTCCCCTGAAGAAACTCAATTTAGAAACGGCAGAAATAATTAATCTCCATTCCTGAGGCTGTATGTTCCAGTAAACACACACACACACACTCACACACACACACACACACACACAAACATACGCATACACAAATGCACGCACACATGCACACGCATAGACACACGCATGCACACACACACATGCGCGCACACACACACACACACACACACACACACACACACACACACACACACACACACACACTGCTTCATCTGACAAGTCCAGAGCCAATTGATTATCTCAGCCCACAGCCAGTTACATCTCCCTGGAACAGCGTGTCTTTAAAAAACAACAAGATGGTGCCATTTTGAAACGCGTTCCTGCTCACATCTGTCAATCCTGTGTGTGTGTGTGT
>PYXC01000176.1:3445000-3477500 GCA_015244755.2 Tenualosa ilisha | reverse complement strand
AGTTGAAACGGTCGATATGAAAACATACAGTATGTACGCACTTGCAAGTAAGTGAAAATAAAGGAGAGGGATTGAGACGAGACGCGGTGAAGACGATGAGACAGGAGCCAACATCTCAGCAGGCAAAACAAGGCCTACACACTGCTGGGCTCGACCATGGCAAACCTCCTCCTCACTTTACATCAGAGACAAAGCCCCAACAAGTGCAGGCGGCAAGTGCAAAGGGGACTTACAGCAATGGGTGGAGGCAATGTCAAGCAATTAAAACATGTCCTTTAACTAAGAGAAGTCTCGGCAGCAAGACTTTAGCAAAGAGAACTCAGAGTTTCCATCCAGCCTGTCTGTCTGTCTGCCTTGCACACAATCCCAGAACAAAGCCATTGGGAGCGAGGCTCTAGAGAGCTTTTCTACTTTACAAAAGCGACCAAACTGTGACAGCCAGCCAGACTCAGCCAGCCTATAAACACCCCTCTCTCCAGTACACAGTGCACAGGCTTCACTTCATCCCAGCCCAAGCTGTAAATTTATTTAGAGAGGGCATGTCTGCTTGTGACATCTGCAGCCATCTCTGAAATGTCTGGTTTCGTGTCACTCTGGCAGCCGGTCCATTTGCACTGTACAAATCCCCTTTAGGCCCAGTGCCAGGGCTTTCCCATCAAAACAAAGTACAAAGGGAGGGAGGAGAATTTACCGGAACCCCCCCCCCCCCCCTAAAATGCCCAGCATCAGGCAGATGAAGAGGTGTGAGTGTACGTTCGGTGTGTGGAGCGAATAAGGACACAACAACGCTGGGTGGTGGTGACAGATAAAGTAGCTAGGGTAGCTGGGAGGGGGGGGGGGTAAGCGAGTTGCTGAGCGTCCCTGCAGCAGTGGTGTCACAACAGCACCCAGACCTCTCCTGCAGGCTTTGGAGAATCCCTCACAGCAGTTCAGCCCAGGCTGCCGCTGAGTGCAGTGGGGAGATTTAGCTGGGGGAGAGCAAGTTGGGTGGGTTGTTGGTGGTCTGTGTCTGTGAGGACACTGTTCCAGGGTGCAACACTGTCATTTGGTTCACTTGGTTGGCTCAAATGTCAATCCTAATCCTGGTTGCTGAGCAGAGCAATTGGTTTTAAAAAGGGAAAAGAGAGAGAGAGAGAGAAAAAGAGAGAGGGGAGGGGAGGGGGAGAGAGAGAAAGAGGAGGGTTGAGATGGTTCCGGGAGCGACAGATAGCAAGGGAGGACACACACAGAAGAATGCACTACGCTGCCAATGTGTGAAAACCACACGTGAGAGAGAGAGAGACACAAAGAGACAGAGAGAAAGACAGAAAGAGAGAGAGAGAGACACACAGATAGAGAGATAGAGAGAGAGAGACAGAAAGAGAGAGAGAGTCGGAGAATTCCCCCCGACAAAGAGATGGAGAAGAGTAACGCTGTGCCACAGAGTTGTGAAGTGTTGAGAAGGGGGGTGTAAAGTACTTTAATATCATATGTCAAGCAAATAAAAAGGTTTTAGAGTAATGGAAAACAAAGGAGACAGGAGAGACATTAAACCGAGTTAATGAAGGCAGATGAACAGGAGGAGAGGGGCAGCAATCTGGATAAATATGAAGTGAGATAAGAAGCTAGGGAGCATGACAATCAAGAAAGAGACTGATACACACCATCTGATGGAGGCATGGGCTTGCACATACACGCACACACACACACACACACACAGACATGGACACACTTCTGTAATCTACCCCACAGACTCCTGACACTTGACTTGTCAGCAGATCTGTTACAGAGTCAACAGGTCAGTACCATGGCAATTAAACACTTAAGTTGGATTCGTTTCACTACTACTACTCTTCTCTCTCGCTCACACACACACACACACACACACACACATATATTCATTTACTTGTTCATTTACAAATTCATTGTGTCTGTGTGCGTGTGTGAGTGTGAGAGTACATCATAGCTCTTTGGGATCAGTGAAGACCTACAGGCTTTGCCAGAGCATAATCTGTTCCCTGAGTGTCACTCTCTGTTTCATCCTCGTGTGACCTCACCCGTGCCATGCCTCTGGACATCACCGCTGGGAAAAAAAAAAAGAAAGAAACACAACTCCTCTGTGTCCAATGCCAACGCCAGATAACACAAATCACGGTGAGCACCACCACTGGAGCGACAACAGTGGGGGGGGGTGGGGGGTGGGGATAGGAGGAGTTCCCTGAGCTGTGCGGGGCTCGGGGCTCGTCAACGAGAGTGACATGCTGAGCACAGCGATGCCGCAGTCTCTGGACTACACAACCAAGAGAAAAACAACCACCCCTCCGCCCCCCTCCGGCAGAGCCCCTGCTGACAAGCCAACAAGAACGGTGGAAAAGTTCAAAACAGCTGCGAGTTGAGACCATACTCTGCTTGCTTGATACATCTCCCTTATTTTCTCTGAAGTACAGAGCCAGCATTGAACTACAGTGTTAGCAAGTGTGTGTGTGGTGTTGAGGGGGGGCAGTGATGAGAAAAGATGGAACCACCCAAATGAGGTGTTTCTCTTGCCCTTCTCTTGCCCTGCACATTAACCTTATTATCGCATCACTAATGAAGAATTAGGTTGTGGTGTGCGATGTACCACTCAGGTGCTAATCCAGGGATCACTTTAATGCAATCAAATGGATTAGCTCTGTACTGTACCAGACATTGCAGAGGGAATCTCAACAGCAAAACCTCGAAACAACGGAGGCCATTAGAGCGAGGTAGGATACACACACAATGCAAGGTAGGATACACACACAATGCAAGGTAGGATACACACACAATGCAAGGTAGGATACACACACAATGCAAGGTAGGATACACACACAATGCAAGGTATAGCCTGTGATGACAGCTTCCATGGCACCGCAGAGCGAGCAATCGAAGGGTCAGTGAATTCAGCCGAGTCTGTGGACGGAAATAGAAATACGCACCCAAACACTGACTCTAACTGACACACACACACACACACACACACACACGCAAGCATGCACAAACACAATCCCAGGCAAATCCTGGGCTAACCCCTTCCTTGGCTAACTGACCCTCTGAAGCAGTCAATGAGGGATTAAAAGAAATGAGGGAAGAGAGAGATAGCGGGAGGGAGTACCTTTCTCCTCCTCAGGAGGAGAGAGATGTGTTCTCTCTCTCTCTGCACGCTACGCTTGCACTGGGGCTAGGAGGGTTTAAGCCAGCCCAGGGGAAAGCCCTGGTTCCATATCAGCTGGCAGACTCATCTCATCCTCTTCCTTCCAAATTTGGTCCCTGTGGAGAGGAACCACCTGTAAGAGAGCACCAACCTTTGAGTGACCACATTAAAGGCCTCTGAGTCAGAGGGAAGAGGATCAGATCAGTGGAATCAATGGCCCGGAACCTTCCATCCATCCATGACTCGGTGTCACCCCCCTCCCCCTCCTAGCCTGCACTCTGTTTGTGCATGTTTGTGAATCATGGTGTGTGTTTTGCCGTGGGCATGCATGTTCCTATATTTCATCAAATTGTAGGGCAATTGTCTGCGCTGCTGTGTAACATCAGTGTTTCTCAGACACCACTACTTTGACAAGTGTGTAACTGACAGACCAATAACCAAACAACGGTGTTCCAAAGTGGAGAGGCATCGAGGATGAAACACTCATATGTACTGGAGGATTCATAGCAACATGTTATCTGGGGGCCAATGGACAAACAACAGGTGATATGGAATCATTCTGACATTGACATCTCTTCTCCCTAGTCTCTCCAGGTACACACACTAAAGCCTGTCAGCTTCCATTAAAGGAGAAGGGGAAGGTGTGTTTGTGTGTTTGTAGCAGGTTCAAAAAATAGCCACCACAAAGCCAATAAAGCTGTCTCAAATTTTCTTCATACAGGGGCCAGGAGGTTCTCGTCCGTGCCAATCTGGCAGAGAGAGAGAGAGAGAAGCCCACGCCAGGCTTGGCTGTCCTAATGAGCTGCCTGATGCCGCCAGTGAGGTAGAGGACCCACAGAGGATAAGGGCGTCTGACTCACTGCCCGCTCGGGAAAGAAAGGGGAGTGAAGAGGATCCATAAGATCAGTGAGGTCTGGACTTTGCAATCTCTCTCTCTCTCTTTCTCTTTCTTTCTCTCCCTTCCTTTCTCTCCTCCGCTCACAGTTTCTCCGTCTGCTCTGGAAAAGGTCTTGAGCAGCTCGTCAATGACAGGTCTTACCAGAGACAACAGGCCTAATTATATCTCATTTCCACTGTGTGGAGCAGCTGAGATGGTATTGACCATATGGCAGCACACCTACATAAAGAAGAGACACTGCACAGTGGAATAGATCTTTGAATAATACATGATCAGCGATATCACATAAACTGTAAATGCCTAAGAAAAAATGCACTGTATGCAATACACTTGTGTATGCTACGGATACATAAAAAACAAAATAAACAAATTTTACATTAGCTTAGATGTTTGTCAAGAGCACAAATGTATTTAGTTAAAAGAAACACTTAAGTGAGTCCAGTGAGAGAGGCAATGATTTTATCTTGTGTGTGTGTGTGTGTGTGTGTGTGTGTGTGTGTGTTTAATGCATGTGCTCCACAAACAATTCACTGGCAGCGCAACAGCATCAGCTGCTGACGGGGGAATCCAATTATGTGGGAAAGGTGGCATGTAAGGAGCGAGAGTGGGAAATCAAATCAGCCTGAAGCCAACCAGCTTAGCAGCCAGCCAGCCCCTGCAGCACAACACAGCCAGCACACACCCAAAATGCACAGTGTGTGTGTGTCTGTGTGTGTGTGTGTGTGGTGTTGTTTTTGCCATACTCTCAAGTTGCATTCTGAAGTGTGGTGTGGTGTGGTGTGGTTAGGTATTGACAATATCTTGTAGAGCGCTGTGCTGCATTGTGTTATGTTGTGTCACTTTGCGTTGCGTTATTGTCTTACACTTGTAGACTTCCATCGGCAAACATGACTCAGCAGTCAGTATGAGGAGTGGGCACTAACATTTACTGTGTGAAACTCAACAGTAAGTCTATCTGCTTCTCCCACCACCGCCAACACTGCTTCTGCTCTAGCCTCCACAGGAATTAGTCTCTTTTGACAGTCCAGCAAGCTCAAAGAAGAGATCTGCTGCATGGATAGCCCACGTCGATGCTTTGTTCTTGCAGTAGGTGTATGAGAGTTGGGCCATGGCTTTTTGTTGTGTAAGAGTTCAACAGAGTGGGTTTGAGACTAAGAACGAGATGGCAATCTAGCGCCGCGCACACAACGCCGCTTCATCTTGACATGCCGTGATAATCTATTTAGACTGCTGCCTTATCTCTGACTTTGATCCTTTCTGTGATCCCAAACTGTTTTCTAGGTCATTTCAAAGTCACATTCCTGGAGTCAGACTCTTATGAGTTATTGTGAAAAATCTAAGCAAACTGAGTCTAATTAGTTTGTTTCTTCCAGCTTGAGAAACAAACAGCAATTAAAATGAAAATTAGAAAATTAGTTTCACCCATTTGGTGCAAATAGTGCCTGTTTTTAAAGATATCAACTCAGTCACAATTTTTACAGTATACTGTGCATTGTACTGTTCTGTCATCATACAAAACAATCCCTTTTCACATCTGTAGTGCTGCAGTCCCCAGATTATGCATATCATATATCTGAAGATGGCAGAGATCTTTTGATCCCATTAGGATTCAACATGACATCCATTAAAGGTCCATTTTCTAAAAGATCTGAGAATTGGACATGTCATGACTTCCCAATAGTAGTGTGTGTGTGTGTGTGTGTGTGTGTGTGTGTGTGTGTGTGTGTGTGTGTGTGTGTGTGTATGCATCTGAGGGACAAACACTGCTTCAGAGCCCTCAGAGCACTCTGGCTTTAATGCTTACAGTTAATGGAAAATCAAAATAGGCAGACACAATCCCAGGGCTCGATGGCAAACTGTTTTCAAATTGTTGTCTGAGACAGAGAGACATAGCAACAGATCCGGTCACGGCTTGAGTGTTTCCAGTGAAAGGCATTTTTTAAATGATTGCATTGGTCACTTCCTCTAAAAACCACATCTAATGCGATCCAACAAACTTAATGACCACAATTGTGCAACAAATGTCGAAAAACAGATGAGGAAACTGAAACTGTTTTGGGTACCGCTGTGGCATTACAAAATGTCTCGTAAAAGACCTTATGTGTAAGAGATTCATTCTTGTCTCTTTTTAAGGCACACAGAAGAAATTGGGTTGAGTGACTCCATTTTCAGGAGAGAACCTCCTTTTGAAGCCTTTGATACTCATTCTTCACAAGCTCGACAGCCTGGTACAAGACAGGAAATCACAGAAAACTCTTTACTCACAACAGGGATACAGAAAATGTCCCTCCTTAGGTATTGGCATGATGAAAAAGGCCAAATCTGTTTGACTCCTATGCAGTGTCACTCATCTAATTTAGATAATGAGCTACTCTGTCAATCAAGCATTAGGGAGGCTATGGGTGCTAAGTTATAGCATAAAACAGTTAACTTCTGTGTTGAGACAATTTTGAGTGACAGGTGACAAAAATGGCCTCTCTCTCGGTCAGCCAATAACAACAATGACCTTAACACTCTTTTCTCCCTATGCTTATGTGTCAGCATGAAGATACACATCACTGATTTACGTGATTCTTAAACACCCCCTCCACTAGCTTAAAGAGATACACTGTGCTCTACTCTTTTATACAGGAAAAGGTCAAAGCACAGGGGAGACTGTGCCGATCCACAAGAGTTATTAGGACTCGCATGGGCAAACATTTTGAGCCTGAAACCAACAGTCATGTCACCCTGGTTTGTGCCTTTCCTCTCATCTCTCCCCAGCAACAAGTCTATACGACGACAGGCAAGGCTTCATGGGAATGATTTCTCTTCCCCCAAATGATGCGTGTCTGATGGCCTAATTAAATAAATTACCGCAGAGGTCTGATTGAGGGTGTTTTCTGCCATGTTTCCTCAATGATGTGTGGAGCTGTCAAGGGGGGTGGTCATTAGAATCTGTCAAGATCTAGAACACTTGGCTAGACCATACCATCAAAGTAGTGGGTGGAGTAGAGGACTTGGTTGACCTGAGCAGTCCTGCTGTGTAGGGGTGGGACCTCAGTAGAACTGAGAATCAAATGCTTCAAATCCACAGGCATTGGATGCCTATGACATTTTCAATTCCTCTTTTCAATGCCATGTTTTTCTGACCATGATCAATGGCTCAATTAAAAAGCTGAATTTAAAAGGACAACACAGCTCTCTACATGGTTTAACTTCTATTAAGCCGTGATGGCTACTGTAGCAGTATAGCCTATATTTTTCGGCCAGCATGCTTTTTGACATTCTACACTGTATTCAGACAGATAACAAATATTGTATTGATACTGGAAGCCACTGTAGAACGGACATGTCATGACTTCCCAATAGTAGTGTGTTTATGTGTGTGTGTGTGTGTGTGTGTGTGAAATTATAATAGAATTATTTTTTTTAAAAATCAAACAGAGAAGCAGAATTGACAATGGCATCAATACTGATAAAATCCTACCAATTCCCTTCCTTACTGCTGGGTCAGGAAGGCACCATGATTTTTGTTATAGCATATGTGGCATTAGTGTACCCTGTTGCCTTTGGCAGACCAGACCATCTTCAATTAACAGCCACAGCTGTGGTCTCCAATAAGGGGCTTGACTCTTGGCCCTTGCCTCGACTTGCTCGTGGTGAGATAATGTCTTTGAGGTGTACATTTGAAAACCTGCTGAATGATTCTGACCTCTTCATGCTAAGGGATTTATTTGTGAATGAATGGATGAAAAAAAAACAACTTGTACCCACTCTCTGTGGCCAAACAAAAAGGTTTGTAAGTCTCTTGACACAAAACAACACCATCTGTGTCCCAGAATCCTCTGCTCCTTCAACAGACTGTGGGCACATCTGTGGATCCGTCCGTTTGTGCTACATTTGGGTAACATGCCATCGAGAGGGAGCTTTTTCAAGAGATGAAGTGTTTACCCCAAAGTTTCTCCAAGTCCAATTGTTTTGCAGCAGCCATCTGGTCTCAGGCAGATTAAACTACTGATGGAGGATTTTAAAAGATTTAATATTTACTTATTTATTTATTCTTACAGCCACGGTCAGCCAGGATATCATCGGAAGATGAAAACAACCCCGGGCTGTTATATCAATCCCTTCTTCTCTGCCTCAGTGATATAGACAAAAATGGGAATAATGATCCAAAAACAAAACTATACTTAGTTCATTAATAATTGTTATGCACTGTCAGTGTCATGCATTTAATGAGATCAGCCGTCTTCGGGACAGACTCATGGTTTTCAAAAGGTTCATCTTATATGGTCTATGGGAGCAGAACAGTCTGTGCTTGGACATTGGTCATCCTCTACCCAAGTAAACTAAATTTGACTTCACCACTTATAATGTTTACAATCTGAGGACTTTTCATTTTGCTGCTTCAGACAGGATGAAGTAAACAGACATGTTTGTTGATTTTGATTTTGTGGCAACCACACACACATACAGACACATGTACACATACAGACACACATACACACAAATCCTGAATTCTTCCATTCACTATCTTTACATCTGTGAGCACACTACTTTATCAGCCAGAAGTATCTTGTGCACTGCTATTACCAGCATTTATACTAACATTAACACAGCTGAAGGCCTGATGACTTCTCCAAAGGAGTTCTCCCACCATCAAATCAACAGATATCACAGACTGCCTTTAACACTCCACAGCTGCCTGATGGCTGAAAGACGAAAATACTGAAACACTACATACTACATCGTTATTATTATTATTATTATTATTATTATTAATAATAATAATAAATGAAAAGCATTTATAATAATAATAATAATAATAATAATAATAATAATAAATCATTATGGATGCTGGCATACACATTAATAACATACTGTCATATGGTTTTACTGGTGATACCATGCAGATGGCTACTGGCTTCTTGGGCTATGCTGCATATAGCGTGGGAGCTTTGACCAAGCACAAGCAAGCAACACCATAGGCGACTTGTGGTTCTCACAATAGCCATAACTTTTAACAGTAAAAATGAAAGCACTGAGGTCTTGAGAATGAATGCAACTTCCTCAAAACAAATTGGCCTCATGAAAGATTGAGAGGACTTGTTCTACTGGATCTATCGTAACAGCCTAATGCTCCAACTGAGAATCATAACCCACGGTCATGTCCATAATGAGCATGGACTGAGCATTATGAAGCCCATAGATTACTTCATTTGGCTGTCAAAATCAATGTGTTGCATCACAGGCAGTGCTCTGATGTAACTAATATTAACAGCACCTGCAGCATAGTTTAGTCCATAAAACACCAAATGGAGCCTCTGAAGTCTATCGTAGATAAGCACGGCCTGTTTTTCAGTCAACTGTTTTCATTCTGAAGGCCATTCTCACTAGCCAGTATCCACACATCACTTTTAAGGACTGAGACCAATAAGCCTCTGACTGTGTGTGACTTGCAGAGAGAAGAGATGGTGACAAAAACAACATTCAAGTGTCAGAGACGCGACAGACTGGCATAAGTCAGCAGTGCCCGATTGCCAGCTGATGGACACGTGCTTACATGCAAAAGAGAGACAGAATGAGAGAGTGAGAGAGAGAGAGAGAGAGAGAGAGAGAGAGAGAGAGAGAGAGAGAGAGAGAGAGAGAAGCTCCTGTTCTGGGTACTGAGTGGCGCATGGTGGGCATTATTTATGGGAACAGAGCCTCTCCCGGGCAGAGAGCGCCAGCGGTCAGGGCGTGAGTCAGCAAGAGGCCTGCGCTGAGAGGTGAGAACAGAACTTCAGCTCCAACAGAGGCAGCAAGAGGCACTAATGGCGATGCCATGATGGCAGGCTCCTCCAGTCGCTTCAGCTCAGAAGTGAATGTTTACGAAGCAACTGGAGGTGAACGTTTCCATGAACGAGCTAAGCTGCAGCTTAAAAGTGAACGTCTCCATGAACGAGCTCAGAATCAGTCGAAAAGTCTCACAAGTCAAAAAAAGTCTCACAATTTACCTCAGCACAGCACAGATCATCGCGCACCCACCCACCCACCAGCAGGGGAACCACAAGGCATCTTCTGCTATAACAGATGTGGAGACCTGTTCTTGTCTGCCGGAAGACGGTGTAAATACTACCTAAATTCCAATGTCCACTCAAAGCTCTGAACCGCCAAAGACTTAATGGGCATGAGCCGTCTCACTCGGTGAGCTCGAACAACAGGCTGTGGTTGGAAATACTCTACACTTTCCACACTTTAGTGGCAGGCTGGGATTATGCCACTATTTGAATATGTGTGGTGTGTGTGTGTGTGGTGTGTGTGTGTGTGTGTGTGTGTGTGTTTGAGAGAGAGACAGAAACAGCCTACAACCACCATCCTCATAACAAATAAAATAAACATGGGCAGGCCTACTAGTTATATGGCTGGCATGTAAAGTAGCTGAATTAGCAAGTGTAATGTGTTTTCCCCATAAAGGTGTTGTTCACAATGAATATCTTAATGCCATACAGCTAAACACATCCAAGCCAACTGGTTCTGTTACCCAGTGCACTTACTGGATGGTCACTGAGTCTGTGCAGTAACACAACAACATGAAAAACAACATAAACCTACTTCACCTTGTGACATTTGACTTTCATATAGGAATGGCAATTATTCAAAGCATTGGAGGTATTCAGGGATACATGTGTGTGTATGTGTGTGTGTGTGTGTGTGTGTCGGTGTGTGTGTTTATGGGGGTGCCGTGCTCAAACTATTGCTCACGGTGCTCTAGGTCAGTGATTCACACTGCAGGGGGTACGTGGAAATATTTTATAATAATTTATTTCCAAGATGATAAATCAAATATTTCATATTAAGCCTGTTAATAAAATGGTATGTGTGCGCTACAGCTAGTTTCCCCAGGGAGACAATAACCTGTGGCACTCAGCGCCATTTTCATTTAATAATCAGTTGTGTTCCGTTCTACTTGGAGAATCATCAACACGTATGAGTGAGGGGGTACTCATGGTATGACAAATAGGCTCAGGGGTACACAAGACAAAAAAGGTTGGGAAACACTGCTCTAGGTTACTACTGCTGTCACGCTGCTGGGAGCACAGGCAATGAGCAGAGAAAACTGAAGACCGGCTGGAACACATCCAGATCAGCATCACAGTGATTCAAACACAATGGCAGTTCATCTCTCGTTCGCCCAATAATGACAAGTGCTCGTTTGTTTGCATTGATATTAATGAGACATCACAAGAGGGAACATCGCATATACAGATGAACTGATAAGAAGACACTGTCATTCATTCATTCTCTCTCTCTGCCTCACATAGACAAACACACACACACACACACACACACACACACACACACACACACACACACACACACACAGATCACTCATGTCTTCCCAGCATCAGTGCGGCTGATGGTTATCAGCTATCAGTTTCTCATAACCATGGACTACATGTCATTTTTATCACTGCTCACTTGATGGCTTTGTAATACGCATCGCAAAACACTATTGTCAGCCCCTCACCCCCCTCCCCAGCTATTTACCCATCATCTGTGTATTGTGTATTCTCTACTCACTATGATGTCTGTTTTTTGGTGTCACTTTCTCCCCCATCTGTCTTGATCGGTCCCTCCCACTACACACACACACACAGACTATCTCTGACAGATTATACTACCCCCTTCCCCCTCACACACACACTAACAATGTCTAACAGAAACCACCCACCCCACCCAAATACACACGCACACATACTCCTCCATTAATCTATCTTCCACAGGAGAATCTGCTCCCTTCACAAGCCCACCGGTGAGTGATGCTGACACCACACCCTGCACAGCGAAACCAACACCCACACAGCCCCCACCCATTTCGCCGCGTCAGCATCAGGACCAGGCAGTGGAGGGTTGCCAGAAGAAGGAGGCCAGCCGGTTGGATGAACACGAGAGCCACTGGACCGGTGGTGCGGCTCCGGTGCCGACATTGTAGAGACAGAGGCCAGATGATCAAATTCACTACTGCATAGTTACATGAATCAACTACAGGATACGATTCCACTGACAGGAAGGCTGATGGCTTGTTTTTGTATAGTAGGAACTACTGACTGTGGTAGTAGAGCCATCTAGGACACCCGTGCAGCAAGGCAACGTCACGCATTGTAGGTGTAGGCTTACAGATGCAGAGACAAAAAAAGAGTGACTGATCAATATGTCCTAGATAGGCACAAGATAATCATATTGACATGCAACCAAATGGACTCGCTGCAATCTATGACTGCCCAGTCTACCACTATAAGTAATGTGATTTAATGTGAGTGTGATTCCAGGCTACCGGAGAGACATTGACAGTGTTATAGAAATCTCCTTTGGTAGAGAATTTACAACATGAAGAACTGACCTCTCTCAACAGCCTAAAACCAAGATGTTGTGTCTAACAATATTGGGTGAATAAGACTGTTTCCGTGCCTGGTTACAAGCAGCAACCATCTGGAACCTGGGCTATGCAGTTGTGCACAGTGCAATATTTTGTGGCTGTGTTCTCACAATAGTTTGTCTGACAGATTGGGAGGTCGATTGCCTGTCTTTTCAAATACACATTTGGCACCTTGCCAGATAGCCTACTACTGTATACAGATGAAATGAGGGAACAGTAACACAGCACACATGGCAACTATAACAAAATAGGATACAGTTAATGTCATACTATAGTACAATTTAATGAACAGATCACACCACAGCTGAGACCTTGGCTCTACAACCATTATATTAGTCTGGTTATGTATTGTGGGAGCGCAGGCTAGTAGCCTATTCTTACCGCTTTCACTGTACCATGGGTGCAACACAGTAAGCAACGACGTGCTCTACCTGCTGTATATTGTGGGCAATTCAGCCGCCCGTGTCCCTTTGTTGCGGCTTTACATCAGCATCGACTACATCTGGCACCCGACCACATTAACTTGACAAGTGGTTAGTGAGAGAAAATATAAAATTTGGGAATGAAAAGTTTCACTTACCGTGTCAGACCGTCCTGGACCACTGTTTAGAGGGGTGGCACTGTTGACAGTTTGCTCTGTCCGTAAACGCTGTCTACTACTGTTTTCGCTGTCTGTAGCTAGTGTTTTTAAGCAGCATATGTCCTACGAGAGACTTGAATCTCAAAGTAATACACCTAAATGTCCATAATACAGTAACGTTACAAATGTAACCTTTTCTGGCATCTCACACACATGCCAAGCCTCCAACATTCCAATTGAATTCTGACATTTGTCCCATCTTTCTTATGCTCCCTTCCGCACTGTGTGGACAGAAGCTTGCTAAATGCCGACCGATAGGAGTGACTTCTAGCTGCTGGAGCTTAATTCACCCGCTTTCACTTTCGAGGTTGTTAGCTACTTGTGACTCGGAATGTTGATAAGGAGCAAAGCGATCATTTTGAAAAAAAAGCCTCCAAGTGTGCTGAAATAAGCTGCTGTCATAGTCGTATTATACTGTACAGACAACTTTCATGAATCGTCAAACATTTCCCCAATGGATTTTCGCTGGGTCCTAAAACCCGCAGAATAATGACCGACGTAGTAGAGATCCGTGGCAGCCAAGAGGCTGAATCCTTGCTGTGTCTTATGCTGTGATATCAAGTACTCAACCTTTGCTCGCGAAAGAGTTAAACTTAGGTCACAATTAAGGCTACATCCCAGATGATGACCAGACACAACTGACACATGCTAGAGATAAATCGTTATTTTATTGTCGTTATTTTTATCAGTTTGAATTTTCTGCGACTGACACGGGTGATAGTAGGCCTACACAACCCAGATTATTTTCAAAGTTTTAAATATTTGATACCTTTTCTGTGTAGGTCTACAGAATAAAGAATGTGCTTCTTATGGTCATTCAATATGAAATACATTCAATAAAGTTAAGTTATTATAATCTATAGCCTTACTCCACAAACCCTTTGTTTATTACCCCCAAGAAGAAGAGGAGTAAGTGTTTTTGTGTGAGTGTTTGAAAAACTATCGTTTTAGATTTAGTCAGCTGAACACAGAGCACAAAGCATGAAGTCCCGCAAAGAGGCTTTAGAAGGTTGAGGCTGAGACCCCTTGTTAAAGTTTAGATGAGTGGGCCTTCATGACAGAGTAGACACTGATTAGGCCATAAGGCCTCCTCATACCAATCCCCTTCTCTTCCCAAGAAGTCCAGAGAGAATACTGATGGTTGGCTCATGAACAGGTTCCAGGTAACCTAATGAAGAATGCTAGTACGCCTAAATAATATAGAGTCAACCTCAAGTCCAGTTCTAAATACTTTGAGTTGCATTTATCTTGTGTATTTCAGAGAAACATGCAATGAAGAACATGTATAAAGGAGGATAAATTGATGTTTGGGAGCATGAAATCCTTAGCTATGGAAAGTACTGCATACATCAGGTGCTGTGCATGTGGGAATGGCAGTGGGGGAAAAGGACAGACAGAAACTGAGTTGGCCTGTGCAAGTAGTGTCATCTCTAAACAGCATACGGTCCTCCTCCACATGTAGCCTTTGCCTTATGTGTGCTTCTTGACCATAATAGGCCACATGGAGGACACCGGGGAGGTACTCTGATGGCCTTGTGGCCATGGATATTTTTGGAGAGGTTGCCTCTTCTATATATAACCGTTAATTAAAAATTGAAGACCTCGAGCATATACATAAATATTGGGCACTAATTTTATAAACTTTATTCATCTAAAGGTTCATATTTGGTTTAATTAAAACAAAATAAATAAATAAATAAAACCTCCTGACATGAATTAATAAATTGTTCAGCTTGATTGTACTTTTCACTCAGGATAACATTTTACTCAAGGACAGACTTTAGCTGCAAGGTCCACTTTAGCAGTCAATGACTCCTAGTCACAGTCCTTTAAATATAAATCCAGTGGATGTGGAAAAATTAATAAAAAATGATAGAACATCGCCATCTGCTGGATGCCAGAGCCACAGACATCAGTTAAAGTGATGCAAAGCACCTCACTGTAATAACACATCGGTCAACTCATAAATGAGACAGAGAAACGGCACATCCACATAAATAACAAGATAAATAATCTTTATTTCATGTCTTTCATATATATAAAATTATGTGTCCACAATTAATATTAACAAGGCAAACAGAGAATCGGTAATTTCTCAGTTGTGAGTTTGAGGCTCCAGACACTGCCTGAGACAACCCGCTTATGCTCCAAAAGACAAAAACCAGGGAACAGCCAAGGAACTCCTGCATATCAACATATTGATCACTTCCTGGTACAATAGTCAGGTTGTTAACTGCAGTAGAGGCCACAGTAAGTATATACAGCTAGGCTAGGCAATCCTCAGAATTAGTTATCTCAGACAAGCATCACATGGTTCCTAGAGCCCAAAACCACACCAAGCCCTTCAATATACACACATTTTAAAAAACAAAACAAAAAAAACAACTTCATAACCCAGTTTGCACAACTGGTTAGCACTCTGTGTAAACCAGACATAATTTGTTTAGAAAATTAATTCTCAAACCAATTGACTCGTTACTGAAATATCATAACTGATTGTATTATTATTTTTCGTGATCCTTATGTTTATTTAACACATCATTTTCGTTTCTGACGCAGAAATAAAAGACACTATCCCCCAGCAACCATAAAAACAAACAGAAACAATGAACAACAATCTATTCTACAAAAAAACTTAGATGTTTGTCATGTGCTTGAAGAAAAATAAAACAGTTTTTACTCCTTTCTTTCGCTGTTGGTAAATATGTCTCATTTAAGCAAGTTCTCTTTTTAAAAAAATTAAATATATACTGTATAGGTTATTAATTACAGTAACAAGTTTCCATGCAATCTTATTTTTCTGTACAGAGTTCAAGAATTCAGTAGTTCAATAATTAACAAGGCTGTAAAATCCCACACTTCGGACTACTCCTAACACCAGTATGCTAGACTGCCATGACACAGGAAGTAACCCTTAGTTCACCATGCTCAATGTTTCAACAGTAACCAAATATGGGTGGTAGATGTACATCAATATTAACATGTTTAATTAATATCTCAGCATATTTTTATAGTTAACTAGCTCCCTGTGAGATTTATAGAAGTGATGGCTATTGCCTTCTTTAAAACACTAGTACCAGCTAAGCACCCGATATGCATTTACATGTGCGCTGGTAAAGGATGCGTTGTGAACAAGAAAAACATCTCTACTACTAATAGACAAATACTAATGTACTGTCAAAGCTGGTTAGCTCAAAATCAAGAAATAAAAAGACACCATGAGCCATCTGGCCTGTGCGTGGAGAGCATACATACACCCACCACCCCGAATCCACATTCAACCCCCCCCCCCGCCCACACACACACACACACACACACACACACACACACACACACACACACACACACACACACTACACTACACGTACACGTACACGTACACATGTGTCAGACATTCACACAGTGACTGGTTGTTTCAGAAGTCTGACTAAACTGGGATTTAATAGTGGCCCTGCGACCAAAGCAATATGGCCGCCACAGAGTCCACTCCAATGGCTTCAACAGAGCCTGCTGACATTATGGCCTATATAGCATGGTGACCTTGTGGCATTTCCGCATGGCGTGTTGGTGCTTCTCTAACATACTGGACCAGACCTCAAAGTGCAAGGGCACATATTTATATACCCATATCCTAACAGCAAAACAAACAACCGAAACCACCTGGGTTTTTTTTTCAGTCAAATACATTATCATCATTATTATTATTACTTATTAAAAACAAATACCCACGTTCATCTGTATCACAAAGCACTGATGGTGGCAAGCCCCTCCATAACCCGGAGGCAAGGAAAAAGCAAGGTGACTTAACATTACATTATATCCCGCTGCTGAGAGCCCCAAAATGACATTCACCAAAGTGAGGAGAGCAAAAGGCAAGTGGCAACCCAAAATGACCCCTAAATCCCAAATAAAAAACAAGCATTAAGGGAACTCTGCATTGGTACAACACAGTACGGGCATACAGGATGGGGTGGGGGGGGATCATGGTAAAAACAAACAAACAAATAGCAAGGCCAAATGTTGTTACATTCAAGCGAGACTCTCCGAACTGGGCTTTATATGAGGGTGCACGGGAGGGGGGTGGGGGGTGGGGGGGGTGCTACACCCACACATTCCTAAAATGAAGTTGAAATCTAGCTGCCCTGAATGTCTGTGAGGGTTCTTATTCATCCAGGTCATGGTAGTCACTGTGCCAAGTTGCATGCAATTGGACTTTTTTTTGGGGGGGGGGGTAAAACTTCAAGCTTCGAAAAGAGAAGTCCAGTTGCATGCAACTTAGCACTTTCACCGGCTGCCCTGAATCAACGTCTCTCTTTCCTCCTCTCTCCAACGCTGTTCTTATTTCATATCTAATTACGCTAGCAGCTCCTGAATAGTGTTTTCCTAGCATATACACTAAAATAGGAAGATTCCATTTTATGCCAACAGATTCCATTTTATGCCAACCTGGGATCAGTTACAGTGGACCGGACTAACTTCTTACTTTTACCAGCAGAAATGAAGCACTGCCTCTCAACCAAGGTTGCTCTGCTCTACCTCATCATGTTGAAGAAAAGACTGTCAGGATCTACCGCAGCTTGAAGCTTTTTGTGTTTTATGGTCAGTTTAGAGCATTTGTTAAGAAAAAAAAAGCCCATGAAACTGTTAAAGAAGGTTTCCCATTCTTACACTGGAGAACTTTTCGTTTCCTCCGGGCTGACATGGAGGAGTAATGAGCATTTCACACGTTGAGAGGATGTTGTTTTACAGTACGTGGGGCGTGATGAGTCAGCAAAGAGTTACTTCCTCATTTGGGGATGATGGTAGTGGGGTGGGGGTTTAGCGAGTAGCATTCTTGACGGAACTGCCTCGGCACATTCAAAGCACGCTGCCTGGTGTCAGCACAGTTTACAACAAACAAGGCGAGGACCCCATTACAGAGGAGATCAAGGCAAAAGAGAGGCAAGAGGAAGTCTTGAGAGACAAAGCTAGAGGGAGAGAGGGAGGGGGATAGAGGAAGAGAGAGAGAGAAAAAAAAAGAAGAAAGCAGGGGTGGGTTGTTTTTGAAGATAAAAAAAAAAATGACAAGCTTTGCCACAAGTAGTGGTGCTGCGATGACCATAAACTGTCTCACACACACACACACACACACACACACAAAGCTGTCAAGATGACACTGTCTAGCAGTGGTGTTTCTCACAGATTGCCGTGGTGGCACTCCATCCAGACAGATGGAATATGGAGGTGATATGAGGGGATGTGGAGGAACAAAGGAACAACTCCGGGTCTTCTCCACAGTGGTATTCACGTGAGAGTTCGCCACCAGTCCACATCCATTCCACCCGCCCCTCCTCTAAACCCTCACCCCCAACGATGTCTCGCTACCCCAACACGCACACATCCATGGTCCAGTTATTGCACTAATATATACAGCTCGTGACCCAATGCTTAAGAGCTATTCTTTCAGATAAAGGCCTCAAAGAAATCCTAAATACAATGTTTTGTTTTGCTTTCCAATATACAAGGGGGCCATGCACCTGTTTGCTTGCTCACACACACACACTCACAGTTTTACTTGCTCTAACACACACACACACCCACACACACACCTGCTCATCTCTAGTGGTGGTTGGACATGCAGTAATAGGGATGCATTGGGGAGAGGTGAGGAAGGCGCACCAGGGAAGAGAGAGAGTGTGGAGGAGGGGTGGGGTGGGGGTGGGGGTGGAGCGACTGACTTAGAATTTCAGCTGCCGACTCTTCATGTACCTCTCCTCCTCATCACCTGCAACAGAAAGAAAGAGAGAGAGAGAGAGAGAGAGAGAGAGAGAGAGAGAGCAGAGTCAGTGAGTCACTCGCAGTTAGGAGTAAGAGAAGCGCAAAAAAAGAGACAGGGATGGAGAGAAAGGGAAAAAGGAAGGAAAGTGGGTGGGATGGGGAAAGGAATGAATGAAGGAAGGAAAGAAGGAAGGAGTACCTTTGGAGCACAGGTCAAGAGGAGAGATTTAGGCTGTACAGGAAACAGAGGGAAAAGCAACAGAAAGATAACTTTCAAAAATGTCTTCATTTCTTCAAAAATACCTTTTGTGACGATTTTAACAAATTCAACAAACCCTCATGTTGCATCAATGTTGTCTCAAAGTCCTTTTTCAGACCACAACAATGCTCAGTCCTGTTGTTTTGTATTGCATTAAATATACTCTATGCAAATATATGCATTTCCAACGCATTAGACATTTAGCTACATCTTGCTGAGGCAGTTCTGGTGATGCATTGAGCAGGGACACGTACCCTCTAAATGGTGACGGGAAATGTACTTAAGGGCCTCATCCAGCAGGATGACTGGGATGGAGATTTTCAGCACTACGATCCACTGGGACCAGCGCAGAGGGGTCACCTGGAAAATGAGCTGAGGAGGACACAGAGAAAGGGAGAGAAATTTCCTTTATCATCAGCCAAAAGAAAACTAACATGACAAACAAACAAACAACAGAGAGAGAGAGAGAGAGAGAAAGAGAGAGAAAAAAAAAAGAGAGAGAGAGAGAGAGAGAGAAAAAGAGAGAGTGTGCGCGTGTGCATACACTCACCGGCAGAGGCTCCATGTAGAGGATGAGGAAGTGGAGAGAGAGGGAGAGGATGATGGCCCCAAGCAGCCAGATGTTGACCCATGGGGGCATCCTGAGCAGGGACTGGTTCTCAGACAGACTGGAAGTCAGGATGTAGGGCAGATTAGAGACAGAAAAAAAAACAGACAGACCCTCTCACTCGGACACAAAAAATAGATTTTGTATTCTATACATACAATACAGAAAGCCAAGCTATTTCGTGAGCTGGCTGCCCACTGAGATGAACTGTATAATTCAACAACACACTACAGGGCATTGCAACTCACATCGACCAATCCTGACTGTTACAACAAGCTGGAAAATTTTTCAAATATAAAATGGCCTCCTTCGGTCTCCCTTTCTCGCTCTCTCTCTCTCTGAATGCTTGGAGAGGCTTCAAAGGCTACTAGCCTTCGAAAAAGCCATTTTAGGACACAGAACCAGCCCACCTGTTGAGCGCATTGAACATCTCTATGGTGACCAGCACGGAGAGGGCCATGGTGGTGGGGTAGCGTGACTCAAACACATCACAGTCAATACCCTGGAACATGGGGTTCTCCTCCGTACACTGCATGAAGTGTCTCTGCAGACAGGGAGGAAGAAGAGGAAGAGGATGAGGAAGATGAGGAGGAAGGAGACACTACCAAAATAATACTCTAGGTATTACGGTTCACTTTTCAACCTAGAAACATCAAATTGAACTGCAATAGAAAGGAGGACACTCCCCCGCCCCCCCCCCCCCCCCCCCAAAAAAAAACCTTCCAGTATTAGCCCAAATATTTGTGTCTGGATTATAGTTGCCCTGCACAAACACAAACAATATACAAACAAAAACAAACAATACGCAAACACAAATGCACCAACACAACAGAGGGCGCAACAAAGACCGCCGCTCCAGTCCGTGCATAAACAATTTTGTTTAAATTACAATCACAAAATCTCTTGCACATGGAAGGCATATTAAAGGAATCAAACAATTCCCTCATCCCACACTGAGAGAATACGGAGTGTGTGTGTGTGTGTGTGTGTGTGTGTGTGTGTGTGTGTGGCTATTCAAGGACAAAATTAATGCTCCGAGGTCAGAGGTCCACGGACAGGAAGTGCCTTGACCTATGAGAGAGGTCTGCAGGACGGACCTCAGGCAGAGCCCGCGCTGACGTGAGCCTGATGTGGGAAAACAGCTGTCTGCTTCCTCTCTGGGCTACTCCCACTGGTTCCCAACCATCCCTGTGAAATTCCACTGGCTGTGTGTGTGCAGACAGCTACAAGTACACGTGCTGAGAGACAGGTCAGGCCGGGGTGGTATTGCACAATCACAATTAATTCATAGTGAATGAAGACATTTCATATTGCAATTGATTATGATTGTTTTTGGTGTTAATTTGTGAAGAATAAGATTTCATTTCAAATTTCATGGATTCAAAGGAAAATCAATCATCATCAAGTCCACTGAGTCATAGATGTTCATGAAGTTGATTAATAGTGGCATTTAGATGATTGCATTTCAATATTTAAGTAATAAATCAATGAAACTCTACTTTGGAATCTCGCTCAGGTAGCAGAGAGTACCACTCACCAGCTGGTAGAAGGACACCTGAGGCCCCTCTTCATCAAAGAGGTACCACCAGGTAGCCGCTCCGACGGTCCCCAGGCCAACATAACCTACACGTGGAGATCAAAATCACACAGGCATGAAAGATCAAACCAACACCAGTCCTTTCACTGCGTCTTCAACAAGCCTGAGTTGTGACATTTGGTGAGTCATTATCTATACACGGAGATTGATAGATCAATAGATAGATAGTCTGATCAACAGACCGATAGATCTAACAGTGCAGACCTGCCAACCTTGAAAAAACGTCTCTGAATACTAAAACACCCCCCCTCCCCCCAGGTTGCTCAACACCCCCACGACCCTCCCACCCCACCTCACCCCCCCAGGTGACAATAATTAGCACAAAGTTGCAGAGGCTGTTATGATACTATCACTCACATTTTATTATCAACACCTGGACAACAGTGTTGTAGTCTTAGTTACTCCATAATATATAGGGGAACACGCTGCAAAGACACGCTAAACATGTCGTTTTTATTGACGGTGAACAAATGCGGAGGCCTCTCAGACTGTTAATTAACTATCGGCTGTGTTGTTTTGTTGATGTCCCGACTGTCATTAATTTTCCCATAGGACTTTTCCCTTAGGAGCTGGAATGTTCGAAATGCTAATTCAGCGCATACAAAATGACGGTGCCGGCTCTATCGCGCTGTGGCTCAGCGGCAGAATCGACCTCAGTGACAACTTGACTGAAACTGATGAAATGCGAGATCAAATGATATGCATACTTTAGAACATGGAATCATACAAGCGTATTAGGTGGTTAAAATGCATGCCAACTATGCAAAATGTGTACGTGTTGGCAGGTCTGACATTGTGGGTGTGTGTGTTTGTGGGGTGGGGTGTTGGTCAGAGACCTACCTCCGATGGCCAGGTATCTGAAGAAGAGCCATCCAGAGATGAGGGGCTCTTTGGGGTTGCGTGGGGGCTTGTCCATGATGTCCAGATCAGGGGGGTTGAAGCCCAGGGCAGTAGCAGGGAGGCCATCTGTCACCAAGTTCACCCACAGCAGCTGAACTGGGATCAGGGCCTCAGGCAGACCCAGGATGGCAGTCAGGAAAATGCTGTGGAGGGAGGGCGCGTGTGCACAGTAGTCAGAATATGTAGATATCTTTGAGAGTCAGTATGTATCATGCATCAGCATGGCTGAGTATAGGCCTACAGGCACAGCACACACACACACACACACACACACACACACACACACACACACACACACACACACACACGTACAATCTGCATCATCTTTGCAAACAATCAAATCCCATTTTTGGAGGAAAGTTTAGGTATGTAAACAACTGCTGCTCCCAATCATTCCCAATCACATCTGACTGATTCATGCCCTGGCCTTGATCGGCTCATGATTTGAATTAATTTGTTTTGAAAATACTGCAAGGAAAACATATCAGTGTGACTCCCTGGTTTTTGAACAGAGAGTGTGGTGCTGAAATCAGTCTCCAAGAAGCCATGTCTGTAGTTGCTACCAATTAAATATGACCTTTCCCCAATATTTTTTCCTCAAACTTTATACAAACTGTCATTTAAATTGCCTCATTTCAGCCTAACTGCAAAAACAGATTCGTACTCATAAGTTCAACCTTCACAAGTGCTACATGGGCTTCTCCTCTGAGTCCCGGTAATGGAAACGAGGGGAGATTCTCACCAGACGACCTCTCCCACATTGGAGGAGATGAGGTAGCGGATGAACTGCTTCATGTTGTTGTAGATGGCCCGGCCTTCCTCCACGGCCGCCACGATGGTGGAGAAGTTGTCGTCGGAGAGCACCATCTCCGAGGCCGACTTGGCCACAGCTGTGCCGGAGCCCATGGCGATGCCAATCTCGGCCTTCTTCAGAGCTGGCGCGTCGTTCACGCCATCGCCGGTCTGTCAAATAGGTCAGCAATAGCGTCAGCAATGACTCCCCAGCAACAGCATTCTCTCTACATAAAACTTCATGTCACTAAATTGCACCTCATCATTCATCAATACCATAACACTGTCTGTATTTAACACCAAGTGTTTGATCGTGGAGACAGTCAAAGCAGAACGACTGGCAGAAGATGTACAACCGGCTTCTGGATGTTTATAAAGCTTTGCGTCTGTCTTGCATCTTCATTCAGAGATTAATCCTCTTGTGGCATGAGAAACCAGTCGCAACAAAAACACTTCCCCCAGTGATGCGGCGCTACTTTGTAGAGAACAGTTTCCATTACTGGTTAACACACGGCGGCTTAAAGAGAATTCATTAAGGACTAACAGTGAGCTGTGTATAGGGGTCAAGCCTATATCCAAGAGATGATGCTTACACACAAACACACACACACACACACACACACACACACACACACACACACACACACACACACACACACAGGCATCTCTACACATCACAGAGAGAAATGGCCATGAAGGGGAAACAGAGAGCAGGGGCATCACGTTGAGCTTCTGAGAGAAGAGTGTGACGACGAAAGCAAGGGGAGGGTGTGTGTGGGTGTGTGTGTGTGTGGATGGGGTCTGTGTCGGGGTGGATGTGTCAGGGTGGGTGAGGGTGGGTATGTGGGTGGGTGTGTGTGGGTGTGGGAGGGGTGTTCAAAGCAGCCATGTGGGACAAGAGATGACACAGTCTGATACCTGTAAGTAAGGGAAGGGGGTTGGTGGTGGTGGGAGTTTGCTCCTGTCTGGGCTCTGGCAGACCAGAGGGACAGAGAACTGGCGAGGCATAAAGACAGGGAAGTGCGGAGCCTCCAGACTCCAGACTGACAGACAGACTGACAGACATGTGTACTACTAATGCAATGCACCGTATCAAATGAATATGCAGGACCGTTACTGAGAACATGCACCATGCCAGCTGAACTTGCCTTCATCTGCATTAAAAAATGGCTAGACTCACCATGACCCCAAGTAAGGAGTTTGACTAGAGGCATCTACAGTGTTGAAGGGTGAGGAGTCCCAAGACTTGGGATCAAAATTGGGTGTAAAATGTTTTTGAGTGTCAAGTGAACCATCAAGGAAAGTAGCAAGCATTTTCCCATCATTTTACCTTCGCCTTGACTTGCATGGCCAATTTATCTGCATGGACTGCATGGTCTAATTACTTAATGAAAATATATATTTGGCAGCTGGGTCACATATGAAACTGTATCACTTGCATCATTGATCTAATCATAACCCATTTGCGTAATCATTCTGGGCCAATCAGCATGTCATCAACCTGCTCTCAAAAAGCACATTTAAGCAGAAATAGATTGCCATCCTTGTTTAGGCCTATGTGTGTGTACTGTGTACGTGTGTGTGTGTGTGTGTGTGTCTGCTCACCATGGCGGTGATCTCGTCAAAGGACTGCAGGTAGCTGACAATTTTGGACTTGTGTGCCGGCTCGACGCGGGCAAAGCAGCGAGCGCGTTTCACCGCCTCCCGCTGGGCCTCGGGCGTCAGATCATCAAACTCGCGGCCCGTGTAGGCTTTGCTGCTCACGTCATCGTCCTCGCCGAAGATGCCGATTCGCCGGCAGATAGCCACCGCCGTGCCCTTGTTGTCGCCGGTAATCATGATGACACGGATGCCGGCTTCGCTGCACAGCTTCACTGAGCCGATCACCTCCTTCCTGGGAGGGTCCAGCATCCCCACGCAGCCCACAAATGTCAGTTCCGACTGATCAAAACACACACATACATTCCAGTCATTAGACACACACACATAGACAATAAACAGGTTTCCATCCACTGTTTTCATGCAGTTATAATATTTATATAATTATTTATAATTTTTTGAATAAGTAATCCTGTATTGGAAACACTCAAAAAGCACATTTTATCATGCAGCTGTAAATTCAATTCACTGCTAACCTTAAATAAAGGTTCAGTGTTTATCTTTGAAAACAAACAGGCAAACAAACAAACAAACAAACACACAAAAACCCTCAGCCACTATACTACTTTTGTCTGATCCAAAAAACCAACAACGACAAACAGGCATAATCCCCCCACAAAATGCCAACAAACAGTATCAGTAACAGTATCAGTATCAGTATCAGCTAACAGCCAACTGGCAATAATGCTTCAGATCCAGCCACAAGCACACGTCATGTTTTGCACACATCACAAGCACCAATCGTGCCACTCTGGTCTCTGACCTCATACTGGGAGAACTTGGTCGAGTTCTCCAGGTCCATATCCTCCTTGCGAGGTGGCGAGTCACGGGTGGCCAGCGCCAGGCAGCGCAGGGTGTCGCGGCCCGTGCCCCATTCGCGGATGGTCTCCATCAGCTGCTCCTTTAGCGGCAGGGTCAGAGGCACCTTGGTCGTGCCCACACGCATGTACGAGCATCGCTCAATCACACTCTCTGGAGCACCCTGACATGGAGCACAGCACAGAGACCAGGTCAAATAATCAACATTTATGTTTTTACACCACAATCATATTATGTGTGTGTAAGTTTACCATATTTATTAAAGGGCACCCAAATAGGAACAGATATGATTGAATTAGAGTTATAGTGACTGCAGTTGGTGGGAGGACACACATTGCTTGAATTAGGAATATGAAAATATCGTTTTAGGAGGGAAAAAAACCAAAACAAAACTCACTCTTCAGAATCAAATATTTCCAAAGTGCCTTTCTATAGCGTACCTTAGCAAACATCTTGCTCTGAGAGCCAGCCTTAGTGGGGGTACAGTATACAGACATGGACTTGCGGTCGCGGGAGAACTCCAGGGTGAACTCCTTTTTCATCAGCTGTCTGATCACCTACAGGACCGACAGACAGACGCAGTGAGACACAGAGAGGCAGATGAACAAACACAGTGACAGGAGGGAGGGAGAAAAACAAGCAGATGCACGCGCACGCACGCACGCACGCACCACGCACCACCACCACGCAGCACGCACGCACGCACGCAAGTTATGCGTCTGCAGTAGTGTGTAAGAAGGTGCCTGGTAGGCGAGCTAGCGGGGCGAAACTGTCAGTCTCGGCTGCTCATGGGAGATCATTTCAGTCAAGCATATTCCAGGCCACCTGTCAGGTCCAGGTGTCTGATGAGGGCTCTTTTGGCTGGCTGAGAGGGAACAGGCGTCGAGCTGCACCGAGCCGCTGTGCAGAAGGCTTCTGAAGCCTCACCGGCTTTAATGTTTCATCAGGTTGGCGCCTCTCCCGACTCCCGAACCTCAGGCTCTACTTGGCAGTCTACAGAAGTGAGCCACGAGGCATCAAGCAGCCCTTCAAATTGTGAGATTTCAAGCATACACGCATGCACGCACGCACGCACACACCCCCCTAACAGTCGCCTTTATTAGAGATCTATAACAAATCACTAATAAATAAAACCACTAACCTAATACTCCTATCTGACCCAGTAGAGGAATAGTGCATTGTAAATTGCATGATACATATATAAATGTACACGATGCATAAATTAATCTATTGTTTGCAACAAGGCATTGCGGGGCAAAAGCCTTCATTCATAAAAATTTTGTGAGGCTGCTTGAATGAAATATTCGCATGTCTGCCAGTTCCCTTAAAAGCCACTAGGGGACACCTGTATCTAGGGAGAGCCTGACAGACAGAGTGATGGAGCTCAGGCCAGACACCAGACATGGGTGTCTGGTAAACACTCCCCCCCCCCCCCCCCTCTCTCACACACGCTCACACTCCACACCACACACCACACACACCACACACACATTCCATCTCCTCACCCAGCCCCAGGACGAGACGGTTTTGACATGAACAGACGACATGCTCAGCTCTTGCAGGCATTTGACGGATGGCCCGACGCTGAGACCGTGAAGCTATTATTTCAGCTAAATGCCTCCTCTTCCCGTTTCGCGTTGTTAAAGAACGGGGCCAGCCTTTAACTTTGGCCGACTGTTTGAAGTCGTCTCACGTGCATTAATGGCATTCGGAACTCATCCACAAATGTATTCAAATGAAAAGTGAATCCCTGATCCCCCCCTCACCCTCCCTCCAACCCCTCCACCTCTCCTTCCAAGGCACTGAAAGCCTGGAAGGCTGATGGAAAGTTTAGCTAACCTCTTCATAAACTCGTGGCTTATCTAAATATTATCCTTTGCCCTGGGGAACTTGTGACGCTAAAGGGCTCTTTCTAGTCATTAATGCGATGGGGATTTGAGTGTCCTTCTGAAGAAAGAGAAAGAGTGTATGTGTGTGTGTGTATATGGGGGTTTAGTGGAAAAACGCAGAACTTCTGGTCATTTACTCCTGAACCCGTGACTCCTCTCCCCACTCTTGCACTGTTGTTTACATGCAAGAGTCCCTATAAAAAGTATATAGAGAACATGCCTGACAGTATGTTAAGACGGGTGCTCTTTTTTTGGAACAGTCAGCCTGCACCCAAGACCAAGACTCTTAAAAGTTATGGAGTTGCACGCCGTCTCGCTTCGCTGGCACTAATGCGTTACGGGAGCCATAAAGTCCTTATTTGATAGATGAGGAGGAAGGGAAGAGACACACGCCTCCCCTTTTTCCATCTCCTCCACGGGGCACCCATCACTCAAATGAGCCAGCGTTTTGTGCCAGAGCCCACACGCTTCTCCAGCTGAGCCCCTCTGCAGCCCCCCCCCCCCCCAGGCCGTCCATCAACCTCAATCTCTTCTTCCTCCTTACCGAGTTGCACGCTCCTGCTCGCTCCACCTTGCTGAGGCCGGACAGGTCGGTTTTGAAGACGTTCATCTTCTCCACCAAGGTCGTCAGCGCCGTCTCCGTGGCCTCGCCGACTTTCTCGTAAACACCCTTGGCCTGGAGGGACACGAGGGCAATGACAAGAGGCAAGAATAGAAGTATTAACTGTACAGACATAAAAGTATAGGTGCCTCCATCCTGTATGTGCAAACAATATTATGACCACTACAGTTAAGAAGTGTACGAACTTAAGTACACGAACTAGAAAGTGGCACAAGATGCCAAACGTCTACATGGAGCAATTCAAACTGTGTGTGGGCAGAGGTTGCTTCCTCGGAACTCCAACCCTCAGCAATTAGAGTTACATAAATGATGATGTGGAACATGGTGAATGCATCGTGTTCAATTAACCCCAGTTTAGAACACACGGCAGCTTTTGTGTACAGTGTCAGCTCTTTGATGATCACATAAAAGACATGACTTGTTAACACAAATGACTTGCTCATGGCACAGCAGGGAGAGAAGAGCCAGTCCCATGACTGCCAGCTCACACTTTTTAAGATCTCAAGCTAAAAGCCACTTGGCCCCTGAAGGTAGGAGCTGAAAGCCGTGCCCCTGTAACATCCCTCGACCTCGAGTCAAACGTACGGCACGTCCAAAACGCTGGGCTTTCCAGTGGAAACAGTTACAGTGCTTTGGCGCGGGGATGAAGGGCTGCGACTGACCCAGTGGGGTGGTAACGTGTTGGGCTAAAACCTGATTTCTCTATGCCTGCCGGGAAGAAGGGAAGACTCGTGGTAAGTCCACATGGTTCACAACCCACAGCTTTTTTTTTTTTTTTTTTTTTATTTTACTACAGCAACTCTTTAAAAGCCAGTGGAAAACCGCAGGCTTGCTTTGATGAGGCACCCAAAACGCAGTGAATCATTTCTCAAAGTGAACCATGTGAAATCATCTCGACACACAAACCAACACACAAACCACTATTACCAAGGATTCCCTCAGGCATGAGCACATAATGCAATCTATTAATGCATCGTGATGATACCGCGCAATGATTGCTTGCGTCTGGGTTCTCTTGTGTGCACTTGTGTGCTGCTGCAGAGCCACTCCAACCTGCGTTATTCTCACTTTTCCCTGACAACCGCCGAGCGTAGTGACGGTGATACCATGGTGATAACGAGGAAGTGAGAAAAGGGACAGAGAGATGAGGAACGGCACGTGGTGATGTATGAAACCCAAGCAGGAGGGGTTCTGAGCCGCTAGGCTGTGTGCAGGGAGAGCTCAGAACAGATGCTATGAGCCAACGTGTATGTAAGCCTAAATGCACACACTCGCTCCAACACACTCACACTCACACTCCCACACGCTTTTTTATTTTACACAGCCTAAGGTGTACTTGATATCCTCTTACACGACAGTGACAACTGAAGCTAAGAGATTCTGCTGTTTGACAGTTCAAAGGAAGATTTTCATAATACAGCTGCACTCTGATTATAAAGATTCTGAGACTATAGCCAGATATGATGACACTTTGCAGCACATTAAGTTAAGTAAAATGCCTGTCACGACACTTAATTGTGTCTTATCGTGCCATCATATTAATGATGGTATGCAAATGAAATGACAATTTTTAACCTCGTAGCCTTAACCATACAGCTAAATAATGCTAAACAGTCTGCGTGTATTAATCTGATGCAAAATCTTTTAATTAGCCTCACTGATATACAGAGCCGTGAAACAAAGCACTACGGATTATGGATCCTTTCATCCTCAGAAGAAATCCATGTTGAAACTGCATTTACAATCTACTCAAACTGTTCAACAGAACAATGAAACAATAATGAGTTTGTAATCACAATTCACCAATCTCTGTTAAGCTCCTCTCATTCACTTTTACCTGACACTGCCTTGCTTCTTAATCCTTAAGTCTATGAATGTGGGCACAATGCAGAGAGGATTGAGTTTAAGCATCTCCACTGTTTTGTGATCAAAGCAAAAAAACAGGTTGTGGTGACTACTGCCATGTAAGCAATGCCTTGTGCACTCATCTCAACTAGACCAAACCAGACACAAACTGGGAGTCCCAGGTTGACTGGTGCTGATGCAATCTCAAGCAACGCTTTTTGAAATCCATCTACATCTTTTTACAACAGACGTCAATGATTTTCTTATGTCGTGGGAAAGGCAATAGAGAACTGAACTGGCCACAAATTATCACTGTGACTGAACAAAAAAGCGTTATCATTGTATCGATTTAGCTCAACACGCAGTGAGGTGCACTCAATCAATATTTCATCAGAGTCACTACTTACAATTCACTAACTTACAATAGCAAGCGGTTTAGAATGCCCCTGATATGTCGATCAAGTCTGTGATTTAGAGGACTCTTCAAACAATTTTGTGGCAATGTGGTAGCAACATTTTCAGTGGAATATTCTTCTGAAGTTTGAATTTCAGCAAATGTACTCTGTGCAACAGGGGATTACACCAATTTAATTTGTTTCCGGAATGACACACGACACACACATTTTATTATTCTCCATTCAGCTCACATACATACACACACACACACAATCTCAAAAAAAATGCTTGTTCACAGAGGGACGTGCATATGACTGTCTCACTTTGAGGCCCTAACCACTGCTGAGTCGTGTGAACTGCCCAGCGGTGGCTTTCATTCATTTGAAACTGCCTCTTGTTAAACACACACACACAAAACAAGCAGTACCTCATTGTAGTCCAGGGAGGAGTCGTTGCACATGGAGCAGATTGTAGCCAGCTCCAGCAGCCCATCATAGTCACCACACTGAACTGCCTTATTCCCTTTGAGCCTGAGAGAACAGGCAGAAGAAAGACAGGGGGAGAGAGAGAGAGAGAGAGAGAGAGAGAGAGAGAGAGAGAGAGAGGAGAGAGAGAGAGAAGGAGAGAGAGAGAGGAGAGAGAGAGAGAGAGAGAGAGAGAGAGATGAACCCCAAACCATAGCCATTCACACAAAACACACTCAACCATGTCAACTCCGCCACATAAACACTTAGCTGGGCCCCGCATGTATACATGTACGACTGACCCCAGACCAAACCATGTTATCCAATCCCTCTTCGCTCAACAGGGGATCGCAACCCGGGCCATTACAGTCATCAATATGTTTACAGTGCACCCTCTCGCAAGATCCTTTCCAAAAGACACTCTATACCAGACCTCTAATGAGTCATTAGCACCACGCTAACACAGAGATACAAATGTTTACTAGGCAATATATGCCCCTCGCTACAACCCTTAAAGACCTCCATTATGTGTTACTGAATAACCTCTGCCTGAGGCTCTTTTCTCGTTAGGGGAGGAAGAGGAGAGCGTTACAGTGTTACTAAAAAAGGAAGTGAGCTCGCTACAATGTGATGATGGAAGACTATCAGACTGCCGTAGATTCACACCAAGAGTCTAGGGTGCAAATTTGTCTGGAAGCTTTGGAAATCAAAGCTTCAGACAGCATATTAATTGTGTTACTCAGAGAGCGCACATGGAGCATGGCAGGTAGACACACACACCAGTGTGTGTGTGTAATGATTAATACTGGCCCATGTACTATGGAGTTACCTCACAATAACAGCATCATTCATTTTCTGAATCCATTTTAGCTCTTTAAGGAAGAATGTTTCTGATATTTTTTTTTCTTTTCCTTTCATGAATAACTCTTCTGAAGAGAGCCTCGGAAAAGTGTTTGAAGGGAGCACAGTAAATCTTGGGCGGTTGGTTGGTGGCTTTGGACATGGAGGGACTCTTTGAAGGAGGCTTATGAATGACATGGAATGGAATTAGTTGATGAATAGAAGGGGCTGGGCTTCCACGTCCTAAGGAAACCCCTTGGATGTGGAGTCCTAGCAGCACCCAGCCCCCACGCCCCTGTACCGAACCCTTGACCGCACACATCATTAACATTTATGACTGTTATTTAAAGACACTGAGTATCTGTCATACAGACTAAATAAATGACAAGTTAGTTGAAGTCTGATCACAAACAAAACGAAATAGTACGCTATTAGTAGTAATAGTACGCTATTAAACAAAACTACAAAACTAAATTAAAAAGTAAGCCAGTAAACTAAACTAAAAAGTATGTGAGTAAAATAGAGAAATCTTTTAAATATCTATTATAAATAGAAGAAAGTATTAATAAGTCCAAGTAAGAAATTTCTAAACTCTATCATTATGATACATTTGGCCATAGCATGTTTAAAAAAAAAAAAAAAGACAATTAATCAATAGCGTTTATGACTTAATGAACACCTGCAATACAAACTAGAGTTAGTGAAAGTCTGATCTCAAACAAAGTTGTCAATACTAAGCATCTAAAAATGACTGAAAACTAGTAAACAGTAAGTATGAGTCTGTGAATGAGTCTGTCTATGTAAGTATAGTACAGTAAGTTGTAAACACTATCACAAACTATTAGTGAGAAGCGAGGCCACAGTATGTCAAAAAAATTTAAAAATTCTTTTAAATTTTTTTCAAAAATCCAAGTGAGGTTTCAGGTATACATTCTCTTGATGCATCACCTTGATATTTAAAACA